>CABEGB010000180.1:0-516994 GCA_901521435.1 Crematogaster levior
ATAATATTTAATGTATATTTTTATATATCTTGGATTGAATTGGAGTCACCAAAAATAGTAAAGCAATAATGAAACTTAATCAATAGCTAATAAATAATATGCATTAGATATGAAATATTACGGATTTAATGTCTCGAAAGATGATAAAGAAACACATGCTGCTATTACATGATAATAATAAAGCACATAGCACATAATAGTTAATTTACGTTAAATACGGGTACTGTTCGAAAGATTATATCGTTGATCAAATTGTCAAATTTCGTCGCGGATTTCCACCAACGACCATCTTAATTTCCTGTTGACGTCTCATTATACCTGGGGTTTCCTCCCTTCGTAGCTCTCTAATTTCATTTAGGCAAGATTATAATTACACGATCTATGCGCGCTCTCTCCTCTCTTCCTTCCCTCTTCTTCTTTTACATAAATCGAAATCAGACGGCAGCAGATAGTTTCATCGTCATCTGTGTGTAAGTTCCTTTGTAATGAACTCTCTGGTGAACCACGTTTTCTTCATCTTCGATTTAACGACGACCTAATGCAATGTTTATTTTATCAAGCAAATTATCTTTGGTTTATCTTTAAGGAGCGCTGAAAGAAGAATAAAAATGTTGGGTGTATACATAAAACATAAGCTCTTTCAGGAAAATAATGTCAGTATGTAATTTTTCACCAGTTTTTCTGGTTGCTTTTTGAGAACATTTATAACAAAAGTTCAAGATTTTTCAATGGGTTCTATAAATGGGAGGAATCGCGATATCAATTATCAATAAAGTAACTATTATTAATTAAAAATAAGAAAATATTAAGAACTGAATAAATTTATATTTAATGTATAAAAATATCATTTACTAAAAAAAAATACTCTTAAAGATTTGAAAAATATTTTTTTCTTATGATATTAACATAACGCGATTTTTCCATAGATGTTCAAGAAAACATCGGAAGGGGAAAAACTGCATCTTTGTTTATTAGAAATTATACTGATTGATTATCGTATTTTTATCAACGTAAATTACATAGATTAATATTACTGATCGGGAAATTTATTTTCTGACTTATTAGTGTCAAAATTTGATTGGTACTTTTGCAATGTTTGCTCGAAGAAGTTGTAGACCTTGAATAATTGAAGGAAATACCGCAGTAAGAAATATAAATTTGTATATAAATTATAATATAAATTGTATAACTTTAATTATATCAAAATTTTCATCTCTTTAAGCAGAGATTTTCTGTTTTTATTCTCGCTGTGTTATTGTTGCAAGTGTATATTCTAGAGAATGAGCAATTTGCACTGAGTCAGCTCACGAATATTCGGAATTTCGACGGGTTTCTAAGCCGGATTTACATTCGGAGCACAGACATTTCATTATGCATGTACATCTCTCGCGCGAGAACACTGACTTATTTCGGAAATCAAGAAGCAGCTGCATTGTTCATTGAAAGAGACCTCTTCTCGTTTCAGGTCAATGGCAAGGATGTTGCGAACAAGGAACAGACCGAGAACTTGTTCGCGGAGACGAAAAATGCGGTGACTATCCTCGTCAGCCGATGTGTATATCAAGTTCGTTTTCAATTCCTTATTATTACAGCCTTCAAACTTGACGCGAAACTAAGTGAACTTAAAAATATGTTAAATTAAATATATTAAATTAATTAAATATATTAAATATATTAAATTAAAATATGTTAAATTAAATATATTAAAAAAAAGTACAATGAAAGTGTAGCGGAGAAAAGCATCCATAATCGTGATTTTTTTGAAAAAAAAGAGTCATTGTTTTAGGAAATGTAACGTACCAGAATAATTTCGATAACTTTAAATAAAAATAATTATAATTTTCTTATATAAATAAAAACCACATAAGGTACACGTTATCAATCAATTTACTCCTTCTATTTCAGGATGATGAATATGATGACAGGCGTATCTATCATGAGGTAAGTCGAATTACATAAATCGAGAAAAAAGCATTCGACGTTTGCGCGGTATAGATATGCTATCTATCATGAACCATGATTTTACTTCAGGGTTCGCCGCCACTTTCGCCCGAGAACCTGCCAGCGTATCAGAACAGCATGATCGAGCAGCTGATCCGTCAACAGCAGCAGCAAACGGAGGAGCGTACTAAAGAGAGCGAGGTAAACAACTGCACCCTGAAAGCTCCTCCACCCATACCATCACACACTCAGCAGCAGCAGCAGCAGCAGCAGCAGCAGCAGCAGCAACAACAACAGCAACAACGGCAGCAGCAGCAGCAGCAGCAGCAGCCGCCACCGCCACCACCGCCACAACAACAGCAATCTATCACTATCTTTTCCACAAACTCGTCGTCCACATGTTCATCGCAGAACTCTCACAAATCCAGCAAGAACGCGACTTCACCGGCGCATCATACGGAAGAACGCAACAAACAGTGGATGCAGGAATCGCTGAAGGATTGTTCAAAGAGGCTCGAAGGTATATCTCTACGCGGCCAGCAACCCAGTCCGCTAGCGGCGACACCGTCATCAGTGAAGCTCATCGAGGCTTATTCGAGCCACGTGTGGAGTGATACCGAACATATTTACGAAACGATACCAGAGTCGGATAGCGAGCCAATCTACTCGTCACCATACGAGCATCATCAGCAACACTGGACGCAACAGGCAAACCACGTCGCCGCGACGACACAGTTGCAGCATGGCACTGCGCAAAATCATTTGACCAGTAGTGGCACTCAACAAAACCAGAAGTGGCACTCCTCCTCAAAAAGCAATAGCTCCGGCGAGGAAAAAGATAGTTCGAGTGCTTACAACACTGGCGAGTCTTGTCACAGCAATCCCCTGACTTTGGAACTGCATCAGGGCGAGAGAGATCATCATAAGAGCACGCTGGTATTGTGCCCACCAAAGACGCCGCAGCAGCAACAACAGCAACAGCAACAGAAGCTCGGTTGCAACTGTCCCATGCCGATGACGCCGACCACGACATCCGCGGTGGCAAGACAATCATCGAAGAATCAGAGTGGTTTAGGAAGGAAGGGTTCGTATCATCACAGAGATCGCAACGAATCTTCGTCGATGAATGCCAACACGTTGCCGGCTGACACCATGTACACAAACGTAGCAAACCTGCAACAGACAATGATGCTGCAGCAGCAACTGTTCAAGCAGGCGCTCAACCGCAAGAACTTTACAACGTCCAGAGAGACGTCTACGGGCGGCGCGAGAAAATCCAAATCGCATGGCAACTTCCAGGCGCCAAATCTCACGCAGTACCAATTCGTTGGCAGTCAACAGGTGTGCACGTCCACTTCGTGGATACCGCCGGAGGACAAGAGCGAGGTGCAAATGGAATGGAAAGTGAAGAGGAGGGCGGACGGGACGAGGTATATCGCCAGGCGGCCCGTTAGGAATCGGATACTTCGAAATCGGGCGATCAAGATAACCGAAGAAAGAGCCGGCCACACCACCGAGGACGATACTATGTCAGAGATGAAGGTGATTACCAATTGATAACGATCGAATCGATTTTCTTCCCTGATCAGACTTTGGAAGACAGTAAAGCAACTTTTTATCTCTTCGAGTTTTATGTATTTAAAAAGATCTACACATCGTAAAGAAATTTACGGGATATTATGGCTGAAAAGGAGAAAAGAGGAATCGAATAATATCAATGGGAGAATTAATGCTAACTAATTAAAATGAAAAACTGTGAATTTTTTTTAGCGAACGCGTATAGAGCAACATATTAGTTTTTGTATATAAAAAATTACTTCCGATCTTGGAACGGAATTGCTTTCATTAAGTCGACCAGTCAATGTATTTATTTGTACATTATTACTTTCCAGGTTGGCCGCTATTGGAGCAAAGAGGAGCGTAAGCGGCAGCTGGAACGCGCGCGCGAACGTAAGCAACGTCAGCAGGAACTGATGCAACAGCAACAGCAGCAGATGCAACAGACTAACGACTTGCTGATATGCGAGCATACGGAAGACAAAGTGTCGAAGAAGCCGTTGAACATCGTCGAACTAAGTCACAAGAAGATGGCGCGTAAAAAGACGACTCTGGACGATTTCACTACTGTGCAAGAAATGTTGGTTCACGGAAATAGGGTGGGTGGACCTGGCACGGGGGGGAAATTAATGGGTCTACTGTCAGTTACGACGGTGTAAGCGAACCCGCGTTGCGTACTCGTTCGTTGCATGGATATCGAAATCCAAAATGAGCGCGTGGGTATTTTACGAGTACAATTATCGCGAATGACTTTTATATCGCGTCAGGGAAAGCCTGAAACTTTTGTGCGACACTCGAATTATCTTTTATATCAATTTCTTACCTGCAAACACGTGAAGGCAACGTCGTAAAATCGAAAGGATCCTTTCGAAGTTGGTGAAAGATCTAGTGTTTGTGAATGTCTGTATGAAACTGCTTGCTTGATGTGTGTGTGTGTGTGTGTATATATACATATACATGATACAAATGCATAAAAATTTGATTTGGCAATCACATTGCAGAATAGCTCTCAGTTATATGTGAGCAAGTTTGTGCACGCGATATCGATTCGCGTACAGAATAACTTAATTTTGACATGGTTATTACAGGAAACTATAAATACGAAAATATAAATGAGCTGTGTTTTTGATCTTCTTGGATTTGAATAATGTTCAAACATTTCGTGATTCCATGATAAAAAGACACGTCAATCACTGCAATAAAGCGAGAGAAGCTTAAATTGTCACTGTTATACGTAAACATGTGTGTAAAGTTTGTACGGCACGTACAAACGTTCTAATCAATCTTGTAAATAATTACGACACGTTACACATATATAGATTTTACATACAGGATGAAAAATATTCTACGGGCAAAAAAAGATCGGTGATTATAGGTATGTAGATATGTATAATAAGTATTTTTAATTATGCACGCATCAATGCTCATTTTGCTTTGTGCTATATTATGACGGAAATTGCGGAAGGGTATTGTATATCCAGAAGACTATCGCCTTAATGTCGATTCCATAGCGAATTTATCTTCGTAGAATTTATCTTCGCATCGAACGGTATTCCAAATTTAAAAAAAAAAAAAAAAAAAAAAAAAAACGACGAAAGCAACGTTACTTGTTTACAGATTATCATGCATCGCGTGTTTTTACACCGTTTTTAAAGCGTTTACAGAACAAATGCGAGATGTGCAAAAAATACGCTTGAGGAAATCTGGGACATTCTGTATAAGTGTAAATTGTCTTATTCTCTTCTGAATATAACTCGTGTATGTATATTGAGTCGATTATGACCTTTTGTGTTCCTTTCTCCCAGAAAAAAAAATCGAATACTAGAATCCTGTACTGCCAATGTCTATATATACTGCCCTGTAACTCTATATATATTGTAATATTTTAAAGTACACGCATATCTGGAAAAAGTGTGAATCAAGTGTGACGCCTCGATAGATCAATTATCGCGTACTTCCTGACGAAAATTTACCGCGTAAGATGTATATGTTTTGAGAACGACATTAGATATAAAGTATATCGTTGTAGAAAATATATTGTACGATTTAGAGTTAAGCACATAAGCAATCGTGCGTATGTATGCTGTCTTTTGTATGTAGATGCGACATAATGATTCTAAACATGTGTAATGTAAATAAAACCCAAATAAAATATAGCATTAATATAATATATGCAACGGTGGCAATGAATTAATGTGCGTCGTAATCCCTATAGAATGAGTGCAAAAGAACAATTGGCGAGACGAAATTCGATTTCGAGGACATACGAAAACGACGAGGTAAAAACAATCGAGTATAAAAAAAGACTGTTCGTTTATTATGAAATTCAAAAATTGTTTCAATCACTTGAATTGTTCTATTACATGAGCGCATTGATATTTATGTTATTCAAAACTTTTAATTCTGGCACATTCAGGTGTTGGATATACATGCGGAAGCAATGATGAGTGGAGAAGTTTAGCAAAAAATCGCGCAGATATTGGCCAAGATTCAAATGGTAGATGGAGTCCTGCAATGCCTCTGGAATCTCTTCGTCATCGTTATCTTCATCTATACCTCCAAATTCTACACAGAAAATCGTATTCAATATCATTCTCTTTTAGCAACGTTATTTATAATCGTCGTATATATGAAACTCACGTAAAACATTTGCACTTTCATTTCCGGGCTCTATTAATTCATCATCGTCTTCTTCCTCGTCTTCGTCGTCGGAAATCTAGATATTGATGGAGTTTTTTTATCAAATAAAATTGAATTGTTATTTTATTTTGAATTATTTTGACGAAATAAAGTAAAAAATTATGAAATATTAAGTAAGAATGCGGCCAATACTTACCTCTGTATCTTGGCTAGCGCTAACGACTTCGATATCGTTCGACAATTCGTTGATTATTACTTTAAAAATCTTTACAAGTACAGGCACCGTAGTCCATTCATAAGGCTGCGATTCGGCTTTACTTCTGGTCCTCACACCATCTTCGATTCCTATATATTCCCGAATTATAACTTGCTATTTTGAGAAACACACAAATGTTTTTCGTAGAGCAATGTAGCAATAATCTTATGCAATGAATCATCACAGTGAGAGTACCAATGTATGGATCATTTTTTAAACAAAATAAGAATTTAACAAAATGTTTATTCATACATAACAGTAGAATAATAAAATAAAATTAGTTATATATGATTTTCGCGAGTGAGACAGCCTACTTTGTCATGTCTAATTACCGTAATTTTTTTATGTAATCTAAGAACATCACAAACCTGAGATGATCATATCCCCCTTGACCGTGATCTCGTCCAATCTGCTATCCCCATGAGTGACTCCATATTCTAGAATTTTACACAATGCGATTGTCCCAACTTTGCGATCGTATCTACCGAGAAACAGATGCTGTCTGCTGACCCACTCGGATAATACAAACGCAAGTGCGCTCTGTCCTGTCGGCCCAGGCACGGTCGACAGAAAGTTCAGCACGGCGTCAAATTGTGTATTTATAAGATGCGCGTAAATCATTAGCAAGCTTTGCATCACGATTAACGTCTCCGCACTCTGCATCTTGCTCAACACTGCTTTCAGCAATAGGTCGAGATTCTCACCCAAACTATCCCCCACATTCATGATTAATGTCGTAACCAGACGTCCGACAAAAGTGGCAGTGAATTCACTCGACTGAAATTATTCACACATATATATATATAAAACTAACGAAATGCTTAATTTTTCTGTTAATAACTAAACGAGTTGACAATTTCATCAAGGTTACCTGCGGATTTAGGAGCTGAGCGATTATCTGCAGTATGTATTGTAACCCAGTTTGTCCTTCGTTGTCTCGATGTGCGATGACCTGTTGTGCTGCCACCGATAAATACGTGCGTATGAGTTCTCCGCCGCTCTGCAACGTCGCGTGATCTTCCGAATTGAGAGTGCAGTGACAGGCAGTCGGAAAAGCAGTCTCCACCAAAGCGTTACTCAAAGGCGTCGGTGAATACTGTACCAGAACTTTCAGCACATCTAATGCCACAGTTCGAGATCCCTCTGATGAACAGAATAGGGGTTACTAATGATAACGGTTTGAAGTCAAAATAATTAAATTTAACAAAAAAGAAAAAGGAAAAAGAACAGTACCATCCTTTGATTTATTCATAGGAGTTATCGCCATCATGCTCGTTAAAGTCGGTATTATACGAGTTTGCAGAGGTTCGATACAGCTCGGATTCTGCGTCAAGTCCTTAAATATGTCCTGGCATATATCTAAGATCGCCGGGTCGCTATGAAACTTTACAAACACTGCAATTGTCAAAGGACAAATCTTGTTTTCCACTGATGCTGTAAATTCTTTATGTTGCTACAAACATAAATAAGATCCAAATAACTTAAATAACAGAAAAAAATACATCGTAATAAAAATGTATGCGCGATAAGAAAGCGACAATATTACCCAAATTAGTGTTTGAAGTGTCTCCATGACCAAGATTAAAACGTCTGTGTTAGGTTGACTAACTAGATTGAATAATCCTTGAAAGATATTGGGCATATGACAACGTATTATGTTGACGATAGGATCCTTTCCAGTTGAGGCTTCGCTGAACCAATAGATCGCCTTAACGGCACTGATGCGTATACAAGGAGGTTGATTTTCTTGTAAACCATTAACCGTTGCTTCCAGAAATCGAGAACTCACTTCTGGTGGCATTATCCTGGCATATCGTCCACCGAGACATAAACAACGGCCGAGGAGTAACGGAGGCGATTCTGAAATAATATATAATTTATTAGGCATTTCTATAAAATAGAAAGGATATATGTTATTAATTACCTGAATCATTTAACATTCCCAAAACAACTGTATCTAAAAATCTAATAATGTCGAACTGCAATACTCCAGTCTGTTGTTTTTCAATAACAGTGTTCTTAGAAAGGCTCAATGCCAAAAGAGAGGATTCTCGCAATTTCCACCAACTTTCGTTGCTATTGCTGCCATCGCCATTAGCTTGTAACGCCTTTGTTGCTTCAATATGTCGCGTAACTACATCGCAAAGAGCATGCACTGCTTTCTCCTCAAAATTACTAATAAGAATCTATAGATGGCAAAATATTATTTTCATGAAAAAATATATCGCGACACATTTCAATTCATTTTATTATTATTTTACCGTTAAAAATTCTTGCGCTGAAATTCGAACGTTATAGTCGAAGGTACATTCGTCTTCCTCGACAAATTGATTCGGATTGGTTGTCCATTGTTGAATTTGATCAACCGTTATTTGCATAAATACTATTAAATAATATATGATTTCTGGTAACATATTATTCAGCAGATTCGTAAATCTCTTACGCTCCACAATAGTTTGGACAAACTCGAAAATTGCAATAATCAGACTGTTAGAATTAATTATTTCGCCTGGAAAATATATGTATTTGTAGGAAAAAAATAACATTGTATTTAAAATAACATTGTATTAAATAACATACCATCAGAATCAACTTCTTTATCGTTGATATCCTCACCGGCATTGACTGTTATTTCTTGATAAGTCTTTGCACTTTGACACAAAGTTTCCCATACAGGTGGCAGCATTTGAGGTAAAAGATCCGATATATATTTAGGCAATTTTGTAACAAGACAGTTCATAGCCTTAATAATATCTGTTTTAAATCCACAGTCACTAGTTTGGCCATTAGGCACTCTGAGGCACTCGACAAACTTCTCACAGAACATAGGAATGATTGGCTGCAGATACTGCTCTATAAATCCCTTCTCATATGCTCCGGTATGAGCAACTAAAGTTGTAATGGTTATAAAGATCTCGACTGCACGACCGCGTGTCCTAATTGAATACTGCTGCAAAAAATACAAAACTAGAAATACAGCAAAAAAAAGACATCAAACGGAAATACGTAGGGGGATATCTTCTATTAAATTTACATTTTCACTTTGAAATATCCTGTACATTTCTTGAAGAATAACAGGTCCCACATTAGGCAACTGAGCATCTGTCAGATCCCGGCTAAATTCTGTTAGCACTCTCATCGCCCCATGAACAGCGCACTCACTGTCTTCCCTTAAACAATTGACGAGAACATCGAACAATCCAGGCCAATTCTCAGGCCAATCCCAGTGAGCTATACCAGATATCGCATAGGCCACTGCAGTTCGTACCTGAGGCAAATAATATCTTTCATATGTAAAATATACTGCAATACATACGTAAGAATATGGATTAGATAGCACGATAAATTGTCCCTATAGTTAAATTAATTAATTTTTCAAACAAATTACCTTACTAATAGATTCTCGGAGCCCCAATGGAAGTAATTCTTTAATCCTCTCTTTAACGGCATTGTTAAGCTCTGGCGGGCGGAACTTCTCAGCCAACGAACACCAGTGTGTTTCGACGTACTGTTTCAACAAAACGGAAGCTAACTGCCTGATCGGCAAATGACCATTGGGATCAACAACAAATTCCGTCAGATGTATACCAAACTCCTCTGTCACCTCTAGAGCTTGAATTCTCTGCTCCGCCGCCTTGCGAGTTTCATAATGCGGCGACAAAACCCCAGTTAACGTCTCATACAGAGCTTCCTTCAGGGAACCTTGTACGTCGCTAGCGGTCATTGTATAAAATAGAGAGCTGGCTTATCGGCCAGCATCTGCAAGATGAGTAGCAGTCCTCGGAAATCACAATTGCTCGCAGTTTACGTATCGGTCAAGTGTTTCCTTTAAAATTACAGATCGACTGCTATTCCGTTATCAATCGTCCCGCTTCTGTGCCTGCTTCTCACATACTGACATCTGACATCTTGGAGTGTCCGTGTGGAACATTATATCATCCGCATAAACGAGTGGAAACAGAATAGAATGGAATGATTAAGTAGATTAAGTGACGAGAGTAAAATGGACGTTTAACTGTTCCGTGATACACGCGTCGCTACATCGCCACATTCGTGATGATCGGACACGTGCGAACGGCTGTGGATCACGGTCTCTCGTTTTACCTCGCGGCTCGAATCGCCGTCGTCGTAATCGTGCAAACAAAATTTCGTATCACACACGGTCAGCTGCGCTGCTACTTCAAATCGATACGATAGGAGTGCGGCGCTGATTCTTGCGAAGATAAGTAGCGTATAAGTAGCTATGTACTAGCAGGTGAGCGCACGTAAGTGTGGTTATAACGCCCGTACCCGCTAACCAGTCGTACACGGATGAACGTTCAAAATTTTCTGAAAGCCGGTTCGACAAATTGGTTATATCATCGTTCATGCGTTCCGCAAGAGATGCGCTGTCCCGTATGAGATTGGGGAAACGTCCGAAGATGATCCTGTCATCTAGCGAGCTCCGTAAAGTTGGCATCCCCGAAATAAAATGGCTGCATAATCTCAAGAGAAAAAGAAACTATAAAAAAATCCAATTTATAGTTTTATTCTTTGACTGATATAAAGCCTTGTGTCCACGATACTAGAAATCGGCCCGAGATCTCGATCCAAGAAATATGTAGCTAATCAACTTGCAGTTTTTATGAAAAAGCAGCAATTTTATTAGCTGAACTTCTCGGAACGAGATCTTGGATTTCTAGTTTCGTGGACGCAAGGCTTTAGAGTTGACAGAGTAGAATTTTGGAACGCAGCCATTGGTCGCGTTTAGTGGAAAAAGCAACTCAGTGATTCTTGAATATGATTGGCTTATATACTTGGATCCAATGAGAAACTAAAGCCAAGAGCCAATCATTTTCAAGAATCACTGAGCTGATTTTTTCCACTGATTGTAGATTCTGCTTTCTATTTCCTGCCGGCAGAGGAACGTGGGGTTTCTTGTTTCTTTTAGTTCGTGGTGAACGTCCGGTATGTCTTACGGTGACGGTTTCTTAAATTTAATAATAAAAACTTGGTACATATAATTGATCTTTCGCATAAATAACAGGAGCATTTTGCGTAACATTGTATTGAGCTACCTTATGACTATTCGCTTCGTTGTATTTTATTTAATTCTCAACGATTCCAGCAGATTACTGTAATCAGTTTCATATGGCATTTAGCGTTCGCGGTGTATGATACACGTGTACACGATGCAGTAGCTCGTGTATACACGCTCGTTAATCGTGTCAAAGAATATTTGGTTTTACACGTGCAGTTTCGCAAAATTTTTAATAATTGTTAATAACTGTCTGCTTCGTTATTTATGTCGCACATAACCTGAAAGTGCTTCGTTAAGTGACTTTCGGTGTATATGTTAACTGTGATATAATTATTTTTCTCATTCTCTTTTATGCTTTATGTGTCGTTGATACTTTCATTTTGCTGTTATTTTGTCATTAGAAAATGACGAGCAAGGCGAAAGCCCCCAAGACGAAAGAAGGCGCTCCGGAAGAAACGCCTCTGAGAAAGAGGCCCTTCAAGAGGCACGGGCGTCTATATGCAAAAGCAATTTTTACCGGTTACAAACGTGGATTGCGCAATCAACATGAGCATACTGCTCTGCTCAAAATTGAAGGAGCTGGCACAAAGAAAGATTCAGATTTCTATGTAGGAAAACGATGTGTCTATGTATACAAAGTAAGGCTTGTTTGATATAGATTATCTATAAAATAAAAGAAACAAATCGAATTAATTAATTAAGTGACACGTAAGATTTTTACAGAATTGTATTGCCAAAATTTCTATGCTTTTTTTTCTAATACCTTTAGAAAATTTACAATACCAGGATATTGATTTAGCATTGATCTTGTCATTGATTTAAGTATACATATAGTTATTAGATAAAACTATGTAATTATTAAATAACTCACATGTATGAAATTGTTTCAGGCTAAGAACAAGACTCCAGTACCTGGAAAGACTACGAAGAAAACAAAGGTTAGGGCCATTTGGGGCAAAGTCACTCGTCCTCATGGCGCAAGTGGATCGGTGCGTGCTAAGTTTAAGAGGAATCTACCAGCTAAGGCTATGGGCCATCGCATCAGAATTGTAAGCTAAAGAATTGTGATTTTAGATATTTATTTCATTGAATTTTACACTCGACTAAAAATCACCTGAAAACTTAACTATACAATTTTCTGTGTGTTCTGTTCTATATGCAATAATTTTAGTCCATATGTGAGTATACAGAAATGTATTTAATTCAGACCGTTTTATGTATTACAGATGCTGTATCCCAGTCGGATATAAACTTCTCTTGTATAATATAATAAATAAATAAATACCATTTTGGTACTAAAGTCTAATTGTTTTATGCATATAAAATATGTATCGTTAAAATATATCGTTGGAAAATTATCCTACAGTGACGATTGATCTGTGAAATGTGGGTCTATGCTAAATTACTCAACAAACGTCTTACTAAACATTTTTCTTCTGCGAACAAGACCATGCAGATGTGCAAAAACAATGCTAGGTTTCAATTCTTTAACGAATACAAGGTAAAATTGAACAGTTTGAAAATTCTGAAATCAGTCAATTTTTCTCATATTTATTTTATTTGTAACCCACTCGGGCGTAATGTCAAGCGTATGCGTGCGCATTTATTTGTTTATCACCATTTACGTTACCTAACCTAACCTGATCTAACCTCAAAACATGAACTCTACGTCAAGTCGAGAAGCTTTGGAGTACTGTGAAAAATTATTTTCGCTGCTAAACGCAAATAAGGCTCGCAGAATAATGAAATGTCACGCGACGAGAGTCCACCGAGATAATTCATGTTGATTTAATCTCGAAGGAAGCCATTTTCACGCGACCTATGCGTGGGTTTGAATAGCGTCTCAGATTTGCGCCAGTGTGGTGCGTGGTCGTTTACAAATGGATTCCACGCATATCAGCGAATAATAAAAAATCCGGATCGTTTCGCACGGGAGGGAAAAAGAAGAGGAGGAAGAATAATCACTTGACTCTCGTGGTTCACGATGTCGCATTCGCCACGTTTCTGAACTCTATAAGCTGACTCTATAAACGTGAAACCCCCGACGATCGCGGACGATGTTCTGCTGTCTGAGAAATTGCTTCGACGGCCTCGGCTTCGCCGCGTCTCAAGTAGAGCGACCGAAACGAGAACGAAACCCCATCACCTTAGACACGAGTCATATGGGTAACTGTCACTGTGCATGATGAGCATCGGCTCGATTAATTATAATACTAATAATAATAATTCGACATGATGTACTCACGCGGGGAAAACGTGTCATCACCTAATTTGCACAGTTTTCTCTTCAATTTGTCCCTTTCGAGATCACTTCTGTAAAATCTTCCAAATAATTTCTGCAATTGTTAAAGATTTTGCCATTTCTGAGGAGATATCGCCAGAGAAACATATTTATATATTTATATTGTAATGTTTATATTTAATTTATCTGTATGTTCTGGATTCTATTTGCAATTCCAATACTGTTTTATAGGAAATGAGGTGGTGATAGTGAAAAATGGTCTAAGAATATGTGGAAGTGGTGGTGCCTTGACGAACGCCCCTCTTGTTCAGAGTAAAAGTTATTTTGAAGTGAAGATACAGCAGGGCGGTATATGGGGCATTGGACTAGCCAGGAGAGACACAGATCTTAATGTCACCATGGGAGGGAAGGATTTGGAAAGCTGGGCGCTTAATTCCGATGGTATCATAAGACACAACGAGCAAGAACTTCATAAGATTCAAAATCCTGTACAGGAAGGAGATGTTATTGTATGTATAATGCTCTTCTTTAAAAAGATTTTTATTACACTCTTGTTGGAATAATCAAAAATTTTTTTCAGGGAGTATCCTATGATCATGTAGAATTGAATTTTTATTTGAATGGAGAATCCACAAATGCTCCAGTAATAGGCATAAAGGGACGGATTTATCCAGTATTATATGGTGTTTATTGTTCCAGTGAATAAATAACATGTCATGTGTGACAATCGACTTTTACATATAATCTGCATTATTTTAACTTTCAGTGGATGATGGAGCTATCCTGGACTTAATTCTAGAGAACTTTATCCATACTCCGCCAATGGGCTTTGAGAAAATAATGCAGGAACAATCATTGCTCTAGCAAAATGATACGAACAAAAGTATAATGGTAATCGTCAAAATTGACCTTCGTCCATTTCGAGTTCCGTTAAACATTGAAGTTAAATGTTAAGTTAAGAATGATACGACCTGGGAGCTACGACAGCACAATATTAAAAACAATGTCATAAACGGTCGTCATACAATTGCATAATATATTTAATCAAGGAACGGAATAAATAAATTGTCTAATGATGTAAGAATCTATTTTTCGATCTATTCTCTATAGAACGACGATTCGTAATAAGTAAATTCTGCATAACTGATTGAGAGATAATTATTTAGATTTATTAAAATTAAAGGGTTTACAACGCGTTAATCGTTCGAATGAGTTAGATTTAGCTGTATTCCAATCCAATGTCTATCTTACAATAACTATACATACCAATTGTAAAATAATAAATGTAATCATAAATATGTGTACAATTTGTGTAATATATGATATATATGTATACATATATATGTATGCATTGTATACATAATGATTTATTCAACCTTAGATGACTAATGGTATGGTATATACACTGGCTTAAATAAGGTACCGATGGCTTTAGGCCTATTGTTCTCTTTATTAGGCTAGTGTCATGGCATCTCGTTAGCTATCTCTTTTCATAATTTCTTTTTCTCGCTATAAATATTATATTAAACATTAAATTAATGTTTCAATCTTTCTACATATCGAAAACTTGCATCTCTTTCATAAGTCGTACAAACGTTTGAACAATTCAATTGTCGCGTATATAAGCAAATACATTTTCGAATGCATGTAGTGATCGCATATACATCTTACAAAATTCTAAAACTTAAAATTCTTTGCCAAAATGAGCCACACGCTACCGTATATAATATAATAAAATAGGTATTTTCACAACAAATTATTTCCTTTATCTGATATAAGGATCGATCACAGTCAGATAAACGCCTTTAATTATGATATGAAAATGATAGCTAAATCGACAAATGTTAAAGTAACTGTTGGCGCTTATCGTTGACGTAATGAGCTTTTTTATCTAATGATGTGTATAAAAATTCTTACAATTGTTTGTGCTGCAAGTTTTCTCAATACTTGCTGAAACATATCAAATCTTTGGTCCTTAATATTAGTTCTAAACAATTATTAATATCAATAATGTCACACGCTTAACATTATACTATATAAATATAGGTCATTCGACTGAAACAATAATTTTAAATTATCTTATATTATTTGCCATAGTAGTGAAGTGTCTATTATTGTATCGAGTGTAACATAACCGTTTATTTTTAGCGGTTAATTTCTTTTAAAAACAGAATTTTTATGGCACTCAGTTTCCTATGTAACTTACATATATATTGTATTCATTCGAAAGACCATTATTACATCCTCAAGAGAGCTTTTGTAATCTATTATTAACTAATTATTAGCTACACAACTCTAAGCTATTTTATATTTTATGTGACTGGATGATATGAAATATTTATAATGGTAACCCATCGCAGTCGCCTTATTGCACTTTCATTGCATATAAAGTTTCAGTACTGATCATGTTAAAATAACATGACATTTAATGTACAAATAATATCTGATCATCATCTAATGCATTATGCTGTCGTTTAATTAAATTATGTAGGCCTGCCCCATAAAACAATTTAAATAATTTTAAGAAATATATGTAAGGACTTCCGATATACGATATAACTATATGAATGTTGAACACTTTTCAGAGTGAAGTAATATTATAATTAATGAATAGTATTTAATAAGAGTCAGTCAAGTGAAAGTAAGCCAAGAATTTAGTATATAAAAAAATTAATTTCCAGACCCTTTCAGTCAGACTAATATCCAAAATAAGGTATTATTTGACAGGCAAACTGGCCACGTGAAGGCTTTTCAGCCAATCAATAAATGATCTGCGCGCCGAACATGGATTGTCAGCCTAACGCAGTCAAACAATGAATTAAAATCATCTTTCGATTTTAATCGTTTTGAATGTTTGGTAATAATACTGAATTTGGGAATATAACATCTTACAATAAAACAAGTTCAAGCAAAAAAAGAAAGTGTAAGAAAATGGTAGAAATACTATCTAGTTTTTAATAGAGAAAAAAATATTAATAATAATAAAAATATTATTAATATATTGTTATTGAGTGAAAAAATTTCACATTTTCGCTTGATTGCATATCCAGGATTAAATGACATTTTCACGATTAATAATGAAAAATTTTTAGTGACAGGAGACATGGGAAAAAGATTTTGCAATTGTAATGGTTATATAAGAGAGTGCCATTTCTACCTTACAATTTAGCACGTGACTTACATAGAAATTACTACCAGGCTCGTTTTCTTTTTTTAATAAAGATAAGAATTTCCGAAATTTAATTTCTTTGGCATACTTTCAATTGACTAATCCTTCTACGTTGTACAATACAAATTAACTGAATATAGGACCGTTAATAATCACTTTCGAGTAATGTGCAAAACAATGATCGAAAATAGATAATTTTTTCTATTTTGAGATATTTCTATCGGAAACACACACATCGATTGACATTAATTTTTTAATTGTAAATCATATAGAAATTTTTGACTGTAAATTATAAAAAACTCATATAATTATTACTTGTATATAATATAATGAATTATGTAATACATGTGTGAGTTTGTATTAAATGTATCAACATTATAATATATTATAACAGCGTATTATAACACTGTTTATGTAAATTAGAACAAATGAAATGAAAACAAGTATCTGTATAGAGGTCATACAAAAAAATATATAAATTAATAAACCGACGTAAAGATGTATGTACAAATTAGAAAAAAACATTTGGCGTATATGGCAATAATTTGCAGATAAGTCATAAATGTAAAAAATTAGCAACTTCACGACTATCTGTATAATTATAAGCAAATATATGTTACATATGGAAGAACTTTTATAACCTTTATAAAATTTTCGAGCATTTTATGATAGATATTTTTCGCGACTATTAGGAGCGACTTTTTTTCGAGATTTTCTTCTATTCCAAATCACAACTTGTCCTATTGTCCTTTTAAATTAGAATTATTTTCTTGTGCTACTATCTTAATATTCACATTTCCATATGAAAATTAGAAAGTAAAAAAGTGCGTGAAAGACAGAGCATACAACATTCTTGTTCAGCATCTGTTATTAAAATAAAAGTGGGTGTTGAGAGGAAATCATTGAATAGAAAAAATGCTCGGTTCCAACAATCTTAGAATAGAGGAAATCAACTATTACATAATTTTTAAACATTTAGCTGCTGTCAGGATACTGTCAGGTTCATCACATTAAGGTTCTTGAACCTTTCTTTGGTCTTATCCAAGTACATGCTTTTGGTAAAATTTTACGCAGAAGTATATGGTGATTTATACATAAATGTTATCTGTTTCAAGGGCACTTCCCTAAGACGCTCAGATCCATAATATAATGGATAATGCAAAACATCGAGGATTGCTTAATAATGTACTCACACATCATTCGTTATCCGTAGTATCTTCAATGACAGAATCCCAATTAAATTCTGTGACACTTTGCCTTGATGGCAATTCACCAAGGTGTTGGAATCGTTGTACAAAATGTGGATCACGATCTCTAAGCCGTTTAAATCTTTGAAAAGCGAGATTCTTTGCAAATTCGTAAAGTTCTAGGTCCAGGCTATTGAGTTTACGTACAGCGTCCAATTGTTCTGCGTTGAGGGTTGCCATGGTAGCTGCACTAAGTGTAGCATTATGCTGCTCAAACGCAACCGCAAATCGCATTTTAAACGTTTCCTCGAAGGTGTATTGCCCCACCTGACACATGAATTAAATTGATCATAATATGTAATTATACATAATATATAATATATAATTATATGAAATAAGATATAAGAAATGTTAATTATCAATTTTCATAATTTTATAATTATCACTAGTTTATTTTAAAATATAAATTTATTTTATATATTATACATTATAAATACATTTAATACAAACATTAATAAAAGATTTATAACAATATTAATATAATATAACTTAAATTTTCTGACAAACTGCTCTATTATTATGCAATTGAATGTTTCTTGTTGTTAAGTCTATGAATAAAAGATCAAGGCTAACAACTTCAATAATATAAAACCATAATATAAAAAAATAATTATGATAAGTATACATGTAATTCTACAAAAACTATATGACGCAAATAAATAAAAAAATACATTATTACTCAAATAAAAAAAATGTCCTTGAAGCATGCAGCCTCACTTTTAAAGATGTTACTTTTTAAACTTAATATGATAATATATAAAATATGATATAAAATTAATTGTAGAAGACAAATTTTTCTTAACATCTGTTGAATGCATTTAATACAGAACAGTCATGATAAAAAGCAAGGGCAGTAATGGGTAGTTTATGGAATAAGTTTACTGCTCCCAGATGTTATGGGAAGGGGAACTCTCATAAATATTTATGTTAAGATGTCTATTCTTAAGCAGTCAAGCTGCGAACGTGACGTATAAGAATAACAACTTTATATAGCTTACAAATTTAAAGAGATTAATATTTAGCAGTCTAGCTAAGTTTGCTATATACTGCTTTTTATATTATTCTGCATATAGAAACAGCTATATTTCATATTTTATAATGTAATAATTTTACGCAATTACTAAAAAAATGTTTTTTGCATGTGAACACGAGTATGAGTGTTACAACAAAAAATTATACAGGCTAAATAACTTTTTAATAACAGTAATGAATACAATAGTGATAAAAATAAATTAAATGTAATATATTGAATGTAATATTTAAATTTGTTGCTTACCTTTTGATACTCAGTCAACATGAAGAAAGGCATGAATTGTAAGTTGTGCTTAGCACTGGCCAACATTAGACGGTCTCTATCAGTTTTACTGAGAGTGGAGTTGTAACAGCCAACTATCGATAGGTCTGCCAGCATTCTAGTTTGACGGTTTCTCGCCAAATTGTAAGGACATTCCATAAACTACACAGACATAACAATCTCATTATTAAACCAACTTTCCTAAACACTATATCAATAGTTCTATTTTTCATCTTTTATCTACTCAAATTAATCTGTTTTCTTTGCTCATGTTGATAAGTCACAATACAAACAATGCGTTCATTATAGAAGAGGGCACGGCAAAGTTATCTAACAGGAAGTAGCCGTGTACGAAGTAAAAAAGGATGCTTTTATAATTGGATGAAATTTTTATCTTAATATATTAGATATACGTAGTAGATACACATTATAAATATATATTTATAATGTGATTAAAATGAATTTTTATAGATAAGCGATTAATTCACATAAACAAGAACAGTCATATATCGAGTAAAATGAGTATAAAAACACATCATTACCTCTTCCAAGGTAACACCTTTCCAATTCGGGCCATCGTAACACTGGGGTATATTTGCTTGAGTACCTCCACACCAGTGACGAGCACCTCTCCATGTAGCACCTCTCTGCACATGTCTGAACTCAGACAGATACCTTGCAACGGGATCCCTTATAATAGTTATGTAAAAGTAACGGCGCTTAATGCCTTCTCCTTCGATTTTATTGAGCTCCGTATCTACGCAATTTGTCAATTCGGTCCAGTCTGCGTGTAATCCACACTTCCAACCGGTGGAATATCGCGAGAATAACCAATTTTCGTTACGATTTGGACGGAAACAGAAGCAACGCTTGCGTCGTCGTTGACATGAACACGGTCTCTGCAACTCTAAGTCTCGCACCAGATGTTTACCAAATAACGTGCCACCTTTGAACAAAATAGAAATTACGTTAGATATCTTGCGACAGATATTTTTTATATTATTAAAATGAATTATAATCTAAATAAAAGATATTTTTAATTTTATATACGCATTTTAATGCAAATTCAGATTAGAATTCATTTTTGTAATATAAAAAGTATCTGTCAGTCAACAATTTTTATTATATAGCAATGTTATGCAATCTTTGATTGATTTTGTCAAAAATAAAAATAAACATATATTGCAACAAGATGCATTTTAATCAAGGAAATTTTTTGAATACAAAGAGAATAAAAGTGCAGAGGATATGAGCATGCAGCATACTAAATAACTTCGCATGCTTGAATTATTCTTCCTTTCTAAGATAGGGGCTCTGAGGGTTTGAACATGCTTGATGAATAATTCAAATATTACAATGGCAAAGGGGAAGTGACATTGCTATATGTCGTTTTATTTCCATCTAAATACATGTATAAAGAAATCCTACTAGAAGAGATAGTTGATCAAACATCTCAATTCTTGCAGATTTTATTTTTGTTTCATAAATACTTAGAGATTTATGAAACTCGTATTAATTTTTATGCCAAAATACGTGTATATTTTTGTTTCTAAAAAATATACTGCACATAAACATTTTGCAAAAAAATCTAATACAATTGAAGATAAAATCTTGCTGTAATTTAAATAAGAAATGATTCCTAAATAATTTCTAACATATTTTACCATAATTCGTGAATAAATAAAGTATGAAATAAAAAGTTAGTTATAATATAGAAAAATCTTTTTGTAGACGTGCCTTCGATTAACACGACCACATTAAAGATTCGTCGATCGAAGATAAAGACGCAATTACATCAGTCTTATAATTTTAATGTATTTATTCTTTGCCTCAATTCCGATGGACCGACAGCGATAACTGACTTCACCACGTGTACTCACTATCAAGTCTAATCAGACCCGGTGCCCTCATCTTATGAGCAAGAAATCTTCGATATATGTGACAACATAACAACTCAAGTCTTAATCGATTTAGGCGAGCAATCATTTAGCGAGCATGGATCAACGCTGAGTTGTTGATCGCGATTTTGCCTGTTTGAGATGTGACACAGAATCCAACAAACTAAGTAAAAAAATCACAACTTTTGTCATTTAAACGTCTCATTCAAGAAAACACTCGAGAATCCTAGATAATAACAAACTGCAAATATACTTAAACATTTTTATTAGAAAAGAAACTTTTCCTTTTACAGAATTAAAATTTTGCATTACAATTTCAACGAGGTTTATACATTTGACGCTACCAAATTTTCCAAAACTCCAAGGAACTATTAGGAGCAATTAGAGAGAAATATTTTCCGTCTCTTGTGCATGCAGACAACAAATCTCTCCCTGTATTTACCTGTCTTTTGTATATGAAGGAAGACCATGACGTCGTGAGCGTTGATGTCAAACTGAAAGGTGTCGTTGGCAAAGACATCGTCGTAGCCCAGACTACCCTGGATGCTCTGCAGCTTGAAGGCGGGATGCACCGAGAGCAGGCCGTTCCTGTCGAGCTCGATGGACACGGAAGACAGCGCAGCGGAGCCGACGGGTGGCCCGGCGGCGACGGACAAGCTCTCGGACAGCCTGATAGACTCCTTGATCTCGCGGTTCGTCAGGGCGCACACGTGATCCGGGCAGAAGTAGCCCAGGTAGACGATCCCGGTCAGCGCGAGGAACAGACATACCCCGACGATGCTGCGCAGACGGCTCCTGCGCGGGTGCCGCGACTCCATCCTCGTCGTCGCGAACCTTCCGTCGCATATATCCGCCTCCCCTTCGTCGTCCTCGTCCTCCTTCCCCTCCGACGCGACGAGCACCTCGAGCTCGCTAGTAGAAGCGTCTATCTCCGTATCGACACCCGCTCGTCTGCCCATTATTATCGCCACCCATCTCGCACCACTAGGCACACGCAGCTTCTCACTGCCTCACAAGTCCTCGACGGAGGACGACGACGCACTACCGCGCACCACCGCCGCTGACGGCGCTGACCACCGCACGCGATCCGGCCGTAAATACGCTCGCATCGAGCGCGTCGGCCATGACAAAAATAAACAAAACTTCGCCCGAACTGTCCGATGAGACTCGACAAACTTGATCCGCCAAAGAATATAGCCACTATCTGGATGGCATGTAGAGGGGAATAGCTACGAGATAATTTTGACTCGATATCGATTGTGTTCCGAAACTCATCGAAAAAGAATCGTCGCGCTCACGCAATTGGGCAGCAAGCGATTTGGCCAATCACAGTCGAGAATTATCGGAAATGTAATGTTGCAGTTTTTAAATTAGCTTATTACTGTAATATCATTGCTTGCGTTTCTCCGTATGCCCTAAGTTTGTAGATACACTTTTCTTGCCGTGATCGTATTCGGAAATATTGAAAAAATTTTTCAATATTAATTTTCTAAGGGAAAAAAAACACAAGATATGCAACTTTAGGAGCTACGACTTTGTGTGAAATTATCTTATATTTGAATATATTACTTTTTATAATTAAAAATAGAATAATGTAGTAGATATAATTCAAATATGTATCATTTTTTACAAATTTAAATTTTACAATTTTTTATAAATGCAATAAGCTTAACTCTTCCACTTAATGTGTGGTAAACGCAAAGCGCTCTCAGCATAAAAATACTCTTCCGACTGAGGCTGTAATTTCGCTTTGTAATCCATTAGCAGCGTACGATCCCCTTGTTGCACAAATATCTAGAAATGTAGGAATGTGTAACCATACTGATGATTTCCTCAGTAATTTCCCATAAAAATATCTACGTACGTCAATTACTACTGTATGGCAAGATAGCTTTTTCGCCAATTCCAATCGCTTCTCTAGATTATCGATGAATTTCAGATACTTTTCGAGAACGGCATGTGGGGCGTTGTACTTGTATAACACTTTCAAAATATCCTCTGTGTACAAATGTGTTTGTAGTTTTGTGTTGCCAAGTAGTCCCTAAAATATGATTGATACAATATAATCCGATAGAATAGACTTGCAAAAAATAAAATACGCTACCTTTGTTAAGAGTAAACGATCGATATCGTCCCATCCGCTACAAGCGGCTTTAACTTGTAAACTAACTTTTTGATGTAGTCTAGGAGAAATGTCATGATCTCGAGAGAGCGTCGTGGGTGACATCGTGACAAAATCGTTTGGCGTATTACAATGGTGTTTGCACGCATAACGCAGAGATTCCAGAACAGAAGAATTTAATACGAGTTCCTCATCATTCTTTTTCTGTTTGATCGCCATTTGCCATTCTAACAATTTACAATACAAATAACATAACTTTTTCACAGTGACAAAAGGGAGATTATATAAACGTACCCAGCAACTTAATATAAGCCTCCAGAAATTTAGTTTCTTTGCAATCAGGTAGCATAGCGAAAAGCGCCTTGTGACAATTTTGAAGTTTTTGCAGTAGCCTATTTGGATCTTTTGTGTTTTTTATAATAATATGCAGATTCTTCATCTGTAATCAACCACAGCAAGTGAAATTTGTAACTTGACTTACGTGACATCTGCAGTAATACTTACGGCAGCAATCGAAGATTGGCCTAGCATTCTGTAAAATATCAAGCATGAGAGAGATACGGAAAAATAAATCATTAATTATATATTACAGGAATTACATACGTCAAAATATCAGTTATTTCGCTTATTTGCAGCCTTATAAACAGATAATGTATATACACGTTTACTGCATCTGGCCTCTCTGCTAATAGTCTTTGTACCAATGATCGTTTTAAAGTTCTTGTAAGAAATAAAATTATCTGCAATGTTAAGCTAACGTCAACAAGATACATATTTTTTATTAGCTCGAGCTAATGTATTAATCAATCGCAAGATTATTTTATTTATAAGTACTTTAAGTTCGTACTATCAAAATAGCATTTCCATCTCCGTTTAAGATAGCAGCGTCTAATAGGGCAGTTTTGCTAGCGAGAGACTTGTATTGTTCTAACGAATATGGCTGATCGAGCAATATCTGTCTCAAGGTGATGTCTGGCTGAGCAACAGCCATTTCAGAATGTTTGTTCTCTACTTTTAAATGACTTTGACCTTTCTCCAATTTGTTATCTGCATCTAAAACTACAAAACATTTCACAGTTTACTCCAAGAGATTGTACAGTTGAAATGTTGCTAATTTCATTAATCAAAAGAATCTCAAAATATTTATATTATATATTCTTGGCATACTGCGTGAAAGCGTCTTGTCAGATATAATTGAAAGCAGAGGTTTCGTGGTTTGAAGGTCGTTGGTAAACTGAAAGCCACTTTCGAAATTCGATGGACTGAGAATTCCAGTCCACAGTTTCTCTGTGTCGCTCCTCAATTGATCCACCTGCAATTCGATTACCAAATGTATTTGCTGCTTACAGAACTCACTGTTTACAGCTTGTTGCAATCATAACCTCGCTCTCGAAGCAGAATGACCGCGTCTCACTGCTGTACCAGAAATCATCCTCGTCTTTCGCGGTGCCCATCTCAGATCTCAAAATATCAAACTTTAAGCTAATTCACTATGTAGACCTTAAATGACGGAGAAGGCAAAATATTTTTCTGACATTTCTCATGACGCCGACAAGACGTATGCTTCCATTTGGATATAATGATATATACACTAGACCAACCTAAGCTGAATATTTGCTCTTTTTGATAAAGTCTTTTGTCGATCTTATGGGTTCTATAGAAATTAAAACTGTACTTGGTTTAAGTATGAATTCTTAATTTTCATGCATGAGAAACAGATACTTCATGTAACATGATAAAAACAATTTTTAATATTATATATTATAATATTTAGTCGATAAGAAGAAAGTAACAAATATATCGTTATTTTAAGTATGTTTATGTAAGCAGAAAACATAAGAGTGTTTACAAACATAAAATTAATTAGGAAGTAAATAATAGTGAAACAATTACAAGATTCCGTCTTAGCTTATAGATGGATATAAGAGCGTTAAATTAATATAAATTAGGTTCATGCAAACATTGTTAAAAGAACGTGATTGTCTCATTAACTAATGAGAAAAGATATAGCTGTACTTGTTGGAACTAGATTTGAAAAAATATTTGACATATATTTAGTATAAAAAAGGTATCGTTTATATCGGAAGATATAAAAGTGGAGTTATTTTCAAATCTGTTTAATCTCGCCACTACAATGTGGGCAACATCCTATATTGTTCGTGTCGCATCGTGGAAGAAACATTTGTCCACCGACCGCTACTGCTGCCCCCATCACTGCAGAACAGGCAATATCCTCTCCAGTCATGGGTAATTTTTGATTCATTAGTAACTGCAATTTAGACATCAATGCGTTACATCAAAATATTACAACTCGTTATAAAAAAATTTTAAATCAAACAACTTTACTTTTTCCGCGTTGTTCTCCGCGAGCGTTTTCATATCCAAACCAGTTATATTCAGCTCTTTCCGTAATTCTGAGTCTGGGATACCACTTAGGAGACTGACTCTCAAAATTTCCGCAAGTTGGCAACATCCCTGTGCGAGATCAACAATATTGGTACTAGACAATTCGTGTTTCTTACCAGACGTTGTTCCTATGGAATCGAATTTTTCTCGTAGGATCGTGAGCATTCTAGAAAGTAAAGACTGCTTATAAGTTTGATAAAATTATATAAACGTCACACAATGTAGCCTGTATAATATCTGCAAAATATACCTGTATGTTTTGAGTGATGAATCACGAATATTGTTATGTTCTTCTAAAAGTCGTTTTATAGCTTCTTGCAGTTCTGTTGTTCTTTGGCAAAGTGCGGCTTTCCATCTTGCCAAATCTTCCACCATTAAACTGTAATAAGTTTTGTTTAGTGACAAATAAGTATATCATTTTTTAAATTAAAATTTAATAAAAAGAAAACAATGTAATATATGCAAACCAAAAGCAAAATTCCAAGCATTTCGGAAATGATTGTCAATTACCTACTAGCTAGAAATTTACTTCTCCAAACTTCACATTGACCTGCTAGCCATTCTGTTTGTTCTTGATGAGTAGACAAATGTTGAGCTGAATTCAGAAGAGCTCTTGCAAGTTGCAACTTGTCTTCGGTTAATAAATGAACTCTTGTTTCAAGATCTTCTCCCACTGCAGCAACTAACAAGTTTTTTAATTCTCCATTGACCTGTGTGTATACATATATGTATATTTGTTTCGATATGAATTAAATACTACAATAAATTTTATTGCTGATATATAACTGTTTTACCTGTGCTTGAAACTTCAACTGAGTCTCTAACTGACTGTTCTCTTCTTTTAACTTCCGGATCTCCGCCTCATATGTCTTTTTTTCATTGTTCCACTCATCTTCCGATGTTTTTTCTTTGCTTTCTTTCACACACTCTTTCAACATCATGTCGCTGTCTTGAATCTTTATCGCAGCAATTTGTGCAACTGTGGCATTCATGCTAGAATTGTCTTTAAGCAATTTTTTCTTTTTTTTTAACGGCACTATTGGATTAACAGCTGCCTTATAGGGTTCGTATGGTACAAATTTTGGCTCTTTTGATTTTAAAGAATGTAAGATATGCTTCTCCTGCTTTGTATTGCTAATATTTTTTGGCACCAGGTTTACTATTGTACCAATAGGAGTGACCGGAGCCGTCGATCCTAATTGCTTCAAGTTTGTGGGGTGATAAATAAGAGTGTCTCCCAGGCGACTTCGACTTTGCTTAATTTCGATCTTGTCCACCGCATTCTCCATGCCATCTCCTTGCGTTCGTTCAACACAACCCATTATATGAACATCTTGAAAGATAAATAAAAAATTATTATATATATATATATTCGAGATATAAAAGTTGCATCTACATGTCGCTATGATAAGTAATCGAAACATTAAATTTTTGTTATTGTTAACTTTAACAATTTATTTTTCATTATTTACAATGACACGCAACTTGTAACTCGCTGTAAGACAGACAAAACTAACCTGGCTGACAGTGAACGCTGTGTTTCTTGAGATTTGTAGAAGTACTCATGTTTGGCAGTGTCAACAATTATCGCAGATAATTCTGTTATATGTCAATATTTACAATTTATGCGAATACGATATAATATAAATATATATTTCTTGTCAATGGTAACTACATATGTTAAAAAAAGGAAGGAGGTTAGCACAGATTTAGCAACGTTAACATTGGCTGTCAATGCTGTCATACGACACGTGACAGTGTTGAACAATGCTGTCCCCTATTTGAGAAAATGGAAATAACTTTATATCAATAGTCGATAATATTAATACTCTTCAATTTTGTCCGTGTCCCATTGATCATCATACAAATTTATTATTTTTTTTATAGTAATGATGATTGTAATTATCACACTCATTGGTGACTGTACGGTTTGTTGATTCAAGCGGTGGTTCGTATATTAACTTCTTATTTTCTACATCGATATTACATCTGATATCTTAGGATACAATTTTCATCGGTCGATACAAATTTTTATTACATATGTATACGGATTATTGTTTCTGAAATAAGCAACCTTCAATTCTTCAACTTTTTATAAATGACATAATGGGATAAGAATTAGGATCGAGTCCGAATCGACCGCTCCTCATACCGAGCCATGTGTTATGCGCGACCATATATGTGCGCGACGCTTGTAAGTGGCGCCACCTGACCGGCATGAACTTACTTACGCGAACTACGTCGTCGTTGATTGAACCCGTCACTGTCAGTGAATCAGCTGATCGCCACGCTTATGTGAGAGAATCAGCTGTGCGCAACCATGGACGAGTTGACGAACGAGGATCTCGAGATACCGCCCGTCAAATATGAGTGTAAGTATCGCGCATTTTTTCTCGGTATTATTACTTCGTTCGCTTTTCTCTCGTAAGTATTTCCGTCTGACAATAGCACTTTGGCGCGTCCTCGCATGACGAATCCTAACCTCGTTGCTTGACGCAGTTTCCGGAATATGATACTAATCTGCTTCACAGCTTCGGGTTTGAAAATGTTCACAGGAAAATGCACGTTTTCTGTTACAGACCTGGATCATACCGCGGACGTACAGTAAGTGTTATTTTCAGTTATAACATTGATTTGGTCTTTGAAGGTTACTTCGCCGGCTAACCTAAAAGAGCGCGCGAGAAATCGTGTAGAAACCTATATGGAAGAATTGATGGACGTTCGAAAGCGTTACTTGCAACGAAGATCGATTTGACAAATACTAAATTACCAATTGTATCTCAGATTGCACGCATGGGGCGACACCCTGGACGAAGCTTTTGAGCAATGCGCAATGGCCATGTTCGGCCTCATGACGGATCTCGAGCGCGTACAGGTCACGCAGGTGCATCACATCGAAGCCGACGGTGA
The DNA here is from genome assembly GCA_901521435.1 of Crematogaster levior. Taxonomy (NCBI): domain Eukaryota; kingdom Metazoa; phylum Arthropoda; class Insecta; order Hymenoptera; family Formicidae; genus Crematogaster; species Crematogaster levior. The sequence continues at coordinate 28,703 of CABEGB010000180.1, forward strand.
TGACATGGAGAGTCTGCTCTTCCACTTTCTCGATGAGCTGCTCTTCATGTTCAGTGCCGAGCCGTACATAGTCGCTAAGGTATAATTCCTTGGTAAATTATAGAGATAGGTATACATTGATAATTTATTTAGAACAATAATAGATATCGTTAATTTAATAACATTATCGAACAGTAGAAATTATAGAAATTTATATTTTGAACAAAATAATGATCTTTTGTTGCTTATTTTAAAAAGTATTAATTTCTTAATATTTTATTCTCACGCTTGAATTTATAAGTAATATATATTATTATGTATTAACTACACACACGATTATGGCAATGTTTTATTCGCGTGAATTTGAAAACATCAAACATCAAACAGTCGCTTTCAATCAAATCGCGAAAATTTTCGAAACTTGCCGCGTCCGCATTCCAAGCCAAAAGTGAAAAATCTTCGCACTTGTCTGTTACTAGAAAGTCAAGATTACCGAATTTGACCGACAAGAGTTTAAAATCAAGGCAACCGCGTACGGCGAGGAGTTCACGATTGGCAAACACACGCAAGGCGCGGAGGTAAAGGCCATTACGTACTCGGCGATGCAGATCAACGAGTACCCACAGGTGGATCGATCCGAGGTCTTCGTGATCGTTGATATATGATGTAACCCTCATCCACCGATCGCAATGCACACATACCCTAACGATATTTTGCTGTATAACTGACAACACTCTAAAAACAGTGGGGGGGGGGGGGGAATAGTAAGGAAAAGGAAGGTGACTTCGAACAGGGAGGTTAGAGGGAAAAGTAGGGGGGAGGCGACGGAAGGGCAAGAAGGGATGCCTCCCCTACGGTCTACATAGAAGACGATCCTTTTGTACTTGCCCCGTAGGGTTCAAATAAATACGTTACGAAGAATGCACCGGGCCCCCCTTCTTCTTGGCTCGACTTGATTCAGGCATGTATCAAGATTATCGGGAAAGTGCAGTGAAAAGGGATCTACTTCATTTGTAATAAAGTATGCGACAGAGTTTTTATTGTTAAATTACATATTTTTTTACTTTTTATTTAGCTTTGCTAGTTCATGAATAAGTATGATTAAAACAGAGCTCTTCTACTTTGGAATGGCTCTTCTCTTTAAACTATGTTTCTCCCTTGGAGTAGTTTTCTCACTGTATGTTTTCCTCGTAGGAATCATGTGAGAAAAATTTAGAAAATACCATACGTAATACATGATACATAAATTTATCGCGCATCATTAAAAAAATTAAGTCCAGTTTTAATTTAAAGTTGTTTATAATAAATATTTTTTACCGGTACTCATCATATGTACATATGATTATGTGTCTCATTTGTCAGTAAAATAAAAAATTGACTAATTTTGAACACTAGGCCATAAGTTTATGTACAACCGTATAAATGTCCAATAGAATTTTATTCTATTATATTTGAATTATATGAAGCATATATTTTTGTGACATAAAACAATTGGAAATATTCTTATTCTTATTAGATTCTCATCGCTTGAGAAAATAATTTCGTATAAAATATTTATTTGTATGGATTCCATTTCTCCTGTGATAGATACGTTATAGCGTAGCTCTTTAGCGAGATCGTATATTACCACACGCACAAGTTTTGGTACGAGACGACGATCGAATCTCGATTCTGCGATAAAACAAGATAGTTTAAGCGAAATAAAAGTGCAAATTTTTGCCAGTGATATCGTTCCCATATAGTCCGCCCCTCATTTTCGACGTGGCGACATTCTCGGGAGGGGCCCCACTCGTCTTCCGTCCCGCTACATCCCTGCAGTCGAATGCCCCTCCATTCGCGAAGGAAGGGACGATCGTACGCCGAGTTTCGGGCAAGACCAGGCAAGAAACGAGGGGCATCAGTGTCCGGCAGGATCGTCGAAAGCGTGTATGCACACGTACGCGCTTGTACGGTCGTTGTCAAATTAATACGTCACTAAATTGCATAATTCGCGAGTGCTGTCTGCGTAACACTGTCCATCGCCCCTCCGTCCCCCCGGATTCGCTTACCGAGGCCGTGAGGCCCGGGATTAAAGGGACCCGTCGGCGATTAGCGAGAAAGAGAAAGGGGAAAAAGGGCGAGAAGGGGGAAGGGAGGGGGAGAGAAAGAAGGAAAACGAGAAGAGACTCACTTTGTTCGCCAACACCCCCGAGCATGGCGGACCGGTATGGTAATAGTGCGCTCCGGAAACGCGGGAATGCTTGCGAGAGTGCTGAAAGTGGATAACCGGTGCCGCGACATCGCCGAGGACGAGGAGACGAGCGATCGCAAGGATATTTCTCGGTGCATGGGCGGCGGATTCTCGACGGAGCAGCCGACAGGATTTTGGCGGGTAAATCGGACGAAGACGCGAAGCGACCGTCGACGCTCAGTGAAACGAGCTGTCGATCGACGATCTCGATGAAGACTCTCGACGAAGCGCGATGACGCGCGTGAAACGGTACGGGACGCGCTCGTAATCCTGAGAGAGTAACGAATCGATGTTATCGGGTTATCACGCGTCAGTTGCACTGGAACGGGCATTTCGTTGCGTCTTTGCATCTTCGCTCGCGCGCGGGAATCCGCGTGTCAAGCAAATGTCGTGATATCATCTGGAAAGAAAGAGTCTCGGACGTATCGGGTGTGCGACACGAAGCTGGTGGCGACAGCGCGACGCGGCGCGGCCCTCACGAGGAAGAGGCGGCGCGGCGACGGTTTTGGCGCGCGTATTTCAGCTGTCGCGTGCGACCGGCAGATGGCCGGTACGCCGGCTCACGGACACGCCACCGACACGCACACGGACGATCGACCACTGCCGCCACCACTACGGCGAGGGTGCCGCCGTCAGGTCACGAGCGCGCGCACTTATGAAAGGCGGCAAGGGACGACGCGTTGTCGTCGCATAAACGCGAACGCGTCTCAGGCCTGCTGATCCGCGAAAGTGCCTTCCGCTCGTACGAGCCTGCCTGAATCCGAGCGGCGCGGTGGTGGAGGAGTAATCCAACAGCACAATTTCTGGTAAGTTCGCGCCTCGCGTTGTCATTTTAAAGTGTCACCTGTCGGACGACGAGTGAGAGCGAGAGAGAGAGAGGGAGGGAGCGAGAGATTTCCATCGATTACGAAACTTATTGTTTTTCTTGACGTAATCTTCCGAGGCAGCTTCACGAGCGATCGCACCAATATCACCGACATTGCTCGTCAGCGAGTCGCTCACGCACACGTCGGAAGCGTCATCGTGTCCTCTCTCTCTTCTCCCTCTCCTTCTCACTCCGTGCGTACGCACGTTTAACGGCTCGCGGCGCATGCGTGTCGCGCGCTCGCGAACGGCTGACACATTCACGCCGTTGCGCGTCCGCGCTTTTCCGCGGTCGCACATACACGCGTCGGCGGCGCCGCGCGACACGACACGACGTGACGGTACCGACGTTGCGGTCTCGTATACACCAACACGCAGCTGGTTGCGCGGAGGGCCCCCAGACGTTCGCGAATATACGCACGGACACGCGGCTGGCTCTCTCTTTCTCTCGCATTCCCTCTCTCGACTACGCGAGCACCGGCGCGCGGCGCACGCGGCACACTCCATCCGCTTCTCGTTGCCCGAATCGGCCAGTCGTGCCAGCGCGCCACGGAGCTCGTCTACACGGCTGCGTCTACAACACACTCGGTCGAAAGAACGAACGAGCCGACCGATCGCCCAGATCTTGCGAGCCGGCCTCGTATGTGCACGCGCGACGCACGAGAGAAAGAGAGAGAGAGAGAGAGAAGGTTCGTTTCTCCTTGCTCGCCGGTCTCCTGGTCGGCCTGAGTCGAGTCGAGCCGAGCATGCCGAGGCGGGGCTCACTCCAAGCGAGCGAGTGCGCCACGCCGTATTCTAGACAGTGAGAAACATTCTCGATCCAGCGTATTTTTCTTGGACGACGAACGCCCTTCCGTTGTGAGGAGCCGCCTCTTTGGCTACCTGCTGCCTGCCTGCGTTGACCCGCCTGTGCGTAGCGTAAACCGTAACCGTGGCGGTGGCGGCGGCGGCGGCGGTGGCGGCATCGGATCGCGCAGAAAATGGACACCGTACTCTAGCAGCAGCACGCTCGTAGAAACGGGCGACCTCGAGAGAAAAAGAGAGACGCATGTCGGGAGCGAAAGAGGGAGAAATCGCTAAGTACGGCGATAGCATGTAAAGCCGCAACGACGACGACGATTACAACCACGACGACGTGGTCGAGGGAACGCAGGGAAAGGGTGAGCGGGCGATAATCCAAGGTACATCTCGAGGCAATACGGGCCGACGAGGGAGAGCACGGGGACGTGCGCGTTTGGCAACTATTTGTCGTCGTCGTCGTCATCGTCGTCCTCGAGGCATTCGTTCGCTCCGTCCGGCACGATTTTGCTGCGGTGCGCTTTCGTGTGCCATATTCTTCTCGAGTGCCGAAAACACGAGGTCCGCGGATCGAGAGACCACCCGGACTGGGGGATGCCCAGCTCCAACCGTCCTGTAACACGCGCCGCGCGCCGTGTGCTGGCCTGCTGAATCTTCTCCCGGAAGAGAGCACGGGTCTCCGTCTCAAAATACTGTGCGGCGCGGCACGGCGCAGCGCAGCGCACACGTTTGCAAGCAGCCAAGTAAGTAGAAAAAACCGGGAGCAAGCCGTGAGGAAGAGAGACGGAACGGCGCGCTGGCGGCGGCGGCGGGGTGCGAGAGAGCGGGCGCGATCTCTTCGCGCCGATTTGTTACTTCCGTCTCTCTTTCTCGCTCGAGATCGACGCGTATCATCATCATCAGCGGCGGCGTCTGTTAGGGACTTCCCAGCGAAACGCGAGAACAGGTCAGCACCCGGTTCATGCCGTTGCCCTTCCTCGACTCCCGTCGGTATAAAGCATCGTTTCGCTTCGATTAGGATGCACCAAGGGAGCGTCTTCGGAGAACGTTCCGGAGCAGCATGCGATCGCACGCTTCTCCCTCATGTCGTGCCGGTAGCGCACCTTACTAGAGATCCGGCGGTGCTGTCTCGGCTCTTTAAACGAGTTTGCTGCAACGGTGCGCGTTCACATGTGTACGCGCGCATACATGTGTGCTCACTCGCGTCCGCATGTGAGCGCGCGTATCTCTCCTCCGGTCGAGCCGGCATGCGTATGCATGCGTAAGGGAGCGGACGAGCGCGATACGTGTCAGTGTGCACGAGGTCGTGACTTCGATTCTCGTTATTCACATTGGCGATACGGCACTGGATCGAGTTCCTCAAGATTCCGCGAACATTGTTCTCGATTGACGTAAGGGTGGCGCTAAGAGAGTAAACGATCAGCCGAGTAGTATGTATATCGTTGCGCGAATGCAGACAGCTCGAGGGCTCATTCGTTCGCTTGTACTTTGCTTTTTCGCTCTTTCCGACGTTTAAATATCGACGTTTCCCGGATGCGGAAAGACGAAACGAACGGATCTCGATTCTTTTTCGATCCTTCGAAAACGTGTGAAAATGATCACGATATTTGACCATGTTCCGCCAATAGGGAAGCATCGCTTCTCCTGCGCTCGCACGCTATTGGCCGTTATCGACGTACCACGAATAACGATAGCGCTTTTCCTCGGATCCCGTTCTTTCGAGAAGGAATCGAGAATTCTGACAATCGACGGCGCGAGAATGCCGGCAGCAACGTGTGGCCTTCGATCGATGTTAACAGCTGATTGCGCGCTACGTCGGGCTAGGACCGTAGGCATCACTTGCCGGATTTTGATTAAAAACGACAGACGCGAATTTAAAAAACTGAATTTGCTAAAGTTGTCTGAAGTGTTATCTACATCTTACCTTACATTTGCTTAATTATCCAAACATTTTTTTTATACATCGACCAAACTCCGATTAATTTAATCGGCAATTGATTCAACCGGTAGAATTTTTTAAACCAAAATTCTGATTATATATTTTGTTGCCCTTCATCTAATTTTGTTTCTATATAGTAACAAAAATTAATAATTCCATGTTAACAAAACAGTACATAGATATTACTCGATAAGTTAATGTTAGTGATTAAATTAATTGGGCCTAGTCGAAGCCACCCTAAAGGGAAATGGCTATGACAGTGTCGATAGAGCTTGCGACCTAAGACCTCTGCGAGCGGAAGAACGAAATAAAGGGACAGGGAGACAAAGAGAGAGAGAGAGAGAAAGAGTGAGAGGGGGGAAGGATCGGCCCCCGTCACATCTGGCCACCTAAAGCCTCGTACACACGAGACACATTGCGCATTCATTTGCATCTTCGCATAGCGCACGTCTCGTGGACGCCCACATCGCTGCCGTTGTGGTAGTAGTGGCGACATTTCCTGTCTTCGGCGCACTGAGGATCCGGCGTTAGTACTACATCGTGCCCGATTGTGAACATACGGAGCAAAGTTGTAAAATCGCTTTATCGGTGATTATTAGTAACCCCTGAGCTTGTTAATCTCCGAGTAAGTAAGCGAATAGTCTTTCTGTTCACAACGCGAATACGTTTCCGGGATCGATGTGGTGCGATGTAATGTCGCACCACATCTTCACCAATCTCGCACCGAGATTGACTTGACGGGCCATCCCCGTGAGTAACCAATCAGCGAGCGGGGAGGCAAAAATCTCATCCTTTACGTCAAGAATAAAGATAACAGATGATATCTGTTCAAATAGTTCGATGACGTCATATGTTAAAGAAACAGTTGTTCTTCAATCAATGCTGCATTAATTTTGCATCGAGTGCAGCCGATGTGCTATGAGACTCTTCGTATCTTGGTTTTGAGTTAACGGCTGGCCAATCAATGGCGTCGTGCATTGCTTCCAACCTTTCAGGCACAACTCGTGACGCTATTGGTCTCGAGAAATCCCACTATAATAGCTTCCACTAGTTGGTTGTATATCCGGCAGAAGACTTGAGCTTGGCTGAGTTACGTTTTATTTTTTATTGACGTAACATTAATTCTAAAATTTTTTCTTTCAATTTACATTTGTTTAGATTTGAGATATGTTGATGATGAAATTGAATACACATCCTTATGCAACGTTATTGAATGGTTTAAAAATTTTAGATCCAAACAATTATTACATATTTATATCCATCTTGTGTCATTTAAAAAAATTGTTTGTAATCGGAGTTAAACAAATCACAAGTACAAGACGGGGTATTTTCGTGAGCATCGTCTCTTTAAATCGCACCCGAAACGATCGACTTGTCCCGGAATACTTGTGCTTTTTTTTATAAAATTCCCTGATCCGAGCGCACCGTTCTCGGATGCATACCAAGCGTTTGCTATACGAAGCCCTTAAGTTCGACTTAAATCATTTTGCGATATATGATATTTTTAACTTGCTTCTCTTCCTTTTGATTACTTTCAGATATCTCTTTTTTTCTCTGATAATCTTTCGCTCAAACATAACAGTTAAGCTATGATATATTACGCAAATGAAAGTAATGTACTTTTATTTCGATAAAAATAAGAAATATTTCATTTTTCTAAAAATCATTTTTAAGATCAAGCAATTTTCTATTTTTTCCACAGAATAATTTACAAGAGTGAAGAATGAATTATTTATGCGTTTGATATATCAATCCTCATATTTTTATTAAATTTTTCAAGTTTGCTGAATCTTGTTTTCTTGATTGCAACAGTATCAATCGATTTATTGACTGGGGAGACTGAATAGTTTTGCTGACTGTGAGTAGTTTGCTGAAGATGCGGCTTGAGAACCGCTGTCGTAGAATATGGAAGCAAACGTGTTTGTATTCGCTGAAGAGCCAAGTATCGTACAAGTAAATGATATTCACTCAGTGCAGACTCAGTGAGGACAGACGAATCTAAAGTTTATGCTGAACATATAGCGATTATTGACCAAGCAAAAAGCCACTATTAAACTTAAAATCACATGCTATCTTTATCATGTTACATTCCAACTTGCATAGACAAACATCTCGTAAGAGCCACCGATGCGACATTTACGTATGTTCATATCGATGCAGCACACTTACGCGAGAAATGACTTTCGAGAACGTAATCTTCTTATTTATAGCCTCTGATGGATATAAACGGCGTCACGTGTGGCTGCTTCAGTTGACACACGAACCAATCTGAAAAGTACAATTCCGCGTAAATGTATCTGTCTCGATCCTCGAAAATCATACGCCAGACCTATCTTTGCTACCATAAATTTGTAAATGCGCGCGAATCTCGTTTTTAAATATGTTAGGTAAAAGATATTTACACAACTGGCGGAAATCGAAAATGTGCAATCTTGAGGTATTGATTAGGTATCGACGATTAACGATTTCGGGCTTATCAACAAAATACTTGAATAATGACGAAGCAATGTTGCTCTCTTGTCTTTTAAAAGATAAACGACGATCAGCTGTGCCTGGCATTTCGACGCTGTGGACAAATAAAAATATGTGTGTGATTCTATTACTTAGTTATTTAAAACTTATGTAATTTCCAGTTGGGATAAAATTTTTCTTCGTACCACACATCTCATCTCCTTCCATATATTTTGTCTTATTTCTGTTCCATTTCTCCTTTCGCTCTCGAAATTTGATACATACAGAAGCCGGACCTTTTCAAGTTCAATTTCATCGGATCCATTAGTTTCTCCGGTTCTATTTTATCGGATCCTCTTCTCGCTTTTCTACGTACATTCGAATTTAACGGAGTTATTCCGCTCTTCCTCGTATTTCTCCTCGGGACGCGAGCGGGAATCGAATTTTCTCCAACTCCGTGTCGTTTCTCCTCTGCTCCTCGCAGCCACTTTCATTGGACTCGCGAGTCTCGTGCGCGTCCGACCTAAAGTACGGTGCCGCGCAATCCGATCGCGCCAAAGACACGGCGAGTGAGAGAGAGAAAGAGAGGGAGGGAGATGCTAATATCGCACACGTAGAGTTGCCTGACTGCGCGTGGTGCTCGCGTCGCCCTTATTATTTCCGTTATTGTCCGTGGTGTATACGCGCGCGCGCGCGCGCGCGCACGTGTATACACACGGTCGTCGCTTTTACGCCCGGTGCGCGGACAGGTCGCCCATTCGTCGTCGACACGGCGTGGCGCGTCTTTCTTTCCCCTGCAGCCCACCTCCAGCCTCCCTGTACGAGAACCGAAAAACCTTGGGATTTAAAAATGACACTCGCTATCGCGGCCGCACGTGTAACGCGCCGAGTCGCACGCGCGCGCGGCCAGCAGCAGCGGTTAACGGCCGAAAATGCGGAGTGTGCTTAGAAATAGGTCCGTGTGTCGCCGTTATCGGCGATTCTTTCCTCGCGTGCCGAATGGCCGGTAGCCGTGTTCACGATGTGATCGCGAGTTCGCGGCAGGAAACTTCGCGTTTACGGGAATCGCAGATCCGCGATCTGTTGCATTTCGCGTTGTGAGGGTATATCACGTCGATATCGTTTCCTGCTTGTTATAGCATTCGACTTTTATGTACTCGTAGTCTTGTAAATCTTTGACGATTAATCAATATTATGGCGTTTCTCAAACAGCATGGTTATTTAATTAGGAAGTAATTGATGTATAGCATTTTATAATTTGACAGTTTTATGTGTGCCTCGTTTCAGACAAAATCACATTACCAGGATGCCCCGTGTGAGGAGACAAGTGATCCTGGAGGATCCAGCCAGGCCGGTTACTCCGGACATGGTGGAAACAAAGTTGTGTGAGTTGCATTTACAGAGGAAATAATCCAAGTCTTACATTAGCTTGACGTTGTCTCCCTCAGATTAACTCACTCTCACAACATCTTTCTACAGTAAAGACCGAGTTCCTGGATGATGGTTCTCTGGATGAAATACAACCTCCAAAAGTGGCGGAAGAAACACCAAGCCCTCATTTACAGGATCATCAGTACGGACAAACGCCTTGTTATCAAATTACAAGAAAACCCACACAACCACCACCAAGAGCTGAGGTAAAATGATTGATGAGTGATGATGGTAAATTGATGCTGAGGTAAAATTTCTACTAGTTCTAGATTTTTTCTAGTAATCAGATTTCTTACAGTAGCCTTAACAGTGTATAAATCTCAACACTGATATGTGGCATTAAATTAGCATGGCATTGACCAATCATAGTGCTTCTCTTTTTGGCAGATCTCAGTTCAAGCGGTAAAAAGAAGACTGAATTTGGAGGTAGGGACAACTGGTCCCAGCCAGTCTGCCTTCAAAGCACCCAGAGGTAAACGTAGAAGATCCGGCTCGAATTCTTTAGCTGGTCACACACCCACCAAAAGTAAATGTCTCTTCCGCTTTGAACTTTCCCCTGTTTTCTTCGCGTGTCATCCAAGGAAGGAATCGTTTATTGTATTGCAGGTAAAACTGTAGAAAGGACACGATATGACACATCTTTGAGTTTGCTCACAAAGAAGTTCATTCACTTAGTCGAAAGCAGTCAGGATGGTGTGGTGGATTTGAATGTAGCGTCAGAGAAGTTGGAGGTACAAAAACGTCGTATATACGACATTACCAATGTTTTAGAGGGCATCGGTATCTTAGAGAAGAAAAGTAAAAACAATATCCAGTGGAAGTATGTTATCTACTAGTACATCATATATTTTACATTTTACATACCATCTATGTCGATATAATCGGAGATTATACTCGAGACGCTAATTGTTTATTATAGAGGCGGTCAGTTACCGAACAATCGGAATGATATCGCTAATCTCAGAAGAGAGGTCGCAGATTTGGAAGCTAAAGAGAATACCTTGGATCGACTGATCCACGGTGCTGATAAGAATCTTCGTGAACTCTGCGCGGACAGACAATACGCTTATGTGACGTATCACGATTTACGTTCAGTCTCAATGTACAAAGACCAAGTTATTATGGCTGTGAAGGCCCCACCGGAAGCTACCCTCCATGTCCCACAACCGATCAGTAACTTCGGTCAACAAAAGGTAAAATATCAATAAAATTAGTTTGATATTATTTATATTTATATTATATTTCAATTGCTCTCTAACGTCAAGACAAAAATATTATTTTGTATTTTCTGATCAAAGAAAGATATTCACTACGCGTTGTATTCTAATCGTATTAATATTTTTAGCTTCAAATGCATATGAGGTCGGACCACGGAGAGATAGATGTATTTCTGTGTCCTGAAGATTCTACAGTCAAAACGTTACCCTATTCCGGGTACGCAACAACGCAATCTGTGCCTCAATCAAAAGAATCCGATATACCTTGTTTGCCTCCTGAATTGTTGGTTAATCGAGAAAGTGACATGCGAATCGAGCCAGTACCTTCCGACGAGAGTTTCATAAATACTCGTCTGTGTACCCCTGTAACTACAGTTACCAGTATAACAAGCATGAAGGATGCGTTCTTATGCGAATCCGACGATTATGGACCAATGGGCGGTGGCAAATTCCAACTCCAAACAGAGGACCAAATCAGCTCAGGTAAGATTAGAAGGAAATAATGCTTGTTCTCTCTCTCTTTTTCTTACTCTCAAAAAGCTCTTCCTTCATATTTTTATACTAATGGATTTACTAAAGATACTGAAAATGCTTACTAATTTTAAAGAAGTTAAAGTAGGGAAAGACACATTTTATTTTAAGGTAGACCTTTTTCCAATAAATTATTAGTATCTTCCATTTGTCCATATTTTTGCATTTTTTGCAATTTATATTTAGTATATATTTCTATTGCACAAGAAAACTATTTGTTAAATTTTTAATTTTATAAATTGTAAATTTTTTTCATCATTGATATTTTAAAAATATGCTGGATATTCTCGCAAATTATGCAATGTTGTATGGATCATGTTAAACTTAGGTGCAGATTTAATTATCTTATCAAATTAAATATCTCAGATTTAAATATGTTATAAAACAAATATATTAGAAATTATAAATTACTTGTTTCTATCGAATATATTAATATTTTTTTATGAAATTTAATGTATTTTGTAAATATATATATTGTTTTATTCCTTATTATTTTAAAATATAAATATACTCATATTTTTCTAATATCAAATATTAGAAGAAATATCAGTATTCATTATGTGATAATATATTTTTTTGTAATTGGCATTAAGAATTCTATTTTCTTACTGTAATCATTAAATTATGATGTCGGAAATAAAGCAAAAAATCTTTTTTTTTTGTATTATATTATATTTTTGTACATTAAGATAAATTAACTTTTTTACATGTTACTCTATCACACTTTTGATAATACAAATTGATTCATTATTCTAAAGACTTTTCTCGACTTCAATTAGTAAATAGTTATAATTTTTAATCAACTGTCGGGCTTATTTCCACAAAAAATTTGAGAGGGATATAGCTTAAACAATTATACATGCATTTATTAATGATAATTGAGAAAAGACTTTCCAATATCTTATTTTAACATATAGTATAAGAAAAGAAGATTCTTTTGAGTTCTCGCTTCTCATATTCATAATTCAATATTTCTGTTATTTATATTTTAATAAATATACATTGCTATACTATCTTGTAGCGTATTTTGTACATTCTTTTTTCACTATTTTTCCTTATATTTTACTCGCGTAAAATTTCTAATGCTTTATTTAGTGCTTTATGCTTTGTATATGTATAGTTGTATTTTTTAAAAATAAAGTACTTAAAAATGTTTTTACCTCTGTGTTGCTAAAAAAAAATCCGCTTTATTGAATGTTGTTTTCATATTGAAAGCTTTGCAAATAGATAGGATATGATATATCTGTATATTATATGCAATTATTATTGTATTCTTTCTTATTCGAGAACGTATTGCATGTTACAAATTAATCACTTGTGGACAAATATTATTTAAAAGAAAGGTAATGGAAGTTAAAAATGTTTCCATGTAACTTAATAACCCATATTACCTTTCTTTTGAATATTTTACTGCCTTTTTACCAGTGGACGATGGCCGTACCCTGATGGAGCTCTGGCTGTGACTTGTGTGTTAAAATTATCAAAATCACATCACAGGCAGAGTTCTAGTTAGGTAACGGTTTCAAACAGCAAAGCTCGTGTCGTGCAAAGGTACGTTCATTTATACTAATTATTGGCCTTTATTGTGTTTTGTATGATATTACTGCGATAATATTATCACGTGATACATGAATACCAGACGCGGTTTCTATAAAAAAATCTTTTCATTATCTTTGAAAATTCTTAGAAAGAACAGATATATAATTTGAAAATTGATGTAATCGACCCGAATTTTGCAACACTTCTTTATTTTGATTCCACAAATAATAATTTTCTTGACTAAACGATCTATTGCAAAAACATTATCATACTTATTACTTTTAAAACTTATTTAATAAAAGCTTATAAGCGTATTTGACAAACTGTTCTTAACATATAATTTTAGAAACTAACAATATGCATTAATTGTACTCTTTAACGCTTCATAACCGATTGCAAACTTTTTAAAAAGTGCTTATGGTGCATCACAAGAAAACTAAAATAAATTAGATGTTCTGCATTACTGCATTACTGATACATATATATTTTAATAATGTAATTAAGAATCTGTCTCTGAACGTAATTTATTTAAATATTGAAAAATCCTTTTTTATACATGTATGTATATATATATATATATATATATATATATATCAAAAGCTTTCAGAATTATTCTTTTAAATAATTGTTTGCAAGCAATCTAATGAAAATGATGCTGGATTATTGTAACAAGTTCATCATTCGTTTTACTTTTGTTACAGATCTGAGTATTCTCGATTTTGGAGAACAACTACTGACTTTGGAACCGCCTCTCTCCGAAAACGACTACTCGTTCTCGTTAGGCACCGAGGAGGGTCTTTCGGATCTTTTCGATTTTAAATTTTAGAAATATCGCTTATTGCACGGGCGTTCATGTCTTTTTGGACTGTTCTTCAAGCAGACAGAACTGCTTCGTCAATTTTACAATGCGCCTTCGTGTTACGCAGTGGTGATTGGCAGTTTCGTTCCGCGCGTCGATCTTCATGAGGAATCACAAACATACAAAACAAAAACTCTTTTTGTTTATTTATTTGTTTCTTCAAGCATGCAATTTTTTATTTGGAATTCATTTTCCGCACTTTTTGTACTAATAAGAAGTTACGTGTAAAAAAAAATAGCTACAAGATAATTGAAACATAGTAGAGACAATTTTAAAATTCACTCTGCAGAAACCAAAGACAGATTGTACAAATTGCACCATACAATGCATAGTTTTCCGCAAACTAATTTTACGCTAACCAGTCTATTATTATTTGTCCAGATAAAAGAATATTATTAATTTGCCTACGCCTAGAATATTTTAATATTTGTTTTTTTGCATGCATATTTTATTCGGGAATATCTCGTGATTACCATTTTAATTTTTCATTGAATTACAAATTTTGATTGTGAAGGGCGCTGAATCGCGAGGCACAAAATAAACATATCACAATATTGTTAATGCGTGCTTCCGACTTGATATGGTCTGCGTTGATCGCATTCGCGGAATGGATTGCAAAGACACTAGACGAAGAGACAGCAGAAAAAATGTTTGTGTGTGTGTATGTATGTGTGTGCATGCGCGCGCGCGTGTGTGTATGTATTGTTGTGTAAGGAGAGAGAAAGAGAGAGAAGAAAGATTGAAGAGCGAAGGCGCTTTTTTGTGCAATCTGTAATAATATTGTAAATTGAACTAAGAGATAGACAAGAATGTATTTGGGAATTCAGAGAGAGGACAGACTGTACTCGTGTCGGACAACAATCTAATTGCTTTTCGTAGTTGTCCAATTGTAAAATGAATGAGACGGTTAAAGTCATCGAATTCTTTCTAGTATGAAGTTTTGTTTGACGGAGAGGAGAGGGAGAGAAGAAAGACAAAGTTGCGAGAATTATTTCGTGCGCTCGCACGTGCTAAAAACAATTGTGTGCGTATTATCAGAACTTAGACGATTTCCTAAATTAAATATGCCACAGTAGAATTCTTCGTTCTCCCTCCAGACGATGTTTTTTTAACGGATACATATTACCTTGTTAATAAATTCTATAGTCTTATTTCGCGTGCTTTTGTAACTCCAACCGGTCGAATGGCAAATCGAGTTAAATAAATGTCGTTTTCCGTTTTTAAATAGATTATTTTATTCCTCGTTATTCAGTGGAAGGGAAATCGAATGCGATGATCAATAATCTTTTTTTTTATTACGATTACTAGCTTTTTATGATTATGTTACTAGCTGGTTTTAGGAGTCACATTGATCAGCTTTTTATCGATGTCACGAAGATGGACGTAGATGAAGTCAAAACATACATATGTACAATGTGAAAACGAAAAGTGAAAGATCTTAGACTATATTGTCACATTTAAATGCGTATTTAATCTCAATTCGCAACGGTCATATTGTCTAAGATCCTTGAGATGCAGTACTATTCTGGACTTAAACACGATTTTTTTAAAAAGAGTCTCTTGTCGGTGAACATTTGAACTGTCAAGTAATGCGGTGCTGGAATTGTTTTATCGAGCGAGATTCGTGTAGAGATACCTCTTCTTGTTCCTCGAGATCTCAAGGATACACTGGAAAAATTGTCTGGAAGTCCCTCAAGGATGTACCCTAACGTACAACTTAGTGTACGTCCAAAGCCATAGTGCCTACAAAATAATGATCATACCCTTCTGCAATTGTAAATACTTTACAAAACAATTATACAAGTGTAAGCTCGCATCATAAATACGTATGTATACATTACATACACCCCTCACACGTACACATACATATATATGTGTGTGTGTAAAAAAATATAACAAATAGACACTGCGAACATTTCGTTATATGTAATTATCACTAAAAAATACGGATTAGTTACTTTCAATATTATTAATATTATTAATTATTAAAACACTAAACAAAACAAAATATTAGTTTATAATTTCATTTATATATGTATGTATATATACACATGTATACGTGTACATGTATGTGTACATGTAGTGTATATTTACATTTATAGCGAAGGAACATTGTGCAGGATAACAAAATTGTCTGTTGTATTAAATTCGTACTAAAATGAATATCGTAAATATTAACTATAATGAATAATTAATTTATTGTATGTGGTATCTGTACAATCTGTGGTATTCCACAGGACTCTATTTTTTTAGGATTCAGGATATACATATATAAGTCCAGATGTAACATTTTCTTTATCGGATTAGACTAAATTATTTCTTCAAATATCTCAATATAGTCTGTATTATATATTACATGAATGTATTGTTACAGACTGTTCTGAAAAGAATTGTGCTTAGAAATGAGAAGAAGGCTCCGTAACGATATGATTTAATCACCATCATAATTGTAGATTACTGTGCACAATGTTCGACGCGCTCCCGTTCGTGACAGTCGGGAGGAATTGTATTAATCCTGTTTTCATTTTCCACTAGCCGGCATCGAGCGCTTTTTTTATATAGCCACGAGAAGACAATGAGAGGATGAATAGGAAAGTGGAACGTTGAATATGAAAGTGAATGAGTTGAGTGAGTGAGAGACAGAGAGAGAGAATGTGTGTGTAAAAGAAAGATTATTAGTTCGCCATCGTGAGTAGTGTAGATTTTGCGACAATGCGTTTACGTATACGCGCTTCTTTCGATCGATACATTTAAGAGACTGTCTGAAATGGCAAACACGATTAAACACTGATCGATCATCGTAAAGAAAAGAAACAGAAATTGGGAAGCCAAAGGGAGAATTAAGAAAAAAATCGAATGCTGTATCATTACGACGAACGAACATTTTGTCACGTTCTAATGGGTCCGGCCCGCTAAAAGAACACCGCAGAGAAGAAAGTTGCAAAATATAATCTTATGTAACATCGTACACCAGAAATGTGCATTATTATTCCATTCGCATAAATCCTATTGATTAATTTAATCCACACGAATATTATCGTATCCGATTTGTGATTTCATCTCCTTCATAGGCCGTCTATCTCAATCGATTATTCCTTTCTCCAAATAGCTCCTCTGATTCCTTATTATCTTCGGTGAAAGGAAAGACAATCTGATCAGATGGATTCCTCATCAACCTGTCTGTCTCCTCGTTGCTTTGTATGTCTTCCAAAAATCATCTCATAGGATGATGTTATTATCTTCTCCTAATTTGTTTATCGTTTGCATGTAGTGCCAAATCATAAAAGATTTAGATATAGGGTATATCAAACACGCTTTAAATACACGTGTTAATTTTACACAACAAAGTAAGTTTTCATATAGAATTAACTGTTTCGACATTGGGATGTATATTTTTATTATATTAAAAGCTTTCTGCATAATAAATATAAAAAATGAAAAGTTTATAAAAATAGTATCTAAAGCTTGGACAAATTTTTCACAAAATTTCCATTATAAAAAAATTAGAATTAAATAGAAAATTTAGATCTAATGGAAGAAAAAGGATCTTTAATAATTTAAGGACATTATATATAAGATAAAAAATATAGAGTGAAGTTTTAAATATTTTTATAACTATTTATATAGTGTGATGGATTATTTCCTTTTGATTAATTCGTCTGTATCTTTGGATTTCATTTCTGAAATCTCATCCTCCTTTAAGGAAGCTGAAACGTCAATTTATTACAATTACAATTCATACTCGGTATAGCTAAATAATTTGCAACTTCATTTTGATTTTGGACCACGAAGCTTCTATTATTGATTTATTATTCATTATTCATATTGTACAAATCTTTCGAAACTTATAATAAACAGAGCTTTCGATAGTTTCGATTCGCTGGTAGGTCGGCGCATTAGAAAATACAAATCCGTAAAAAAGGGAAGGAAACGGGAAGGAGAGATCGAATAAACTTAGCATGGAATAAAAAGTAAGTAATAAAAATAATTTCATCCGTGAAATATCGGAGTAATCGTTAAATAACATTGACCTTCAGTACGTTGAAACGAAGCTCTCTTTAATCATAATCGTTCTCCCAACAGACGAGTATTATTGTACAAAGTATACTAGCGTATTAAATGTGTGTAGTACGCAAGTTACGCTATTAATTTGCATACTACGCACGCAATTTGGGGGTACGTACAATGTTAAATGAGTGTCGTTATCCTGCGTACAGTGACTTGATATACTATACGTTGTATGGTTGTGCTGTGTTGTAATTATGACAATTTATATAGAAATTACATACAATTATATTAGCGCGTTATTAGTTTTAGGAAGATGTATGTATATGTGTATGTATGTGTAAGGAGAAATTATATATCTACAAAACTTTTCAATAAAATTATCCATTATTGGATGATTCACTTCTGTGCCTCATCTTTGAGACGTTCACAGATGACATTTTTCACACATCATCAGTTATAATATTTCAGATAAAAATTATTTAATCAGAAAGGGTATTCAGAATAAGATTTTTCAGAGATTCTCAACTTTCTTGAGAATTATCTTACCTAATATCATCATATATTCAAAATCATTATTATTCATTTACTAATGAAGGAAACTGAATATAGGGGAAAAAATATTTCAAAATCATATCTTTTAAGCTAGACAATTTTTTGCTGTAACATTTCAATTTTTAGAATATATTTTTACTACAGAAATCAAAGAACACTTGACACATATATAAGTTACGAAATATTTGTAAAATCGATTAAAATAAGTAAAAATAATTAGTTTTATAATTCAATAATATAATAAAACATCGGTGAAAAACATTAAAAATGATAATTAAATTTTGATTTTTCTATTTAATTTAAATTTTCTATTTTAAATTCAAATTTAGGGAATTAATCAATAAATTACAAAATTGTTTTGTCATGCATTAATGTCTGTTTTGCGAATTTTTATCAAATCTATTAATTTAAAAAACACGTTTATAAGATAACTTTAACTGTTTTTTTAAATGTACAATAAGCTAAATCATTTACAATTCTTATCTTTTATTGAAGGATTCTATATTTCTAGTTTATTATTGTTTGGTTTATATTAAAAATTTCGATTTTAGTACGAGTTTCGTTGTATTTTCTTGATTGGTCTGCATAATAAATATAAATGTTAATACAAATAATCATCTTGCTTATGGGATACAATTTGCATAATAATCAAAACTGTATTAAATTCACAAATCAATAAAATGAGATTTTATATCGCAAATTTTTAACACAAAATTAATTTTTAACTTGGCTAACGAGATTTAATAATTGAGAATTAAAACATTATAAAAAGAGAAGGATGTTGAATTATGTATGACATTCTCTAGAGATGCTACACTTGTTATTGCAAAGAATAAAATAATTACTATATTATTTTATAGATTCTTTTTACATAACTTTTTTAATTAGATAAAAAAGTTGATTGAAAAGATAGATGATATTGCTCTTGGAATATTAACATTTTTATAAACAAGAAATGTACGATATCGCGTATGCTTCCTGAAACTGAATAACATTTATCCGAAACATTTTCTTTAATTGATGATAAATAAATGTTATTTCAATCAACGCTGAAAGTGAATGTTACATGTTACCTTCGCTTAACGTAGCACGCTTTTATCTAAGGGATTAATTAGAATTACAATAGTATATACATAAAAGAGACGCGCGTTGCGTTGGCACAGCAAAGATGTGTGCCCGGACTGCCATCCAGAGCTCAGCAAAAATTATTTTATGATTAATTAATATGATTGACATATATTTAGACTTTTTGAACTTGTTTTCGTTGTGCTCTTTCAATAGTTGTGCCAATTAAGAAAAATACATATGTTTCGTTCGAAGAACATTCAGCAACTGTATATTGAATTTTGTAAATACTAATTTTGTTTGTTTTGAATTTCTTTCGTCGTATACAAAAATAATGTAAAACTGTAATATTACAAAAAAAAAACTCCTTAAAGATCTATTCTATTCTTTTTAAGTTAATAAAAGCTTTGTCCATCGAAAGAGGATTAACTCAAAATCAAATTGAAAGTTAATTTTGCGGATTTTTTGTATTTGTATTTACTATCGTGTATATGTCCAAATAATTCGGTAAAATTACTTTCTAGATATTCAGACACAGCAGAATATATATTCGGTTAATTAAATAATACCCATTCTTCGTGTAATGTTACAAGACATGACAATTTCTGGTCTATTAGAAGCAATGCTTTAACGGTGATAAATAGAATAAATGATTTAAGTTTGAATTGCTTTTATCTTTATTCCAGATATGAATAAAAAGACATTAATTAATTATCTACATGTATTATCGATTTTCCTCGCAGCATCGCTCACTGCTAGGTCAGAATTTATTAAACATATTTATTAAATGGTTGGCAGTCCCGGCTTTAATGGAATGTTGCGATTATAGTCTAATTAATGCGAGCGATACAATCTACAGCTATCGCGTCACGTAATTATACTGTCTTTGTTGAAACGATATGAATATCGTTATGTTCGTCGCATTGTTCATGTTCCTCTCTTCTGTTGCGATATATATCAAATAATAATTAAAAATTACAAAACCACCCGATTTTATATTGTATTTACTAACAACGTCGCTCTCTCGCATTTGCGCAAGCTAGGTGTGTGTATTTAATCTTTTTATTTTAACTTTTCAAACTAGCTGATTAAAATTCTGTACATTGACTTGGTTTCCGTTGGTCCAAATATGTTGCTTCCGGAAACATTTTTCTTTACAGTTACATCATCAAACAATTGATACTTCATTATTTTCTGCACTGATATTATGCACCATAGGAGGGAGCCAAGGTTTTTAAATCATAATAACTTTATAAAAAAAAAAAGAGTATCTTCATTGGAATGTTCTCAATTTCTTTTAGAAATCCTTCCAAATCTGTTTTTTAAATATCGAAGATAAAACTTTAGAAATGTTTGCAGTCGTGTTTTATTTATATATATATATATAATTTTTAGCATTTTTGTCGAATTAGACTTATGAAATATTGAATGTTACCTTGTTGAACAAATTGATAAAAGATGGTAAGATAAAAAGATAGTAAGATAAAAAATTGTTCTAGATGCGTAATTAAAATCTCAGATTACGCACGATATTTAGGCGGTATAATATTTTCAACAATCACTCGATAATAATAATAAGATAAACTTTATTTGTTTTAGTGAAAAATAAAATTTATAGTTTATTACGTAATGATGGTTTGTGTGACGGTGATAGCAAATGTGTTAAACGATTATCTGAACGTATATATTTTTCTATGTAATTTATCAATGTATTCAATTCCATTGTAAATTATGACTTGATCTTATTATCAATCTACTTGTAATTTCTCGTGCTTTATATTATAAAATGGCTAACGCAAGTACGAGAAGCCTTTAAATCTTTTTCTAGTCTATTCGTAATTGGAAATTCATCTCTCTTCGTTCTCTTATGACACAGGGCTAGCTTTAAAAGCACGATAAATCAGTTTTAAACAGAGCGTTATTTATATACATTATTCGTATATGCAAATGGTAGTCTAACAGTACATTTGTATACATATGTAAATTTATACGCTTCCCCAGTCCTTTTCAATTTAGAAATATTAATATTAATGTATAACAATTCTTTCTACTGTCATATATCTCATGTTAAGGTACCTAGTTCGGATGTTTCTATTACACAAACATCG
The DNA here is from genome assembly GCA_901521435.1 of Crematogaster levior. Taxonomy (NCBI): domain Eukaryota; kingdom Metazoa; phylum Arthropoda; class Insecta; order Hymenoptera; family Formicidae; genus Crematogaster; species Crematogaster levior. The sequence continues at coordinate 50,274 of CABEGB010000180.1, forward strand.
TTATATTTTGTAAAAGGCTTGCCAGCCGGGATCGATCGAACGCGATGAACGGGAGCATGGCAAAAATTTATTTAAGGAAAGACAGACTTTTACAAAGTCAGCGCATAAATCTAATTAGCTGCCTCTTTTACACATCTCGTTTTCCCAAATAGCAGACTATACTACGTATAGTCTACGTGAATTAAAAACGAATATGTGTTTGCATAAATGCATGTATATATGACGAGTCTGTATAATATGTGTATATATATATACACATACATTACATACATATATTATATATATATATATATATACATATACATATATATATATATATATATATATATATATATATGTATATATGTATATATATATATATATACATACATACACACACAACATATATATGTATATACGTTAAAAAATTAGATCGACAAACTTTAACAGAATATAAATAATTTCAAGAAAAAACTTGAGTTTTATATTAACAATATTTATATTAACAATATTTTGTTGTAAAAAAAATATTACTAATAAGAAATATTTGCTTCTTTTATGTTCCCTCAAAGTTTGTCAAATTAAATTTTTAACATTTTGTGTATATATTATGTGTGTATATATTATGCATGTGTATGTGTATACACATACACATATATATATATGTATACACGCAGCAATGAAAATGTAATATATGTATAATATCAATGTATCACTGCTGCCCGCATGTGACGAGTAGCATAACGAATGAATCCTCGATTTTGTTTAAAATGATCTCAACGATAAAAAACAGTTCTATTATATATTTACACGACTTCCCTTGTCACTTACACAGCACGCAGTTACCGTCATATATGTGGCTATCTACATCGAGCCCTATCGTCGAACGCGAAAGCACTTGAACAATGTTTCGTTTTACCCTGATCTTTTAACATTCAATGACAATCGGTGAAAATCGGTGAGGTGTCTACTATACTGTTCGCTCGAGGCGTGTTAGAATTTACGCGGCAGTGTTGGTTAATGAGCGACGAGAAAGCAGCGTATAAACGGCTGAAAGTACCTTTCGAACATGTACGAAGTTATTCATGTTCAGATTGTGGTGTCTTAAACTTGACTTTTTTTTGTTTGTCAATAAAATAGTTTGTTCTTCAAATCAATTGCATTGTACCTAGATAACGACATAAATTGTAAGAATTAGAAATTTATCAATATAGATAGATTGAAATTGCAAGTACGATCAAAGCTTATCCACAAACTGACTTACAATTTTACATGTCAAAAGTGTATTTTCTGCCGTTTTTGATATTATAAAAACTTCTCGAGACGCTCATCGTTAGAGGCACTCTATCCGCGATTGAGCTGTCAAGTAAATGCGCACGTGTAATTGTATCGCAATCGTTATTGTAACGCCAGCAGAACCAGTTTACGCCATTATCTATAATCTCGCACACTCCGGTCTCTTCCGTCGGAGTTTCTTCGAGGACCGCGTCGCCATGTTATAGCGCAGCGTAGAAGAGTAAAAAAAATCTAAATAACTAAATTAAACACAATATGCCTAGTTAACTAAAAATTAATTGTACGTACAATAAGATCAGTGCTTTTTCGAACAATACTCGAATGTTTATGAACATTTTACACATTTAATATTGCGTCAACATAAAATATAGAATTAAAATTAATTTATTGACTGAATTGCAAAAATCTAGTAAAAATAGTAAATTAAAAATTAAAAATGTATATTTTAGACATTTACACTTCGTTTTTAGATAGCCAAGTCTGCTAAGAAAAATTTTGCATATCTTGCTATCTATCAGTTGGCAGGTTATCGACAATAATCGTAAATAATATTCTTCTTCCAATTTTCTTTTTGCGCATTTATGTAACAATAATTTTTGCACTATCAGGTTTTTTAAACATGCGTATTCCTCGAAGAAACTATATAATGTTGCCGCTATATACCCGTGAGAGCTGAGTTATCGATAAACATGCTCTCGTCCATATTCCCCGCTATTACCAGTACTCACAGCACGGCAATAAGTGCACAATGATATTCAAATTAGTCTTACTTAGATCTCTCTCTCTCTTTCTCTTTTTCTTTCTCTATACTTCACTCCGTTCTATTGAATATCTTAAACAAAATGCATAAATGAGGCACTTGCCCGAATCTATACCGGCCATATTAACTCCATTCCTGTTATAGATCAAAATCTGCCAACAATTAATACACGGAAGGCACGCCTCGTCTCTCGCGCGCGAATGCTTAAATGTCTCTACACACTGTTTTTCGTTTTATCTTGCATCAATCTAAGCACCTAACAGGCCACTGCTACGAACACAGTCCTCATATGGTATCACATTACATTACTACGGTTCAATCTTGTCGTTGTTGTCGGCATACTTGCCTTCCATTACATTCGACTCTTGTATTATTATCATCGAGACAAATAAAGAGAAGCCTTCAAATTGAATCCTATATATAGAACGATTCCACGGTCACGCGAACGTGGAACCAGGCGACGGACAAACTTGGCAAAGCTTGAAAATACCATAAAAAAGTAGATCCTGGGCTTATCACGAGACTATTCGCTGTCGACAATTATGTGTCGCTATATGATCACGATTGCATTTTTCCGACACAACTTTCAGTCACGTGTTCATTATGAAACTACGGAAAAAGAGGGAAGGGGTTTCGCTGTACGTAGTACCATATCCATGACTGTTCCCGGCTTTCCTTCGTATCGTCGTTAGAAGATACATACAGTTATTTCTTACTTTCAGCACTACTAGTTTCTCAAGTGCACAAAGTCACATTGTCGCTAGATGTTACTTGTTATCAGTCCATAAACAGAGCGAATCGCTTTGTCTACTGATGTGAAAGTATTGTCACTCCCGCGGTGCTTCGTGAGTCAGTCCTCGTCGAAAGCACACCGAGTTCGTGCCGTCACGTTTACGATAGTTCCTGTCCCTAAGCAGGAAATTGTCGTCTTCGCTGTTGTATTGGGCCAGAGACTGAGATCGCGGTGGCGGACTGTGAGCGGCCATGTACGTGACCATGTTGTTAAAGTTTGGCAGGAACTGCGGATTAAAAAGCGACAGAATCTTCTCATTGAGCTCACGCGGACTCCGAGTGGGCACCATATAATGGTCCCGCGTGTTGTTCGTCGCTTCGTGCTGATCGAATCGATCGACCTCGGCGGAAGGACGATGCCTACAGAGATCGTCGAGACTGTTCGCGCTGTTGCTGCCGCCGGGAATCTTCAAGTTCGCAGGTCGGCGCGTTCACCAACGTTGTCTCGACGCACTCGGACTGGTGGTACTGAGTACATCTCTGAGCCGTCGCGGATCGTTGCTGAGTATTGTAATCATCGAAGTATTCCAGCGTGCAGATCTCATCGTTTATGACACTCTCGTAATGATCCTCATAGCGATCATCGTCCAGCTTATGCGTGTTGTTGGTATGATCCGTGGCGATACCGGTGGTGAGGCTTGTGGGCGTCGTCCCGTCGTCGTCCTCGTCGTCATCGCCGTCCTCGTCGTTGCGCTCGTCCGATTCCGCGAGGTCGGAGGAAGAGGAGGTGGAAGATGCACCAGAACCCGTGGGGTCCTGTGGCAAGCCTCAAACGGCTCTGTGTCGCCTTCTGTATCATATGTACGTTTTCTTCACCTTTTGCACTGGCTTGTTTTCCGCGGACGAATTCGCGTTCTTGCCATTCGGGTTCTTGGGTGGTACATTCAGCACAAGATTGATAGACTTGTTATTGAATCCAGGCGACTCCGAGCTCTCTGTTAGTCGATTGAGTTGTTGCCGTTGCTCGGAGGGTTCCGGATATGACGAACCTCGCAACCTCTGAGAGAACCAGAAACCGAAGGCAAAACCGGCCACCAGAGAACAGAAACAGGTTCCTATTAGCGCACCTGTCAATGTTTGGGCCGAGTATACCACTGGTGTTACAGTCACGCCTGTAATCAGAATGCAACAAGTTGAAGAACACTGAATATTAGGATTGTCTCTTACGAAAACTGCTCGCGCGTTCTAGTGTTCGGGACGGAGAGAAAAATTTAAGCAAAGAAAAATAAATAATAATAGAAAAAACAGTAAAGATATAATCGATTTTGCAGCAGATATATTAACTGCACAAATACAACAAACGCGACAGAATGTTTCGTTATTAAGAGCAAAATTGAATACCTTAGTGATATAGTCAGAACGGTGATGATTCCATATTAAAAAAATGTAAAATTTCTTCATTCAAGAGGCTTTGTTTTCAAGGAAAGTTGATTTAAAAATATGTATATGTAATAATTAAATTATGTAAAAATAGAAAATATATTGAAAACGAAACCTCGTATAAAAAACAAAAATTTTATTGATATTTCTTTCGTTACTATTTTTTCATATGGAATTATCAGTTTCTGAGTTAAGCTTGGTTGATCAATAACATTCCGTATGTTAGTACGGATAAGACAGATTAGTTGCAAACATAAAGATAAATCCGCTTTGGAGAACAAAACATCATGGGAGAAGAATCAGTTTAAGCAGGATCGCATATTATGAGAGGGATTTCCGACTTCGAACAAGCTAGATAACTATGAATCGTGATGTGACGATGGACAATATCGCAGATGATTACCTTGAGGCTCATTAGCTCTCGGCTGTGTACGGCCATACTGATTTTCCCGATCCAATTCGATGATGATTTCATTCTCCCGTTCATCGGGCTGCTCGTCGCGCCCAATTTCGGACGCCACCGCTGGCTGGACGGACTTGGTTACCTCTGGAGTAACATTCACCAATATGATGATAGACGACAAATGATTACGTACAAAATGATCTTGCACTTATTGCAACGTACACCAGGCACTATATATATGTCTTTATATTCGGCATTGGATTTATTGTTAGATTTAAATATTACATTTAGACATGTAGACTATGACTGTGAAGTAAAATAAATCAACAAATTTTTTTCTCAATTAATTTAATATTGTTTATCGCTTAGTATATTAATATTGTTTAACTTGTCTTTTTAATTTCTTATATACTAGAGATATTTGCGATTTCTAAATTTCAGCTTCACAGTTCTAAATCATAATGTACATTAAGCATCATTAATATAAATATCTGATACGTCCGGCCTCTCTGGAAATGCTGCGAAAATATACATAACGCCTAGTGTACGCATGAATATACTATGAAATAGCTGATCGTGAGCTGTGTTAGCCGTGCGAGCAGTATTCTTAGCATAGTTGAACTTACGAAAAATATTATTTTTGATATTTAATTGTTTCAGACCTGACGCACATTATATAATGTACATGTACTTCTTCAAGAATTTTTTAAATTTAAGTTCATAAAGAGAGAACCATACATTTTGGATATATTATTATGTACATGTACTTGTTTTTTAGGATAAACGCTGTTTTTCAATGAATTCTTTTCATTCCATTTTTTCATTTTCAAATCAAGTTTCATGTAAAATTAAACAAAAGTTAAAAAGTCAGATCTGAAGATGTTTGACGTTTACTAGGAGTTACAAAGGGAGTTGCCTCTTAATATTGCCCATATATTCTTTAGCAACATATTTAATTAAGAAAAGCGTGACCACCAAAAAAAAAACGATAACACATTTTAATTGCCACACAATAGGTTTATTTATATTAGTTAAGCTATCTCTTCCATCATACATATATGATGGAAGAGAGATAAATTTATAACACTTGATTTATAGTGTCAATACTGTTCAATTGTCTCATCATTTCTGGGAGAAACATAGGACTTTCACAAGATGTCGTCCGGCTATTATTTGTTAGAAATTTCAGAAATCGCAGATGTTAAAGCGAATAGGTGATTAGCCAATCTCGCTCAATTTTGAGCGTGATCCTATATATCTGTGGAACCTACAATTTAATGCCGATTCCGAAGCTAAAACAGTTCTATAGAGGACAAGATACTATAGAGATATAGAGAGATATAAGAGACAAATAAAGATACGACAAAATTTCAAGAAAAACATTGGAAAACAATTTCTAAATTTCCAATTGTGTGTAAAAATATATCTTCTACGGGTTTTGTGAGCTTCAAAAAGATTGCCAATTTTTTTACAATCTTCTATTTAAATTTTTAATTTCCTATTTTACGATCTTATATGATCCTCCTTTCGTAGAACGAGTACCAAGTGCTGGAGAACAAATTTGATTATTCCGGTTGAAAGTACAAGTTTGAATAGACACGATACGTCAAGAGCTGCACAGGAAACTTTTTAAAAATCTCGAAACCTTTTAAAATCTATACGTTGAATATATGAACGCAAGAGTTTGAACACGACTTTATTTGCTGCAAACTAATAATAAAAAATAAATTCGAATAAACTGTTAAATATTCAAATAATTCGAAAAAGAAACGTTTGAGTTTTAAGTTTAGGAAATTTACATTCGAGCCAACTTTTATAACTTCTTTTGCATTCATGTAGTAGAAAAAGAAAGTTAAAATAAAAAATAAAACAAAAGAGAGAGAATTAGGTAATTATTAATAAAATTAATCATAAAATTATTAAACAAACGACCAGACAGTAATACATTATCTGCGCATAATATTATATATTCATTTCCAGGAATAATTCATGGACGTCTTGATAACATACAATATAATCTACATCAAAGCAGTACCTGGTTCGCGTCCACAGCTTTTGTGTCTACCGGTTGGAATATCTTGAAATAGCGTCTTATCGGCGTCGTTGTCGTGGAGTTTCGTCAGCACCGCTACGCAGAGGTTCGCGGTCGCGTCCCAGGCGCAATGAGGATCTTGTAAAGCGACGCAAGACCTGCAAGTAGCTGCAGCAGGCGAGTCACAATGATGTAAGGGAACCGCGCGAATCTCAGAATCCGCGAACACTACCAGTTTACTCGCTTCGCCAGCTAGATGAACCACTAAAAGGTCTTTGACCGCTTGGCCTGTAACAAGAATCATATAACATTATATGAATTGTGTGTGTATTATTTTCAAACACTAAATGTAAAAAGACGTGTTATATATTTATAAAAAGAATAAGAGAATATCGTGTTATTTATCGTGTGATTTACAAGCACGATATTCTTTTTAAATTTTTATTGAAAATACAACATATACACAAGAAGTATGCAAAGCTTCTTAGAAGCTTTTTAAGAAAGCATCGAATTTCTTATTCAAGCCCAAGTCGTTCTTCTGTTTGACTGTACTCTACATTCCATCATACGAAAAGATTGTACCGAGACCAAACGCGCTGAAAATTTTAACGAATTCAAATAGTCTGCGTTGCAATTGATCTATTCAAATTGGCCATATGCATTAAATTTTCTCTTTCTCTTCTTTTCAGCATTTCTCTCCTATCCTAAGGATTTAAATATGAAGTATCTCGAAAATTTCGTAAAACAATGCGATAGCGCACTCCGCATTAATATTCGATCGTACTCGGTCGTGATTAATTCCTATTTATTATTCATGGTACATTTATGTATAATATAAAGTCTGTATAGCTTCAGTATATAGTTATGCAACATGGTATTAACAATAAAAACATGGTATTTACCTAAATGCATGTATACATTAATAAGAAAACTAACAAATATATTTTTCATTAAACTCGCGAAATAATGTGTTGGTTACAAAAGTTATAGTAAATTTTACTTACCAAATCTTAACACTTGAACGTCGCTGACAATAACTTGGCCAACATTGTCACGCGATTCTGGTGCACGTGTATTAAGCGCTTTCAAAACGCGGCCGTCATCTATGTGCAACAAGTAAATCTCGTTAATCTCTCAAAAATATAAATCATATCACTTCAAAAACATAATATTATATATTATTATAGATATATATTATTATTATAGACTGATTGTTGTTATAAATGTAATAATAATATGTAATTATCTATAAACATAATAATTTATACATTATTATAAATAATTAGTTAAACAAATAATTACCTGTTCCGATATACAGTATATCGTAAGCTTTACCATCCAATGCTTTTACTTGAGGATCTACGGCAACCTTGGTAAATCTATAACTATAAACGTTAAAGTTCCGTGTTGTTAATAGTATATTTTATTACATTACAAATATAATATAAATATTCAGTTATTAACACTATTAAAATATGTGGTTAATACTATTAAAAATATGTGATTGAAGTAATAGCTTTAAAAATAACTTTCATGAAACAGATAGTATAATCTTCTCTTTGCCGGTGATAATAAAAATTAAGGAAAATCAATAGCCGACTTCAAACCAGCATAAATGATGTAAACTTAAAGTTTTATTTTAACGTTTCGATCTATAGTTCAGGTTCTTATCAAAAATCTACAATATAACATGATTGAAAAGTATGATGATATGATTTTTGATAAGGACCTGAACTATAGGTCGAAACGTTAAAATAAAACTTTAAGTTTACATCATTTATGCTGGTTTGAAGTCGGCTATTGATTTTTCCTTAACTTTCATGAAAATTCAATAAAATTAAAAATAAAAATTATGCAAAAAGAGAATTCTCGCATTTTTATTTCTCACATATATAATGCATTTTTATATTTCAATTTAATATTAAAAAACTATAATGTTAAAAATTGAAAATTTACAATAAATAAATATTTTCTTTGACAAAAATTGACAAAAAAAATCCATAATTATAAAATCCATAATTATAAAATGTTACAAAAAAATTCATTTAGATAGAGATATCATGTACGTAGGACAATAAATACATTAACAAATATTAATGAAAAAATATGTTGCATTAATCGATCGGATTACTCACTTGAAACTGGTTTTAGTTATCACAGGTAACGAAAAGTAGGATTGCACTGCGTCATCCATAAGGGGATGCGCCTTAACGAAATTGACAGTAATATCCGGAAGTGTTCTGGAATCGTTAACACAGGCACCGGGTCTGGGCTCAGGCACCTTTTCCGGAAGTACTCGTAGCCAGTTGCTGTTTATAGTCTCTTGCTCTTTGAAAGCACCCTGGAAGACCTCGAGAATGTTGTCCATAGAGAAAGCACAGATAGCTGAGCCGCCGATGGAGTTTACCGGAGTAGTAAAAACCCCGTACACCAGACGCGCGGACTTCCCCGCGTATCGGCCATCCGTAACATCACTCGTTGACTCTAAGTAACAGATAAAAAGTTATTCGAAATAATTTTTGTCCTATACATTCGTATTGATAAGTGAAGACATTTCTAAACATCTCTTGATCAAAGAAATATTCAATCAGTTACATAGAATGTTAATTTAAAAAGTCTTATAAAATATACTGACTGCAAAATGATTTGCAAGATCCAATTGAAGTGAATATTATTTTTTTAGACAAACCATTTATCAGTCATCTATTGAAATTGATAATAATATTATATGTAATTTACTGGATTTAAATTCAGGAATATCGATTGAGGAAATTGTTCACATATTGAACATTGACAATTCGATGTCAGTATTTAATTTCATGTTATTCGTTTTACTTTTTCCCGTTCTATTATCCGTATTTAAATCAAATATTTTCTTCTCGCAATTGTGTATTAATTGGATAACTTAAAAATTTAAGTCAATGAATTTTCGATCCTAACAACAATTCCATCTGTTGTTAATTCCTTTGACACATTTCTTGACATTTGTTTGGCTTTATAAAATGGTGCTCCAGTATGTGGTGATATTAATAAACATGCTCCATCATTAGTCTTATCTTAGTTCTGCGATTATTATAGATAGATTAGATACAAAGTTCGAACAATCAGAGAGAAGCAGCCTGTGATTTCGCGGCATCTCTTAGCATCTGGAGACGCGCCAACTTTGCGAAGCCAGCACCGGGATTTCAATTCGATATGCACGGCGACAATATTCTACGAGAATAGAGCACTCCTCTCGTTCATTCTCCATTCCTACCGGTTCTAAACGCGATAGTGCACGGCTATTGTGCTTCACATAGATTAGTCCATTTCACTGTACGATAGATAGAGTGACTTATCCGATTGTGTTGTACGTGTGGAATGGACGAGAAATCCGAAAATCAATAAATGTAGCAAAAAAATATTATGTGAATATAAAAAGAAATATTTTAAAAATATTAAAGGTGCAAATGTCTTAACTGCTACTATAATACTAATACTATGATGATACTAAATAAACATTTATGATTATTATTACAAAAGAATATGATTCTCTGTCTTTTGTATAACAATGCGTTTCTAATGTTCATATTTGCGAACAATTCCTTTCTTAAAACATGCAAATATTAGAAGTGCAACTATTGTCGCAGCGTAATAGTAATGTACAATATTTGTTGCAACTCTTCCCATTCTACGCAAGTGTAAATATTAGAAATATTATATGTAATATGTATACCAACTGCATAAGAAAGCGCATACCGATATGAATTTTTAATTTTAGACTTGCAGATGTCCGCATTATGTACTACTTCAGTACTTTGACAAGATAAAAACAAAAGAGAGGTTTCCTAACATATAAAAAATAAAATATTTTAAAAAATGTTTCAAATAAAAATTTTTCGAGAGAGAAATGTATGTAACAAATCTTTTATAACGTGTTTTTTTATAAGATATTAATGTCATCAATTTTTATAAACAGAAAAAGATAATATTTTTTAATAATATTGAGCATAATTTCATTCTCTCTCTTCTATCCATTTTGCATGTAAAAGTAAAATTATTAAATAGCATATTAAAAGATAAAGTCATAAAAAAATCAATAATTTATGAGATATTCCATATTTTATTCTGATATTTTGATATAAAAATATGAAATATTTTGTAGAGTACTTAGTTTTTGGTGAGTGTGTATTTTAACGTTTTTACGTAAGAGATATATCGATTTATATAAAAAATATAAAAAATACTTTAATAATTTAAAAATATGTAATAATTATATATGTATAATTTTATATACATATATATTGTAATGCAATATAACACGTATTAAACGAGTAGCATGAAATATTAAATCCAACTCCAGTCACTCTTTCTAGGGATGTCTTCAAAAGAGCAACTTTTAAAGTCTTTAAAATTGCATTTTCTTTCTTACAATGTTTTGTAGAACGCGAAAGTATATCGAGCGGAAATCTCAGAAAACTTAAAAAGTAGACGGGCGCGGTGTATGTACTAAGAGGGAACTAACGCGACACAGGATCGAAGAGGCTCTTTTACAAGGACCTTTTAGAAGCGTGCAAGAGCCCTCGTTTGAAACTACTCGGGCGTAGTCACGATCGAAGCCGCGAAAGGACCGCGCATATGCATACTCACGTATTTCGTTGAAATAGAAGGGGTACTCTCCCGGTACCGAACAGTTGAGTCTCGCTTTCAGGAAACTCGTCCATCTGTCGCTAAATGCGTGTGGCCCGCCCTTATCGTGCTGACAGACTCTGCCAACCCGCGAATAGACCGACTGTAATGCGAATTAAGCTTGTAGAGCAATTGATTTATATTCTATATTTTTACGAACAAATCCATATTATTTTCTAGATATCATAAGATTCTCTATCATAAGATCTACTCTTCAAACTTTCAACACACAAATTACAGTAGAGAATTTGTTTAATAAACTAACAAGTTAAAAATAAAGAGTCGTGCATACACATGTGCATGTGTATGAAACACACGCATACACACACAAATTAAGACCATTTATAAATCTTTAAATTTTAACGAATTGGTCTTAAAAGGAATCAGAGGTAAATGCAAAAGTTAAAACTTATTCATTGAGAATTAAGATATTGAATAAAAAAAATCATAACATCTCTCACCTTTCCGCAATTCATGTATTCCACTGCTGTTTCACGATAAAAGAAGAATACGTAATCCTGATACGCAAATGAACTGACAAAGTTGGGACCTGAAATGAGATTGCATCGAATTCGATTATCGAAATCATTCTACAGAATGTTATATACGTATTTTACAACAATTTTTTTACTTTATTATTTATTTAATAATAAATATCGTTTTATTTGTTGGCGATAACATTGACCTAAATGTTATGAATAATAACTTTGTATTTCTTATAAATTTACATAATTTATATGATAATGTATAAATTTACATAATTTATAATATAATTTCTTATAATTATATATTATAATCATATTACAAATTCATATTTCAATAACTTAACTGATATTTACATAAAATAGTGTTTTAAAATCAAATTGGTGGTTTGCTAGTTTGAATCGTTATCGTATAATAGAAATTTTTTATTATTTAAATAAGATATTTTAAAATAATTTTCGCATTAATCTAATATTTCTATTATTATACTTTATTAAAATTTCAGTTAACAAAAGAAACAAATGTCAATTAATAATTTTAAAGATTGAATTGATAAGGTGTAATTAAGAAATTAAATCTCAAGGATTTCTCATACTTTAATATAAATTGCAAGTTATACAAAGTTACATTTCAATTTCAAATTTATCTGCAAATCTTGTAGCAGTACAAAAAAATATGTAAGTAAATACGCGTATATTGAAATTATTTAAATACCGAACAATCTTCGAGTTAAAGATTCTAAAATCGCAAAGATTGTTTGTGCAGAATGTACTGTATAAATTTACAAAATTGCAAAACACTATCGCGGACACTCTGTATTCTGATTTCCGTATTCTGAGGAGCTTACCATTCAATTGATTGAGATCCGAGCGTTCGGTGCGAATTTTCTCTCTGTGAATCAGCGGCTCACCACCGGAGAAGTCAGCCACCGTCGCGGCATATAACTGTCCCTCTGAAACATGCATAAACGTTTCCGTCAGTCAGTCGCACCTTCCACATTTGCAAACTAAACGAGCGCCATCAGGTCGATGGTTATACAGCAGCTCTCAGGGTTAATTCATCCTCCTACTAACGCGTCTCTCGGAAATTGCCCGTTGAATTTACGTCGACGGTACTATCCGCTGGATGGTTCGTGTATGTGCACGCACCGGGATGACGTTCTATAGCATGACCGAACTTTCGCTTCGCACTATCAAAGTCTGCGAAGGGCGAAGGGAGGGGCTTGGAACCCTTAAACGATGCCATATCTTGAGTCTACGCTAGTATACCGAGCTTAATTTTGCCAGTCATTCCATGAATTCATGTGACTCTTCCATATTAATTTCAGCATAACTGCATACGTTACTGCGTACGTAACTCCAGGTGGATTATTAAAAAAATAAGTTTAACAGTCTGCAAATTTCATGTCAATTATCTAATTTTAATTAATGCAATGTTGATATTCTTCATCGATCTTTGTTTTGCTTCTCAATACATTCTTCTTTCGTAATTCTTCAGTAGAAAATAGTAATTTAAGACCCGGCAGTTTCAGAGAGCTTAAAGAATTAATCCCTAGAATTGCATTGTAAGATTTGTATTGACAAAAGCAAGCAATATATTTTGAAACAAAAAATTAAGTAAAGAACCATTTTTTTAAATAAAATATTTATCGATTTATATTTATATATATTATTTTTGCTCGTTATCTTTATATAAAATACATTAGCGGTTTAGTTTTAATAAAAAAAAATATATATTTTATATAAATAAATATTATTTTAATTAGATAAATGACGAAAATGTGATAACAATAAGTAAAATTAGAAAACTGGAGATATTTAATAAAAAATTCTCAGCGGAAACAATGTGTACTTAACAAAAATGGGTAACAAAAATCATAATAATTATGAAGAAAAGATTTAATACCTTCAAGTCTTACTATTATTTTTTCTTTCATTTGAATCAAACGTATAAAAATAAATGTAGAAAAACATGAAATAAAAAACTATCTTTACCTGCATTTATTTTATTAACTTTATCGCCATGTAATTTATATATTGTATTATTTGCTTCTTTATTGAAATTTATCTATTATAATATTCACAACTTGAAGAGAAAATAATAGATGTGTATCGTGCAAACAAAGTAAATTTCGTAAGGAAATTTAAACACAAAAGGCTGGCATAGAGAGAAGTTGGTAGTAGCGTGATAATATTAATGTTAAAACGAGAGAAGAACATATTATACATTTTAGAAGGATATATAATGACTAAAAAATGCTAGAAACCTTAGTTCTATTATATTAATGCCAAAGGAGATTTTGTTATAAAATATTTGTCAAATAAAGTTGAAAAATAAAATTACACAAATATTACATTTTTTTAAACCACAAATTACATAATAGTAAGAAATGTATCTAAAAAATTGATTGGCCATTCATGTCTGATATCGCTTGGCGTTTTAGATACATTTCTTACTATTATAAAATTACATAGTTTTATAATAATTTTTTAGCGTCTAAATTCACCATTTTGATTTTAATGTTTTTTTATCTACAAGAAAGCTTTATTTCTTTTTTAAACGTCTTAAGAAAACGAAATTAACAAAAGTTTAATTAAATTAAATTTAGTTTAATCAAATTAAATTTTTGTATTAGATGAAGAGAAAATCTATCTCTCAAATGAATTTAAAAAGTAGGTAAAAAGAATTGTTAAGAATTGATAAAGAAATTATGATCTGTAAACGAGAATTATCCATAAATATATTTACGATGACATCTGATATGATTTGTTCATTAATTGAAATTTGAAAAATCTTCATAAGAGTTATATGACAATTCATATTAGATTAATATTTTTCTGCTGAAATAATTGAATTATAATTATCATTTCAAATTTAATAGCGTGTGCAAATATAATGTAGAGCAGGTGTTTGAAATAATCTGTTAAAATTAAGTTTATCGAAGATATACATATATGAACGTTTTCATTAGCATTATACATATAGAATCAATCAGAATAAGCATAAGTAGAATGAATATAATAAATGTATATAATATTGAATTATAATTTGTAAAAAAAATAAAACTAATATGTAATAAATAATCTTTTTATGAATCATCTCATTTAATATGTGAATCAATCGAATAGGATAATTAACTCATTACATAAGTTTATAAACATCCGCGTTCAAATAATTACAATACAAATATATTTTATTTACCGTTATACCATAATTACAATGTTAGAATAAGCGTGATACGTTATGCGAAACGAATAATACGTCTGCAAAAACCAAAATAAAAATGTTGATAAACATTTAAAATAATAATAATAATAATAATAAGTTATAAGTTTAAAGTCTTACTTTTCATATCACATATCTAAATAGTCTTATGTAAAAGAGGATACAATTTCAGAGACTGAGGTTGTGCATGTGTGTGTACATATATATGTGTATATAAAAAAAAAAAATATATATATATATATATATATATATATATATATATGAAAATGAGAATTAATTTTTACACATGTTTGTGCCCTCGTATTAGCATAAACGAGAGGATCATGCACTCTAAAATTCGCATACAATTTTGAAGTGATGTTGTAAAACCAATTTCATGTTGAAAAGCTTATTTTCTACGGATGTGGAACAGCTTGGAATAACTTTACATAGTTATCAAACATATTTCTTTCCTTAAAGTATAGATTTAACTCTCTCTTATTCTGTCATTTTCGAAATCATAAATTTCTTCTTGCCGTTCTATGAGAGAAACTTCGAGATATGATGTTTACGATCTCTCCAAACTCAGACAGCACATCTTATAAAACTACAAGAATAACGGAAGCAACAGATTTATGCAATGCAAATTTTTCACATTGAATAATATAGATAGGATTTTCAGTAAAAATAAAATCTTCTAACCGAATATAGTACTAAGTTAGTAATAGAATTAAGTTAATTTGCTGAGCATAGTCTGATTGCAATAGATCAATGTTATTTAAATGTTTATACAACAATAAATCTGATCGATTTCTGCTATCAATCTCTGTATAATATTGCACTCGACAGATCTGCTCGACTTCTACCATCGATATGCTTTCGTATTGTGTCTGCAGGCTCGCCAGCAACGTAATGCGGATGCAATTGATGTCAATCTGTTGTAATATACTGCTGTCAAACTGCTAGTATACTGTTATCATTTTGCCTACTGAATATACTATGGATAATAAGTAAATATATCCGGCTAATCAAAACTGTAGATCTGCTAATAGCCAATTAATGAAATTGTTGAAAGAGAGAAAACAATTTGTCATTAATATCATCTTAGTAACACGGCTAGGTAAATTAAGTAATATTCTGTAATGATAAAATAAATGTATAGAACACATGCTCATATGAATGCTATGAGAGAGAGTTACTTTTCAATAATTTAATTAAACTATAACAAAATTTAAAGTTCGTTCCATGCTACGTCTTTATTCCACGATGAAATAAAATAATTAAATTCCGAACTCAAAAATTGAATCTTTAAACACACGCGTATGTGCACGTGCATCAAAATAAATTCTTCAATTTGCTGAAGAATTTTGTCTGAAGGAAAGCTTGTGTCATCTTGAGAATAATCATGTGCGCGAACAATTTTTCTCAGTGTCGCGTGCAATCGGTCGCAAAATCCTAGAAAAATCCATGGATTTTGATCGCTATATGTGTTTGTATAGAGTACATAATGCGCTAGTATACACAGTGCGACTGCATTCCCTTCCGTGTAGCTGTAAAGGAGATCCTCGAAGGATTCGCCGCCGCGGCTCCTCGCGGGGCTCCCATATTTCACGTTCAAAAAGCACGATGGGATTTGAGGCCGGCCAACGTATGCGCGCGATAAGTGTATATAGCGGCCGGATGGTCATATATAACGGGGGCGAGGCAGACGTTAGACTTAGGGGGATGAACGTGCCCGTTGCAGGCTACAAATCTACAGTGAGCCCGTGGCAACGCCGAAGCTCGCGAATATCGTGCGCCACGCGCGTAATACCTGCGGGAAAGAGGCTTGGCTCGTACGTACGCGTACGAGCAACATTCCCCGCGCTACATCCCTCTCCACTCGCATCCTCGCGAGCGGGACACGTAACACGTCGCCGAGATCTGGGGTTGCGTACGAGCTATACTTAGGGGTGATTTAATGCACCGTTGCGTCGCCGATGCATTACGCCCCGGTGCCGTCGTCTCCGCGAAAACTTGACGAAAGTTTCGGCAGATAGCTACGGGTCGCTGTTGAAAGCGGAATACGGAATAGAGCCGCTAACAAAGCATAATATATTATAACACGAGAATGAAGAGGATTTTGAACACTAAGCGGTTTTGAATAACGATATCTCTCGCGTAAGTTTCGATTGAAGGATTCTTATTCTTTGAACAAAAGTGCTATGAGAAATTTAACTACATAATGAATACAGCTTTGTCTGGAAAATTAATTTTTATTCAAAAACGATTAAAAAATAATTCAAAACTGACACATGTCCTTTTTCCAATTTATATATATATATATATATATATATATATATATATATATATACATAAGTGGACTTTTTTAAACATTTATCAAATCAACCATATAAATAATTTCAAGATAAAAATCAGAATATCCTTCTTTTAAGGTATTTGTTCATTACGAAAATACCTTTTTGACTGATATTAGCGCATAGAAAAGGAAAGGCCAACTACATATAAGTGCTTTATACATATTTCTTTTATTTATTACATATATTCTATTTATATTTTTTATTCATTAAATATATTTTACTAAAAATAGTGAAATTGAAGAAAATGAGTTAAACATACTCGAGTACACATTTATTTAATATAAAAATTATGAGCGTACACACTGATTGTACATGCACTGATTGTGGCTACAGTGTGTTCACACTGATCTAGCTTTAGAAAATAAATATTGAAGTTTTGCTATCTAGGAATACAGATTCTGAAAGGATTTCGTAAGATGACCAAATTCCTCAACGCGCAGGAAAGAACGGTATCTTGTTCGAAGTGGAAGCAATATAAGCACGTGCAATGTCAGTACAAAGAGATTATTGGTAAAGCTAAGAGACGAAATTTTCAAAAAGGACGGTAAAATTCTGTCAGAACACCCAAAAATCAATGGATATGATGATAGAACGCATTCTATTTCTCACGAGAGAATATATATCTTCTAAGAAGAAAATCCCTAAACTATTTTACGTATTTCAGATTCTAGAGGCAGTAAATTAAATTAGTGAAAATTGAAGAATTCAGAAAAGCTCACCCGTATATTCCAAATAAAATGATTCAAGATTGCAAAAGACATTTAAAAAATATCTACAATATTGAATATTCTTAGCAAGCAACGAAAAAAAATGTGTAAAAAAATCAGAAAACTGTGAAACAGTATATTGTAAAAAAATTAATCTATATATTTAAAGTAATATAAAGAAATATATGTTTAAATGTTTTTCTGTTTACAAAATACCAAACAATAAATTGTCAATTTTTTTACACTTTAATCCATTGAAAACGTTTCTCAATTCATCTACATGTTGTAGATAATGAAAAGAAAATAAGAAAATATACACTCATGTTTTTGCAAACTATTTCATTTTTTAAATCCCCAACACGATAGTTGTTTAAATTTTTTTAAATTTTAATGAATTTAGAGCACCAACTTAAGATAAGCGGTATACACTTACATTAAAGAGCTAAAATATAATTATATATTATATTTTAAATATAATATATAATTACTTTTACATACGCAAAATGCGAATTTTATTCAAATTTTTTTAAAGAATATTCCATAAATCTGAAAACTTATTAATATATACTTTCCAAAATAAAATAATACAATAAAATATACAATAATTAATATATAATAAAAAAGAATTTTTACACTATTATTTTAATTACAATATATTCGAAATAATAGATTATAAATAAATTATGGTACGTTTGCGTACGTTTGCGCTTTAATCATTTATATATATATATATATATATATATTATTCCATTATTTTACTTTATATTATCTTTCCATCTATTTGTACCTCATTAATATATAATGTATAATATAGAAATTTGGTTTGTTTTTGGGAATCAAAAAATAATTTAAACATTACAAAATAATTTAGTAATTAATAATTAAATAAAACAAGACAATGTAACCGACAATGTAACAACTTTTATTCTTTGGATCTAACATTTTAAACATATATTTAGAGACGAAGTTATTATGTAACTAGTACGTATGAAAATATAAAAATAAATTTTAAAGAAGAAAATAAAAGAAAAATCAACTTCAGGACTACTACATATAGCAGAGATATAAAAATATTACACATTTTGTTTTTTTGAGACAGAACATAAAATCAAGACTTTTTAGAAACAGAAGAGATGTCATATCTAATAAAAAATGATGTAAATACATATAAGATTTTATTATTTTTATTAATAATAAAAATACTAGTTTTAAATAATAAAAAATAGTAGTTTTAGTATTAGTTTAGTAATATTTAGTTTAGTAATATACTAAACTTACTTTAACTTTTCCTAAAGAAAAATTTTGGACATTTTGCATGTTTTAAGTTTCTTTTTGTTATAGCTCAATTATTCAATCAAAGATCCAAAGTAGAGAAGATAACATTTTTTACAGTTTGGATCATACACATCATTTATACATAGAAATATCAAACATGTTTGTAAAACGACTTCATTGAACCAAGGCATCGTTTGCTTTGCCAGAGTATTGATTTACCGTTGCACTTTGGCGAACATACGACGCGCGCACGTGCCTCGTAATCAGCAAATTATAACGTGCAACGTATGAAACTGCACGTTATGTATCAAGTAAAAAAATTTCTGGAGCAAATGCAGCTTTTAACAGCATTATATATAATATATTAATATCTCAATATTAATGAACTATGTTGTTTATTTGTGAGTTGAATTATTTATATATTATAAAAGAGTATTATAATATACTTTGTGCATTTTTTATTTTTGTATCTCAATAGTTTTTTATTATATATGTATATATGATACAATATTACAGAAATATAATATATATAGGAATTTTATACAAAGCTCTAATATTATTCTGTCATAATAAATTCTTTAATAAATTCTGAATTAAATTTTATGTAAAAACTCATTGACGTATGTAAGATGTTACATGTTTATATAACAAAAATGATATATAATAAAACGCTATACTGATTTGCGACGTGACGTACGTAAAATATTTCTCACTATTTATCATTCAAATTGTTTATTTTTAAAATAATAACATTGAAATTAATGCAATAGATGATAGTTGCAATAGATAATAGATTTTGCAATAATCTAACAATGAGACATCTCTGAATAATTTCAGAACCAGCCATCTTTTTAACGATTTTTTTAACACGTGTGAAGTCCATTCATCTTTAACCCTTAACTGGAGCAATGAGGACATACTGCGTAACTAGAGCACACGGTTTTCATGAACCGATGTCCCTTCTTACGCTAAAGATAGGAAATATATTAGAAATAAGTTCACTGCAGGAGTCTCTAAATAAACTTTTTAAAAGAAACAAATAAAGATATTTAAAACAAATAAAATACTTAAAACAGCAAAGATATTTAAAAGTAAAAAACTAAATCTATTGAATATATAAACAGAGTCTTAGCTTCAAAATATTTTATTTTTAAACAATATTTTTATTTTTAAAAAGATTTGTTCAGATTTTTTATTCATATTACTGATTAAGATGATTGTAAGAAAAGTCAGAAATGTTAAGAATTGCATAAAAACACAAATAATGTAAATTTTTTATCGTTAATTTTTGAGAACATTTATAACAAAGATTTTTAGTGTCACAGTTAAAGTTTATTGTGTAGTTTTCTATGTATATATACATAGAGAAGTACTTTAAGTAACATATATGTTATATGTTTTAATTTATTAACTTATGTTTTAAATTTTATGAATTCTTAACACATTTCTAATTCTCTTCACAATCTCTTTAAAGATCAATTATTTAAAGAATAAAATAACTTTTTCTTCATAGTACAACTTGTCGAAAAAATAAAAAAAAAGAATAGAATTATTTTCTTCAATATAAAATAGTACTAAATGATAATAATGATAGAGAAAAATTGACCTAAAGAAATAAATTCTACAAACTTATGTACAAATAATATATGGGAAAAAATATTTATGAAATCGCACCACATAGATCCTGTACATCATGATAAAAAAGAGAATAATTTTTTAGAAATATCCGTTATAATGATTCACGCATATTTATCGCATTCGCTGAATAGGACGCAAATCATGCATGTATCTCAATCACCTCTGTGCGGAATGCACAAGGACTCGTGATATTCGCGTCGAGTTCCTCGTTCTCACAAGCTACTCCACTCGTTGTAGAGCGGTCGAATCTCTCAAGTGGCACTTACTATCGTCAAAGCCACGCGTCGCCCGTCAAATCTGGTATGTAGTGTAGAGCATATGTTTCAAAATGTAATAAAAATGTCCTCGACAAATATTTTCCACGGACGGACGATTTTTGAAACTGCACAGAGTGGCACGGACTTCACGCAAAAACGTTTCGATAATACTACTACATACTGATCGCGCCGAGATTGTTTTCGTCCGCGAGAAAATCTATTCTTTGGAATCTCATTTAAATTTTACGAGATAAAACAAACGATATTTCAAGGACTATTGTATTGTTACAATTTACAATAAGAATTTTATTTTCTGAGTTTCAAAATTTATATAAAAAATAAAATTCTCCAAAGTTGAGATTTGAAAAAACCAATTGATCCATGCGATTTCTAATCTCATCGATTCAGTTGGTTTTGCATAATTTATACGACAAGCTCTTATTATTCAAATTACTGTAAAAGGAGAAACTTACCGGCGAAAACTGCTGTGCTATTGTGTCGTGGGTCATAAGGACAAAGTCCCAAACCATCCATATCGCTTTTCTTTACGTACGCTCCATCCTAAAATACAAAGAAATTTGGAATTACAACATTTTTGCATATTATACGAATATACAATATATAAAAGTAACTTTTTAAAACGTTTTTTCATATAAGAGGTAGAATTTTAAATGTAATTTAAGGTCGTCAAGATAAATGAATCACTCTGGACATGAAGAGTAAGCAACTGCGAAAAAAGGGGATTTAATGTCAGTCACGCTATTTCCCGGAAACGTGAGACGCGAGGAACGGCTCGAAACTTCCTATCAGGAAATTGATTTTTCTTATGTAACATATAGCTTCCTACTGAAATATTCATTTATACATCTGTGGATATGCGTTATGTATGTATATATATATATATATATATATATATATATATATATATATATATATATATATATACCATAATAATATAGTTTCAAGATACTAGCAATTTAATAACTAATTCAAATCGCAATTATTATACCTTGCGCGCATCTTTTTAATTATTATATGTTAATGGATAATCGAAATATACAATATAATTTGGTTATATCGGCCCAACTTTTAAGCGTTTGTTGAAACGACAATCGATAATAAAATACGACGTGATAATAAAATAATTATATCGAGTTACAAACACAACTATGAGCGTGACCTATATGCCTTCAAACAATGACTATAGGATTATAAGCGATTGATTAGCGATTTTAATATCTTCCACTGGTGTTTCTTAATTATTATGTGTGAGCTATGTGATAACAAATTTAGTTTCGATCAAATATACTCACAACAGTCAATTTATAAGTATACTTGTTAATTTCAAAGTACTTAATTAAAGAAATAAGAGAGAGAAAAAAGATTTTCGGTCTGGGCTGGATTTTAGTAGACTAATAATATTTTCTGTAAAACATTTAATAAAATTAACAATGTAACAAACTAATCAGATTTGTAATACAATGACGCAATCATGCCCTAATTACTCACCGAGATTGACACTCTCTTCATTTATTATTGTCACAGGTTCAATATATCTCTTGTTTAATATTATTTTCATGCATGTTTAATATTGATTTTGGTGTATACAGCAAACTCTTCATTCAAAAATATCGATATCGTGATTTACCGCGAATGTAATAATATATCTCTCTTTGACTGATGTATCAATTTAGGTTTACCATATTTGTCATGCGTTATATATTCTGGATATCATCTCTATCTCTGACAAATATCGAAGTACAGTGTCGTTCTTATTCAATCCTGCAAATAAATTTAAGTTACATAACGATTCGGGAACTACAATTGTTTTCGACTTGGAGGTTGAGTAATAGCAACAGAGTAATAGAATTATTAACGTCGCCGTATCGATACAAAAAGCTCAAAATCTCGTATTCGTCGTTCGTACTTGTCTCTCACTGTATTGCGGCACTGTGATTGAGTTTGTTCGCGACCTACAGGTTTTACGAATAGAGCGAATTTGTAGTGCAATAAACTGACTCAATAGAAGAAAACGAAGGACAAGCGAAGAATCTGCGCGTTGTTTTAGATTTCTTCATTTTGTTTCTGTTATCTAATTTATCTTTTTAGAGAAACAAAATAAATAAATAAAATATTGTATATTTAATCGTCAAAAGTTGATTTTAGAATTTATTATTAGAAATAATTCTTTATAAATTAATGATAGAAAATTAATTAATTAATTTTATTATATTTATCTGATAGGGAAATATTCATTATGTAAGATATTTTATTATTAATGAGATACTAACTTTAAAGATAGATTTAGCATATTAGACAACTAAACAAATTTGAATAAACATATAATATATTTAATCTCGTTTTAAAATTATAATCACGTTTTTGATGATTTTTTTGTGAAAAATTTAATTCAGAAGATGTAATTAATTCTGAAAGATAATTAATTCTACTAGATCTTCATTTAGAAAAAATTAATTGTCACAAACAATATTTTATATCTCAAGTGATTTTGTGCATTAAATTATTTCAAGTAGTAATTTTGTATATTACTGCACAAAACATTCGTAAATATTAATAAGAATCTACTGCATTAGCTGAAAAAAATAGAAGAATTTGTATATATAAATTTGTATGGATCTCGAAAAGATTATAAATGATTTAAAAAAAGATTATATAGTATTATTGATATTTTCTCATTGAAGAATTTTCTATTTTCCTCAAAAAGCTACAATAGGAATATTTGATATACATATCATATTTGCATCATTATATTAGAATCATTTATTTAAAAGAACATATTCGATTGAGAATTTTGCAATTGTCTGATAAAGGACAGTTTTTGTTTGCTGTGTGTTTCGCGGTATGAATGCTCGTCATTGAACTGTAATGACATCGTTTCGAGTTGTTATTCATTGTAAGCCGCACTCGCAAACATGTACAGATGTCAAAAAAGAATATCGGAAAACCCGCTTGGCGCAGCGTAAGACAATTAAAAAAGTTGCAAGCGAGACCGCGGCGACCGACCACAGTAATATCCCGAATAGACGAACAGTGTCGCAACTCGTGCATGTATGCAACAATGCATGTAAAGAAATTGAAACGCAGCAGGGCTATTCGACGCAAACGGCTATTCGATGCACTGCAGCCCGCAGTTGGGTATTTCGAGACGCTTGAATCTCACGTACCTTCTAGGATCCTTTATATTTCTTCCGTTCGTTTCTCTGTGGATCTTTTCTTCTCTCTTCCACTCTTTTTCTCTCTGCTCTCCTTGCTTGCCACGTATCCTCGCTTCATCTATTCTCATCTACCGGCAAGCGGTATCGTAACACGGTAGTACTACTATCCTCAATCTTTATTTTTTTCATTTTATTTAATATCATTTTAAATAAATTTTTATACTAATTTTCCCACCTCATCAATATATGGAAGAAAAAATCAATTTAGAAGATATTGATGTTTATTTGTATATACTATTAAAGTAATTTGACAATTGATTATTCAATATTCTCTGTATCGATCAAATTGTTACGAAAAAAAAATTAAGTTCCTATATTATAATCTTGTGTATAACATATCTACTTAGTTACATATTTTTTAGATGAATTGGAAGACTTCTTAATTTATTTTTAATTATTTAGAATAGAATAAATATTATTCATACATATAATATTTTTTTTATTCAAAATAATCTTGCGAATATTATCAAGATCTTTTATATTCTTAATATTTTATATAAGTGAACAATGTATGTCTTCGGTGTTTTAATATTAAAGTTCATCGCGGAATAATTCGAGGCAATACCATAAATTTTGCGAGAAAACAATTCCGAGGCACTGCAGGAGACAATAACGAAGACGTAGACATGTTTACACTCAAGATATGATAACAGCCTGATTTGTAGCAAGTAGGAAAACTTAATTATTAAGTTATCACGCATTCTTCTCTAAATATTTAATATATGACAATTAAAACATTAATATAAATACATAGCTATTATATAAAAAGGGCATTTAATGGAATTAAGATAGTTCTGTATTAAAGTTAAAAAATTGTTTTATGAATGTTGCAAAGTAATAAATTTATTTATCGTCAATTCTAATTTAATTTTAGAAATAGAATACAAAATTATAGTAAACTGTTTTATTATTCACTTATAATTGATTATAATTATAATAATGTACCGTAATATATCGATATTATAGTATAGCTGTTAGTACAGACAAATACTATCGTAGGTGGGAATACTGGATGTGACAGGATTATTCCGCACATATGAACATGCACATAACGCGCTCTAATCTCGCTCGATGGAGCTATAACAGCCTGTAAGTAGATGTAATTACAGCGTTCAATGAAATTTAATTATAGTTTAATCTCTTTGTCCTTAAAAATCTATGTTACATGAATCACTTTGTTCATAGTACTTTTAATATTAATTGCAATATGATATATAATATATAATTTATCCTTTTCTATTCTAATTTCGAACAATATTTGTATTTGATACAACAAAGAAAAAATTTTAGATAATTATTAATAATTAAAATTACGGTATAATTCTTCTTTCAATTTTTATAAAGTATACCAACCTTCTTAATTATATCCCGTTTCACATTAAACAGTATTAGTTAGCTGCGTGACCATTATGAAACCGAAATTAAAGGTGCTTCTTAAATCGTGATATGAGAGACAGATATACACTTTCACGGTGCGCGTATATAATCTCGTGATATAATCATACTCATTAATTACTTGCTGGTTTACGCGGTGAGATTTTCTGTTGTAAATTTCGTGAGATATTGCTGTAATTGCGAAACACCGCGGGGAACGACCGCGAGTTTCATCTTCGCACATTCGGCCTGTCGCGATATAATTTGCGCGAAGTTCGAAAACTTTCAAGTGTAAACTGCACGGTCCTTGCCTCCCCCCACCGACATTGTTTCGCAACGATCACGACACAATGCCATGCGCTCCTGCGTGACAATGTACCGTTCACTGTTCTATCGCCCGTATTATCCTAATCGCAGTGGAAATTATGTGCTATACATTTAATACATCGATACAGGTGTAAATAGACAAGCAAACAAAAAGATACTTGTATTTACGAATTTTGTTATTTTTATTTTGGTTTATCATTTACATATTTATTCATTGATTTCTAACACGTCTTTGTTTAAAAAAATATAAAAATATAAATGCAAATAAATAAAATAAAACAATCTATTTGGATTTTCCAGAAGATTATGTTCGAAAATATTAATATCCTTTGTCTTTCTTAAAGTTGAATATTAACTTTTGAATTGCAATCCACATAGCATATTTACAGACATGTTGCATTATAGTTGGCTCAACAAAAACAAATTTTTCCGTTTTAAATTAGAAAAATCTTATTTTAAAAAAGAAATAAGAGTTAGTACTCATTAATTTAGTCTTATTAAAAAAAATTTCGTTAAATTTGATCATGGAAATCTTATTTTCATGAGTGTTTTACAATAATATTACACAGTCTCAATTTCAAAAAATTACTCATGCGCGCACGAATTGTTGAATCGCGTTATTAAATACATATCGCAGATGTTTATGAGGGTGTTTCCTAATTGAACAATTTGTAAGTCAATGAGATCAGCGGAGGATGAGTCGATGTGCCGTTGAGACAGCTAGCAAACAATCCTGCACAAAATGCATCCCGCGTATGCTATATAGATACGGGGCTTGCTTTTGTACAAGTAGTGAATTCCGACGTAAAACGAGAATTGCAGAGTGCTGCCTGAGATAATTTTGCGCTTCACCTCCGTACGTGTATACACTTGTGGCATAATTCGCAAGTGGGAAAATTCGCGTACATCATCTATCGCGGTTTGCGTCTGCTTCTGGCATCGTTCCCGCGACGATCAAAGTAACGACATTTCGAAATAACGTTATTTGTCCCGATTAATAATGCCACCGAACTATCTCGCGTGCTAAGATGCGGTCGGCTTCGGAAGAACATACAATCACAGCACATATAATAACAAGAAAAAAAATTATTTGATTTTTCAGCATTGGATGTTAAACGTTTATTTGTCATAAATCATATATTGTCAATATGTCTCAATTATAAATTATAAAGATCGTATAAAGAGTTTCATTTATCTCGGTATTTCATTCATTAATAATAAAACATACAAGTCATAACTTTCGATATCACCATTTAAATTTTATAAAAATTTCAATCTTCAAATCTCTCTCTTTTATCAAAATTTGTCGAATTTGTTACCAACAATTTAAAGAGATTTAAAGAGATTAATTTCAATTATTTAATTTTAAAACTCTAGTTTATTTCGATTCTTATACTTCATTGGTATCGTGATAAAACTTTTAAAATTATATTTTTCACATTGGATAATTATTTCCAAGATTGGGAAGAGGATAGTTGCTATGATTCTCTGTAATTTGTACTGAGAAGAGAAAAGCTGGTTTTACAGTACGATCTCCGACAGCGATTTAGCATTGTCTCGAGGATGATCAAAGTGACAATGTTACCGTATGAAGCATACTGTCAGATTGCAACTTGTTAATAATAGTGAATCAAGTATCGTATTGAGACGTCGCAGTCACGCGACGCTAAATTATACGCCGAGAAAGAACGATGACAAAGCAGCGTGATTTAAACGGTACAGTGGAAATGTATTCATTGGCTTCTGCTGTGATCTGGTAAGCATTATTAATCTGTATCTACAATGGTGTTTCACGCTGCATTGTAGCAACAAAAGTTATGACGGATTTAATTGTAACGCTGCGCTCGAAAATTTTATTTATAAAATTCTTTAATCCTTTTGATATTTTCTTCGTTTTATTGCTATTATACATATATTGCTATTTTACACATATATATATTTTTTTTTCTACAATATATAACAATAAATTGATCAAACAAGATTAACCTTAAAAGATTATTATACAATAAATGGATCACCCGTATCAATATTTAATTATAAATATTTTAATAATCGATTATAACAGTACATGTTAGATATTTCGAATCCGAATACAGTTAATATTAAAATAGCAGCCATTTATTTGTGTAAAAAGATTATGTAAAGAGCAAAGAAAATAAGAGTTCAGTGTGACGTAAACATTTATTATTTACCCAACAAAGTTGAAGCAAAATTACACAATTTCGGAACAATTTTTATTAAACAAAGTTACATAATTGGCTTTAGCAACATTGAATTTAGAAAAAAGTTCTTTAATTTCTCTTTTTAAAATGTCATATATTGATAACGTTATACAAAGCAAAACTTTATTATATAAAAACAAATTTTTTGCTTTTTCACTTACTTATGAAAAAAACATACATCCACGTCCATTTATAAATACTACGTAAAAAGATTTTGTATTTTTTAAATAGCAAGATTTAATAAGAAAAGCTCACATTGCATTTGATATTTCACTAACTCTATCTCTTAGCTCGTTCAAAAGTTTAAGCAAACATTACACAATGCATTTGTAAGACGATCGCGGAATGATAATGTGAATTTTCCCAGAGCTTCATACAACAAGTCGAATTTCACAAATATCCATCATGTAATAACAATACCTCTAGCGAAACCGATATTGTATACGCTTTGATGTTTTTACATGGTACTCGATTACAAATTTCCCGCAACGCTATTTATTTACGAACTCTCTTGTCAGCTTATAATAAATTTTTTTTCGATTAAGAGAGTGGTAAAAAAGATCTCAATGAGAGCCTTGTATTGAAAATAAACTAAAATACGAGAACATAAATAAATAACAAAATTTGATTTTACATTTAACAAAATTTTTGTTTGAAAGTTATTAACAAATTTAACATAAAAATTTTTTGTAATTTATAAACATTCGATAACATGTTAATATATGAGTTAATTATTTCACCCATCTGGAAGAACTTTTTTCTAAAATGTTCTAAGGAAGAGCACTCAGATTGAAAGTCTTGAGGAACACAAGAAAAATAAATTCGTGAAAGAGAGAGAGAGAGGGGGGGGGGGGGGGGGGGGAGGAAAAAGAGAATCAGCAGAAAACTCAAGAAAATAAAAGAGAACTCTGGATGGTGTCGCGAGGGAAAAGAAGAGAGGGAAGAAAGAGGGAGAGAGAAAGAAGAAACTGAGATATCTACATCGAGAAACAGAAAAGAAGGTGTTATTGGAAGAGTTGAAGTAAAAGTATCCAAGGAAAATAAATAATTCAACAGATTAAGAAAAAAAATATTTGCAGACTAAATATACTTTCTTTAAATTATACATTCTTTGATAAATTCTCGACAACGACTCGATACTCTTTTAATAGAAAAAGATTATCTTTCAGAAATTGGTCGTTTTATTGCACGTTTTTGATATGCAATATAATCATTTCGATAATGGATTTTCGATAATGGAATATCGAAAATCAAACATCATACATCTATCATTATTACAGATATACGTCTGTCGGCCCTAAAGAATTGAGAATAATTATTGCTGCATTAAAAAAAATCCACTTTCAGATGCCGCAGGTGCCTTGATTCTTCAGAGAAAAGGGAAAAGCTTGGACAGTAACGAGCGGAACACAACTGTCGGCCGATCGTGGCTCTTTTCGTCCGGTACACGAAAGAACCACTACTGAAATGGCTGACTAAAAGCTAAAAGCCGAGCAGATGAAAGCGAGAAAAGAGAGAAATCGCGAATGTATTTCTCGTGGGAAGTAAGGGATAGATAGGTAGATGGACTACGATAGAATGAGTCGAACGTTGTAGGAATCAGAGGAGAAGAAGAGGGGAAGAGAAAAGAGAGAGTCGAGAGCAAAAGAGAGAAGACAGAAGAGGGAATAGACGATGGTGAGGAAGTTTTTCCGACATGAGATTTACGCCAAAGGTCCGCGTGCACCACAAATACGTAATGTATATATATGCCGTGACCGTTCTACACCGAGACTGTTTTCGTTTGAACGAGAACCAGATTTTCTTCTTCTCTCCTTTCGACATCGCGCTTCGCTCGCGTCTAGCAATTTCTTCTCATATAAGAGACGAAATGCAGGCGTGGCTGGAGCATAAATCGCTAAATCTCGTCTATTTTCTACTACTATGTTGTTACTGCTATTGCTTCTTCTTCCTAGTTCACAGAACTAGCGAGGACTTTACGTCGACCATTTGTATTATTTCTCAATGTCAACATTCAAAATTTGAACAAATCTATGTAAAAGGAAAAGCAAGATCATCTTTCATACGAATCTATCACCTGTTGGGATATAGAATTTTTAATCTTTATCTAAGATTTCAAAATTGAGGCTCATCTAGGTATAGATCTGGATATATCATAAATCCATCGATGAAAATAATCTTTTAAATAAAAAAATCATTCAATTATTTAACTTAGTTTAAGGTAAATTGTAGAAGCAAGAATTTTAAAATACGATTGTGATTATATATTTTTAGTTTAGAATTCAACATTTTTGATCGATAAAATGCCGTAATATTCTCCAACAACTTGCATACGAAAGATATTATGCAGAATAAGTTATCCTACCAAGTAGCAGTTTTGAATAAATAAAGTTTAAAATGCAGAGTTTCATGTTATCGAATAAGCTATACGCAGTTGATTTTTTACAATTTTATGGATTATCCCATTTTTCAAATATAGATAAAAAAATAGATAAAAATATATAGAAAAACAAAATAGCTAAAATATTTTTAATTGCGTAAATAGACATCTCAACAAAAGTAACTCTATTTTTAAAAATATTATTAATTTCAATCAAATACTCATCATTTTCTTACGATATTTTATATTATATATAAAAAATAATATTAAAAAGTATCTAGCTTGCAACTATGTTATTTTATATCTATTAATATTTCATTTCCGCTGGAAATAGTAAAACCAAGAGCTTTTGAGAAAAATAAAAAGAAAAAAATAATTTAAAATTATAATTTTTCTGAAAGTTAATTTTGCAGTTACAATACTTTTCATTAAAGTCAATAATTATGCTTTATATCGTTCATCAGATTTACATAATTATCTTTTAATCTCATATTTTATATACAATCTTTACGTGTTTAAAAAAGCATGATTAACGATTACTTTAAGCTATGACGAGAAACGCCATTGTCGAGAATATATTTTGTGAAACAAGTTTGACTTAATGAGAACGGGGAAAAAAAACTTTACACCCAAAACAGCATTGCTCAAAAAGTATATTTCAAATAAAATGTTATTTCTTATCCAGCTAAATTTAACTATTGTCATAAGAAATATTTATTCTATTTTTTATATTTTTAATAAACTAAGGATATAAACAATTTTTATATGAGATGTTTTGCTTGAAGACACACGAGTGGCGGCGAATGGATGCGAGAATTACTTAACGACCGAACTTTTCTAAGCATTTCTTTTTCTTACAATTAAATAAATGTTAAGAATACAGTTGCTATGACTTGGAACTTGTATTATCGATCCTTTATCGCACATTTTCATGCGGGAATATCTCATCGCGATTTTCCTCGTCTCCTCGAAGAGATGCAATTACGTTTATTTCTCCTAGTACGAAGCAACTCAATCACAAGATATTTCGAGACGTCATTTCCAACGACTTCACTACCGCAATTAAGGAAGGATTTTGGTCGTCCGCGAATAAATCTCATGAGTCGTTCACATGATGATTTCTTTTTGGATTATTTATAAAGCTTCTTATTAAATATCATGATATAAGTAGCATATAAAATAAGCTATAAAAGAAAAGAGGAAGAAGAGAGAGAAAAAAGAGAGTTTTACATATAAAAAGTATATACAACTAAATATAGTAAAACAAAGGCAGATATAATTATTTACATTCAATTCACTTGATTAAAAGTATAAAAGACATGTCTCCTGTTGTAATAACTTTTATAACAGGTGCAATCATTCAATTCACAGTCGCGCAAAAATCCTATCAAAATTAATAAAAAAGTTACTGCATCGCGAAGCGAGAAATCGAATATCGGTAACCGACCGGCCGTGATCGGATATTATTCCGAATCCGTGAGATATCGGCACGTGAGAACGATCGGCGAATAATCTCGGCGCGAATTACACGCATCTGCAGCGGTCGCCGTGCACCGTGAGCGAATACGACAAGACACAAATGCCAATATATCTGCGGTGGACAGTACATCACAATAGTGGTCAGAGAGCGTGCGGCCGCTTCCGTCCTCCTTCCGGTATCGTTATTCTGCGATCAACATGGATTGACGAATACGGGCGACGTGCCGATGAATTTTAATCGCGTACATATCCGTACGGTGACGTTAACTCGAGACTCGTCGACCGTGAAATTGCTGTTACACTAGAAGAAATATATTATATGTTTCGAATGTCTAACATTCTTTAAATGCACTCTTTACATCTACGTCTAGATGTATCGGTATTTTTTTCTACTCGTCAAAAATGTAATTAATGAATTGTTTGATAATAAGAGTTTGAGAATAAAATAGTGGCATGATGATACAAAGTATACATTACAAAAAAAGTGTAAAAAATGTATCTTTGAAATATTCAAGACTTTTAAAAATTTTTTCATCTTAAGTAATATTTAAAACAATTCCATGTTTCCATCGTTTGTTCAAAATGGTTCGATAAACCTTTTATTAGATATAATTACTAGATATAATTACAAAAATTTTTTAAAAATTTGTTTAAAACAAAATTTATAATTTTGTTATATTGTTAGTTTTTCCGTTTCTAATTGGGGAGGTTATTCCTTACATTCCTTCGATACTGTTTACTTGTTTTACTTTGTGAATAACTAACAACCCCTTTGAGGATTGTTAGTTTGCAACATCCAAATTGTTATGAAACGTCGGTAGATGATGCAAGTGGAATATTTGAGGGAAATTTGTTTAGACATTGTTATTTTACGTTCTGTATTTGACTAGCAATTTTGACGAATTGCCCACTTCACACAGCAAATCGAAAACCAACACATTGAATGACTCTTTTTTTTTAATTTGAAGTATCATTTGCCACCTGTATATAGTTGTGTAATAAAATTCTGAATCATATAATATCAGCTATATGGTTCGATGGATTTAAAGCGGATTATGGCAATCATTGATTTTGGCTAAGCCAACAATATCATATACCGTATACCTTTTTTATTGTTGAATATTTCAACCAAAAATACGAAAACGTACATTTGAAATAAAATATGCTTGAATTTTTATTACTTATGAAATATCATTTTTAAGCATCTAAATTTACAATATATTTTCACATTTCTAGATAAAATCTGGTTAATAATTGGTAAATATAAATTCTGCTGAGTGTTTTATGACAGGTATTATTACATGATAAATGATCAAGTGTGATAAATTTTAATATTTGGAAAATTTATTTATTCAGAATTTTTTAATTTTTTTTATCACGACATATATATTATATTATATATACGCAATAGTCATAAAAAAGAGAATCGAATTTTCCCACATATAAGGAAGTAGAGTGGTACGCTTTGATAAATGATAAATCGTATTCCTTCCGCAATAAAAACTAAATCTCTCAAGCGAGGGATCCTATAAATGTCCTTTTAACTATAGTTATGGCCAACTCCATGACAATTTTTCTCTAGCAAAAATGAAGAGGAGAATCATCATTTATTATTTACTTCCATTTTCTTACATATCTTTAAATTAAGATTCTATTCAGGTAAAATCCTTTTAAAATTAAATTTCTATTTGTTTGCTTCCTTTTGTTTTATCAGAAGTTTTACTAATTGATTCAAAATCTTCTTCAGATTTTTCTTAATACTTAGTTGTAGTTATAGCTTCTAATGTAACATGCATGTAAATATAAAATTCTACATCTTCACACATAGTCATTGTACCACTTAACACATGCAACGGAAAACGGTGGTGCTTTTAGGGATATCCGATAGCACTTAGTAATTGGCTTCGTGCCGAGGTAATTGTATAAAAAAGAAAAAGAGGAAAGAAGAGAGAAACCACGGTTACAATCTTGCGCGCGTGTGTACGCACGCGCGCGATCACGTAGTATCAAGCCGATAAAGTTGAGAAAGTCGAAAGATCAACCGGTACATTAACAAAGGGTACTTTCGTGATAAAGTATTTAGCATGGGTTTGTAGGTTGCAGACGATAGAGCATTTAGCCGCCGGGTTGCAGCTTAGGTGCACGGATGCGTTTACGGTTAGATGTCGGAAGGGCGAACACCCTTCCGCGATCCCTGTATTCGGACTATAGGGGTTGCACTGGGTCGAACTAGGTACCGTGATAGCTAGCTCACCCTGGCTACGCTCCAAAACATCGTGCCCCGTATCTCTCCTTCTACAAGCAGCTTGGCGCACGGAGAGACGCGCGTTATTGCCTCGTGCGGCATTTACCCCCGGCTCTATCTGTGTAACTCCTACTCTATCCGGCGTTACATCCGCCCTGTCCTTCCTGCAGAAATTTACCTACCCGAGGAATCGATCGTCATCGCCGTACAGGCCATGACGATAAGCGAAACACGAAGTGTTGTTGATCGAAAGGGAGAATATATTCAAACATATATATTCAAACATCACGAAGTGGATTTGAGCGACTTAAATTACACGCAAGATATGATAGAGAATTTTAGTATGTTCTTCGTTTAAGGAAAGCTGCTCTCCTAAGCGAAGAAGACGGAAAAATATTTATTATACTGTAGGATAATGATTTATATATATTCTCTTTATAACTGCAGAAGTAAAAATATATATATGTGGCGCTAATGATGTTATTTAAATATTTTAATGTTAAATATGATTAGCTATTTAATAATTTAGACCTATTAGACCTTCTATTACGAATTTCGCAGAAATTACTCTCCAGATACGCTGTATACTGACGTTTATCTCCGGCCATGCAGTCCTTATTACAGTTCTGAAGCTGTGTCATATCTCCATCATTTCTAATTAAATGAAAGTAAATATGCGCACAAGCAAGCAAAAACTTTTCTCTTGTATTGTCAATAAATTGTTATTCAACTTTATGTCCGTTTTGTTTTCTTCACATTCTGTAGAATACTATATACTTATATATACCATTACAATAAATTAAAAGAAAAAGAGATAGCAACAAAAATTCTTGAAAGATTGAAACTTTATCGACGTATATATGAAGTGTTCTAGATTTGTAACTTTTCAATTGTAGATTCTGAAGTCCAAACTACGAACTCTCTGGAATTACTGATAATTTTTAACATACAAATAACTCAAAGTAAAAAGCAAAATCAACAAACAAAAAACATCGTTAAATGATAAAGCGTTGTTCTGCAGCTGACCTAAAATAAACTTTAATAAATCTTTAATTTTAGAGATGACTGTAAATAACGTTAAATTAGAAAGTTGTAATAAACCGCCTTCTCTTTTATAAAAGTTTTGTAAAAGAAAAATTTATTACAGAAGTTCATCAGGGGAAATCTATATCTAAGAGCACCACAAGTTTCGAACAAGCTGTATAATCTAAATATTTGTTCAAAATAACGAAGTCGTGATTTCGATCAAACCGAGGCAAGAAAATTAAATTGTAAAAATATAATAAATTATATTTACACGACATTATATTTACACAATTTTTCACAAATTTATTTTAACTTTTGTTATGTGTGCTGCAGAGGAATGCAACATATTCACATTTGCTAAATTTTATAAAAATCAATTTCTAAACTTTACTTAGAAAATTTCTGAAAAAGGTCTGTCACAGGGAAAAAACAACAGAAAATATTCATTGTTTATCAGCAATATTTTCCACTATTACTTTATTTTACTACAATTATTTCACTCAGCTTGAACGGAGTTGACCGCAAATAATCAATTTTAAAATTATAAAAATTAATAAATTTTGACAGATAGTGTAGAATCTTTTAGTTTCATTTCATAAAAATATTGTTGTTTTTTGAGAAATGTAAAATAAATTTTACATAAAAATTGAAATTGATATTTCATAAAACTTATAATTTTAATAAACTTTTCTTTTAAAATCGGGTCACATAGAATCGAGATAATATCAGAAACTTAACAAAATGTATAATAAAAGTTGAGTCTTGTATTTTTGTGTTTATATAAGCATTGTTATAAGAACACAAATTGCGTACGTAAGCTACGAGATATGTTTCTTGTAATCAGTAATCACTTACATGCTTAAATGGATAAATAAAATTTATTTAACAATTCATAAAAGAGTAATTGCCGTGGCACGTATAGCTGTGTAATAACACGCGACATCGCTTTGCTCTGACACGCCACTACATAATCTATTACGAATCCGTCACCTTTAATGTTAGGAATTTGAATATTTTAGACACATAAATCTTGGTGAATGCGAAATCAATTATCGTGTTAACACATATCTACAATCGCTTGTAGCATCGCATCGCTTGTATATAAGCAAATATTATTCTCCGGTATATCTTGATATATTGTACAAATCGCGCATTTATTGTGAGTAAATTCGTAATATAAGCTTCATAAATTAAAGCTTACATGACTTAAAATATTTCGCGCGATCGTGAATAAATGAAAAAAATACAACACTGTGATTTCTTCTAATATTTTAGCTAGATAAATATGTTTGATAACACTATACGTTGAGTATGATATACGATTTTATTCGTTTTATATCTTAGTTTTGTATATATTTCGAGAATTCTCGTATCGAAGCCACATCATATGTGGTAGGTTGAAAATCGCAAAGTATCAGTCATTATTAAGGGACTCAATAAACTGAAATACTTACAAACCGGTTCGATTCATACGATGTGGAATTTTGTTTCTATCATCGGTCAATTGATCACGTATGCGCAACCAAATCAAACGCACTGTAACTAGAACGCCACGTGCATCGGTTGAGACCGCACGAATAAATTGTGATTATACAGACCGCATTGCTACGCGTCGAATTCGCCGCAATGAAAAACAGCCGTATTTGTTCCCAACTTAATAAATATTGATCGCGTGCACTTCCATACCGCTGCAGTTTCGCGCCATTCAGTCTTTCTTTTTTTATTTTCAGAAAATACAATCACTGCGGTTGTATATTAACGAGGAAACCGCCACGGGA
Source organism: Crematogaster levior (assembly GCA_901521435.1). NCBI lineage: Eukaryota > Metazoa > Arthropoda > Insecta > Hymenoptera > Formicidae > Crematogaster > Crematogaster levior. The sequence continues at coordinate 87,575 of CABEGB010000180.1, forward strand.
ACGAGTATTTTCTCATCATTGAATTCTCGAAGCGATCCATTGGATAGATCGACATATTCGTCGATAGTTATAATTAAGCACATCAACAATCACACAAAATAAACGCGACTTCGCATAGGGTAAATCGCAATTATCTGATTGTGAATTAAAGAAGACTTCGCAAAGATACGCGGTATACATTTTGCCATACGCGTAAGAATAAAATATTCTAATATAGATTACATTAAAAAATATAATTCTTTTCATAACACTTTGTAAATGTAATTTGCGTAAAGCAAATTCGTTTTAAGAATTCATATCCAATATAGCGCTCAAAATCTAACAATAAATTTTTGGAAAATCTATTACACTTTTTGTATAACTAATAATTACCTACATATACCCAAATGGACGTATTATGCCTGCATATATTGCAGTTGTGTGAAACATTTGTAATTTATTAACTTGATTCGCAACTCAATGCGTTTCATGCAATTCAACGTATGCAATTCGTACCAATATTTGATAACGGAAAGTTTGTATATCTATATTAGTTTCCTTTTTCGATGTGCACATGGGATTCCGTCGCATAGTTCCTTAATTTTATTTAATTAATGTTATTTTCCGCTACAAAATCAATTTCATATTATCTTGTTTCGCTAGATATACGAAAGTCATTTACATATGAATCAGAAATAGAAATGCAAATTCATATCCATACCACTCTCGACGGGTCAATATTTGTAAAAGCCTATCCGCCACAATCCGATCGATGGTATATATAAATAAATGAGATACACGGATTCACGCATCGATCGCAGATTCATATCGCGATTGCGATTACGCGCAATTAACGCGTGACAATGAGAAATATGTGTTATATGCATTTCCAAATTAGTAGATATCGATCGTTTTCTTCGATGAACACCTCGATGAATAACACACGTGCAACTATACAAGCGACTAATTCATAAATATTTAATATTTGGATTGATACTACGACCAATTCGGCGGATCGATAGTATACATAATTAAGTGTGCATGCAGCAGCTCGACAAAATTGTATCGATGAAATCGTGCGAATAAATCACAGTTTATCCGCTTACGGTGTTTACGGTATTATTACCACGTTTCGCAAAAATAGAATATTTTTATATTAATTAGTTAGCCGCATTTATTTACGTGAACAAACATGGCTTAGCATGTGTAATAATTGACAATTATATCAATTAAATATGAAATAAGAGTGATAGAATACCAAGTTTTGTAGTACAAGTTTTGAGAATGATTAAAGGTATGTCTTATACCAACAGTATACAAATTTTTTAATACAAAAATTAATCTTTTAAATATTACGGAAGAAAAAAATAATGTAAATATAGAAAACAAATAAAATATTCCTTCATAAAATTTACTATATTTTTTAAATAGATTTCAACCACATCTTTTCGATTTTATAAATTTTAACATTTATGTGCACGGTTTTGAAAGAACGTGATAAATTTAAAAAATGCAATATAAACTTAATAAAAAATTTATAAAATTGTGTTCTTCTTAAATATCACAACTAAAGATTTAAATACCATATTTTTGTAATTAAAAGTTGAGATCTAAGCTGTCATCTAGAATTTAATGAACAGAAAATGTAAAAATTTGATACTCTGCTACGTTTCAACTTCGTAACTTTGTGCAGTTAATATTTTAGACCGACGGTTCCGCAACAATGCTCTGCGGAGCCCCGAGGCGCCGCGGAATGCTCTTGTGGGCTTAAATAGTAATAAAAAAAACGACATTGTTTTTGAAACACATAACAGTCACTATTTAGAGTAAATGAAATGCAGGAAAAACTGAATATGAGAAGCGCAATATGTCGCTGGAATAACAAAAAAGCTCACGAGTAATTTAAAAACTGATAGATAAATTCCATAAGCTTTTTTTCAAACCTAAATAATATTTTAAGAACAGAATAATATATTTTTTAATCTGTAGAACGTTTAATTTCGATTCAAAATTATGTGCTTGATCATCACACTGATTCACTTTTCTTTCTGTGTTTAAGATAATTATAATACATCCAATAAACACTACTATTTAAACATTTAAATATTAACAATGCAGATTGTCAATCTGCATTCTGCAAGATGCAATCTCATTACGTGATTAGTGACAAAATATTTGTCATGTTTAGAAATCGCCCGGATTTGACCAGCAACAGAGATTATGTTGCATTTGGATGTATACGCACGAACTAATAGCATAATTTCACGTCCTTTATGTTGTATTATTGAGTAATATTGGAATTTGTGATAAGCAAGCCTGAAAGGTTTTGGTCTGCTGTGATAGCTAATTGAGGACAGCACGATGATCAATATTATTAAATGAATTTAAATGTGCGAGAAAATGACAATAATAAAATAATAAACAATTGAATAATTCAGAGACGTGACGAAACGTAAAAGAGAATGATTATATAAAATGAAAAAAAGGATTGTTATTACCGTTATCACTCCGCATTATCTGAACATTTTAAAAGCATTGCTATCAATATTGACGTAGAAATCCCTTGTAATCCTTTCTCAGCGGAAGAAAATACGTCGAAGATACGTATTATTAAATATATTCCGGGTATCCTGATCGAATCAGACCGCGAGTATTCGAGACATTTCTCAAGAAGGAAGGGACCTCCTTTGGGGCGGAAGCAGCCTCTCTGCAAGACAGTGAATTCAGCCGGAATCCCATTGGGAACCGGCGGCTAGTCTTCCTGTATACGCGATGGAACCTATTCTTGCGATACGCAAGGAAGGAAGACAAAAGAAGGGAGAGGTACAATGAGCCGATTAATTATTCCAATTAACTACGACTGTCCTAGGCGAATCTTTATTTAACCGTTAGTTTATTCACAGCGCTTCCTTACACGTGTACACGTACACACAAGGCACAATGCTGTAATGTAAAGCGATATACATTCCTGGGAACCCGCGCGCTATACGTATAATGATGGATGTTTCTAGGTAAAATCCGCGAGAGGCGAAAATAACTGTCTGCAGGCGAATGAACCGGTTAGAAGACGCCTGCTGGATTATTCATTAAATGCAAATTTTAACTTGTCTTACTCGAGATAATGTCACAAAATTATAGAAGCTCACTCAGAGAGAAATTTGTGGTAGAGAGAGATCTAATAAAGTTTAAATTAATAACACTCTGCATGAAGTTCAGAAAATATCGTCAAAAATAACCAGAACTGGAAACTTGTATGTTTCCTATTGTGTTACGAGTGACGTCCCACGTTGACCGTTTTATGATAATTATTAATGAGAAAAGTTTGTGATTACTTCGACGTGGATATATATAATTGTATCTTAAACCAACGAAAAATGTTGCTCACACGTAAATGAAATTCATGTCTAACTAATAAAAATACAATAAAGTTATAAAAGCTTTTTATAATTTATTATGTTTCATTACTGAGATTTTCTACAATAATGAAGTATACTAAATTACAAAAAGACTTTATTAAATATATTGTAGTTTTATTAGTCGGAAATCTGTTTTATTTGAATATTTTATATTAAATTTTTTGTGCAATATGTTTGTTGTCGCATGTTACACTTTATTTTCATTGCATATAAATTTTAATCCAATCAACATGACAGGTAATGTAAATATTCCACTATATAAAAGCTTGTAAAAATTATTCACAACATTTTTTTTAATGCTTGGTCGCGACTAGAGACACTATTTTTCAGTAAAATGTTTTCTGTTTCAAAGTATTTACAGACTTGCGGCAAAGCAGTTATCTATAAATAAAAAGAAAATCTGAAATAAAAATAATTTATCAAAACCTTCGGGATTTTAAATCGGACCACGTAATCCAACATTTATCCGACTGAAACACTTTTCAAATATCTTTGTGCATCTCTAATGATTTCAGATAAGCTTGCCGTGACTTTGATTCAACTTACAACGAGATACTTCATGTACTTCGATGCCGAAAATTAATAAACGGCGGTTTGCGTGAATACACTCCTTTGTTCATTTATAGAACTTTGTATAATCTAGTCATATATCCGGTGAAAAAGCTTCATGAAGTGCCTACGTGCGCCTGACGAGATGTTCGTGCGGTTCAATGGAGCTTGCAGACACGCACATCTCTTCAACATAAACGACGTATGCAGTTTATATATGGAACATGTACAAGACGTATGTAGGACATACACAACTTACGCGCACAAGCGTAATTTGCACAAATGGATACCTTTTGTGCGCATGACTGTAAATATGTGAAATTACTCGGACAATTGTCCGGTGGATTGCATCTTTCGCAACAATTTCGATGGTTGTACAAGACCAAAGACCAGATTGTCTCGCAAATTCGTAACATTATTTTATTATTGCACCACGCTCCAAACGAGCTTAATCACCAACTAAAAGAAACGAATGGTTGAAGATTAATATTAATTCCCTTATTGTCTTCAAAAATTTGCATATATATATTTTTTTTATTATTAAATATTAAATAAATATTAAGAAATTTTCAATTAATTATTTCTCAAAAGAAATAATAGAATTTATGACATAAGAACTACTACACATATGAACTGATTATTAAAATATTTTCAATCTAAACAAATTGAATACACCAAATGTATGTAATTTTTTACAATTAATTTCAAAAACTTTATATTTTATGTAATTATTAAATTGATATACCCATATTTTTTTCAAATAAATTATATTTTTTAACATGAAATATAAAGTTTGAAAATAATCATCAAAGAATATTTTGTGCTAATATCAGTTTAATAACTTGTTTTGTAATGTTTTTTATTCTATAATAGAGAGATTTCTCTGAGCAAAAGTGTGCGACGCAGTTTTTAATCATTACGTTTATAGTCTACATACTTTGGAGCTGCAATATGATTTGTTGAGCTGCCAGCGCACGAGGCGCATGTTTTGCTGTTGCATTTTATGCATGCAACACTGTTCGCTGTCATGTTCGTTGCACAAACCTTGACTCTTTCATTATCCGTTTTCTATGACAAATCCCCGACTCACAATATTTTCAGCACAAGTTTTGCTACGCAATATTAACGTAAACCAATCATGACTATTCATTTAAAGTGTATTTAAAGATCTCTTATTTTACTTTGGCTTATTATTTAAAATCAATCGTGTTAAACTTGTAATTAGATAGAACTAGAAACTGAAAGAAATAACAATATTATCGATATCTATATTTAAGCTTGTACTTTTTGTCGATCAACCTTTTTAACACGTTGATATACTTATGACTTACCAACATATATAATTTCTAAAATTAATATAATTATAGCTTTTATTATAATTTGTCTTTCTCTCTTATAAATACCAAATAATTTTTCAAATTTAATTCAGCACAGTAATTCCATTGAGACAAAATAAAATAATAAAAATTTATAATTCTCTCTCTCTTTTTCTTTCTCTGTTCTTTCAATATAATTATTGAATTGATTATTAATTTAACACTTGTAATTAGTTAAAGATTGAAGAAATTTGATGAAATATGCAAAATGCTTATAAATTATAATAAACTGTATTTCTGCATTACAGATTTTTTGGCAAATGTGGAATCAATTTTTACTTATAAAATTTTTTAAACAACAATTTTTAAACTGCAAATAGAAGACTTAAAAATAGAAAATTTTTCAAGAAATTAACTTAAAAAATATAGTAACATCTTATTCCTTCGCAATATAAGTAGAAACATCTTATTTCCTTCATTAGTTTCAAATAGATTGTACATTGGCTTCTAATTTAAAGATTAAGTTACGAATATATTTAATGATAAAAATTGCAAGTTTACGATAAAGTAACGATCCGTCTTGACATTTTCATTTAAAAATGGAATCCATAAATAAAAGACTTTTCAGGTGTCAGGTATTTTGTATATGTCACAACTTTATACTTTTAAAAGAGGTTACTATTGCAACATTAGAGCAGTATATGTATTTTGTAGCTGTACGTGGCACGTATTCTAGCGGTTAGCGAGTGGAATGTGGAATGAAAATGTTGAATGCTGTGAACGATCGAGTATCTTACTTGTATGTGTGATTCTCATTTCCACAAAACGAAAAATGGGAGAAGGGATATATCAGAGCGGCTTACTGTCACTCGTCACGCGGCATATACTTCATTCAAATAACTGACATGCGTCAAGCTGTTGGTCGCTTTTACAGAAACGTCGGTGGACTCTGCCAAATAAACAACGAAATTATAAAAAAGACCATGTCGAGTCCAACATTATGATGTTAAGCGATTATCGATATCCCGTGATATCTGTCATGCATTATGCATTACTCATAATTTATGTGAATTATACTTAAATAAAATCGCACTTTTTAAACTATTTTTAAGCTATTTTTACCTCCTAAAGTCTAAAAATTTCAAACCAAATCTTCTTTTAATAAAAATTTCATAGATTATAATTTTTAAGATAAATCTGTGCATAAAACATCTTGAAATCATACTAGATGTCTTTTAATCTAGTTTTTTAGCCAATTTAAAACTATTTTTTCCTTAACAAAAAATGTTAAAGAAATTATTATAAAGATCATTATAAATTTTCAACCTTCTAATTTTTAAATTAGTTAACAAGTTTGTTTCTAAATCATTTAAAATTTAATAAAAAATTAGATTTCAGTTCAGTTCAATTTCTGAAAAATTTCTTCATTTTCAATCACTTGCAATTTAAAAGCTGTTCTCTTTTGCAATATTTTTTCTTTTTTTAAGAAAATATCAATTCCAAGTTGATCGAAGAAAGATTCTACAAGTAAAAGGTGGCACGATAGGTCTGAGACACCTCGTATAAGCAATCAACTGTGATTTCTACTAAAGTGGGTTCCCACGGACGCGCTGTTCGCCTCGTCGAGCAATAGCGCGTCATAGAAAGAGAAGGATTCGGCATGGCTCATTGATATTCGCTGACTATCAGCAAATATGACACGACCCGATTCGCAACGAAACGCGAGTCATGAACGAATTCGATACACGATGTTCGTGACATAAAATGACTCGCACCTCGACCTCCAGGCTATACATTATGGAAACTTGACCTTTCAAAAAGAATTTAAAAAATGATTATTTTTAGTGTCTCATTTAAGCAATGAATAATATTCAAAGGTGTTTGTATTCATTTCAGTGCAGTTTCTGAAATGTAATTGTTTTGAAATGTAAAAAAGATATATATGATAAAATTAGAATTCCAATACCAATGAAACAATCCAATTTTTTATGTGTTAATTCAATTTCTATCTACGACAATTATACTTTACAACAAGCAAAATTCTATCACGTTACTGTTTGTATATTAGCGTTATTTGTTATAATTTTGTTTTATTCAACGTGTTTTGCCTCATAATTAAGTTTATCTTTGGTTTTGTACGTTGTAGTACGGATACAATATATGTAAATAGAATTACAATATCAAAGACTTTGTCGTTTTAAGTTTGATAGTATACGCAAATGTGTCTCTTTTTGATCAATATTGTAATATTTATGCGATCAACATACAGCGCTTCGATATAGGTCAAAGGATTTGAATGCAATCGAAATAACGTTATAAGCACTCGCGTTTCATCCTCTTTTAGCGAACGAAAGCTGCGTGTCACAAATCTAAAGATTCGTATTAAAGACTGAATAAATCAGCGACACAGGTTCTCGTCCCGATTGCGCGAGATAACTCGTTTGTTCTTCGTTCGTTTCACTTTTTAGCGGATTAGTAGTTATTAAAAGAGCACGGATCGTGTCGCACGAACCGGTGGACTCCCAGCTTTTACTCGTTATACTAATTACTTCGTCGGAGCGAGTTACAGCAGTCGCTTTGAATTATCTCGTTGCACGATAAAGGGTAATAGTCGACGAAAAAGAGAATGTACTCGGCTAAAACTGCTTGCGACGGTAATGGGATCGATATTTCTAACGACTACGCGAATGAACATTGATTTATCGTTATCGAATATGGGTAACAGTTAAAGTTTCGTCGGATAAAATACGGAAGATTCATCAAGGTAACCTATATGTATACGTTTTAACGATAGAATAAAATCACGAAGAAAGAATAGTCAGACTGTTCAAAACGACCATCTTTCCCATAAGAAATAATTAGATTATAATTAAATACCAACTATAAACGTTGCTGCATGATTTCCTTCATAAAATATTTGTTTCTAAATTTCACAATTAAATGTTTATGTTATGATCCTTGATCTTTTATCTTTTAAGGTACAAGAAGCAATGTGATGACTGTTTCAAACATCATAAATCACACATTCGCATAACGAGTAGTGACATTTGACGGTGAGAATGCGAAGCAATAGATCGATAAGTTAGGACGATGATTTGCGATTTATATCTCGAGTGTATGTCTATTTACGACTATTGGTGAGCGGTCAAAGCTTGAATCACCTGTCATTTGCCATCTCCTATTAATTATATTCGCTTATATATGTATATACAGGATAATTGACGTTATATCAGATCAATAAAATAAGACCTTTTTTTCATTGTCAGTATATTTGGCAATACACTTGCAAGGATGTATTATATTATTCGAAAAAGATACGAAATGTTCATCACGCGTTTACTACCGTTTTTCGTATATTTAATGTACGTGAATAGTTGAATAGTTAGCTAAACACAGCGTGAATGATTACTGCTTCATACCGTGTCGGAATCGACATGCGACAGATTACAGATATAATACCTGTAGAGTGTAACCATGCGCTACAATGAAATAGATAATCTTATGTTGACGGATCATGGAGAAATAGAGAGAGCTTACGAGTATATTCACGAATGTGCAAGGATAAAAAAAATGCTTAGAAAGAGAATAATTTAAAATGGAGCTAACAAATCAAGATTAATTTGAAGGACGTTTTACTCAGACACTTAAACAATTATTGGTGATTTTAAATTTTATTAATGACATGACAAATTTATAACAAACTCAAGATTATCATGATTTGTAAGAAAACAGATAAAATTTCTAAATTTTTACTTACAATAATTTATTTAATTTATTTATTATTTAATTTATTTATTTAATTTAAAAAATCGACAGAATAAATATTCGCTATCAAAATTTAGTACCACAAATTTAGTAGATTTGTAAACATATTTTTTTATCAAAACAATGAGAAACATGTGTAACATCGAGAAACGTCAAAATCAAAATATTTGGAACATATACCGACAACAGCTGACATATGGCAAGCGATGCTACTACATCCTGAATAAATTGTGACGAAAATACGAGGCGAGATTTGTGTTAGCTTGATTCCGTGAGATAAACGAACAGAAAAGGAACTTTTATATATAATATATGTACGTATTATATATGTATATGTATTTGTATGTCCAAAAAAGAAAATGTGATTAACTAATCTAATAAAATGCAAGGGGAAATTTTTTGTGCTCCTACGATGTTTTCACGAGCAAAATGAGCAAAGATATCAAAACCATGATTAATAAGATGATAGAACATTTGTAATTTACTATATCACATTATGTGATACAAACAAGACAAGAAAAGTGCACTTAATTATTTAATTAATGTTTCTCTTGGGAATAGTACCTCATAAACACAAATCGGAATTATATTAGTGAATTTTCGATTAAAAAGCTTATTTTTCAGCCATCTGTGCATATGTATAATCTGTAAAATAATGGAAAGCTTTGCCACACAATTTTAATTCAAGAACATATTTTTTTAAACAGTTTGAAAATAAGCCTGAAAATAACTAAGATGTACTAAAATAAGTAGTATGTTTGAAGTATACAGAATATAATAAAGCATATGAAGTATACAGCATATACAGAAAATTCTTTTTCAAAGATTATTTAATATTGTCATCATTTATAATTTCAAACTATATCTATTTAAAATAATTCTAGTAACATTTCGACCATTTCCTGTAGATCGTATCACTATAAGAAAAATATAGCAAAAGAAGAAGAGAGCAAGAAGATCGAAAAGTACAGCTAAAAAGTACATCTAACCAGCTCGTGGAAGGTACTTATATTTTCGCACTTTAAGCAAAACTTTGAAAATGCATGAGTCGTTGCGAGTATTACATATATGTGTATATGCGAAGTGTAAGCCTGAATATTTCCTTGGGTGAGTACCAAAAATTGTATAAGATCATGTTAGAAAATATGGCAAGTATATAAGAAATTTCAAATTTGCATCAAATGCATCCATGATAAGAGAAAGTTTAAAGGAACAGCTTTGTCTCCAAAAATAACATTAAAGCGCATAAAATAGTAACCGATATATATTCTCGTTTCAGATTGTCTTTATATATTTGTCATCAATACCTAAAGATCGATACCATATATTTAGATGTTCATAACTAAGAACATTATTTTCGGCATTAATTTTAACTATTATTACTGAAATATCCCATTTTTAGTTCATCATTTAGTTCATCATTTTGTTAAAACTTTAGATGTTCATAAGAATCATTATTTTTTACATCAATTTTAAATATTGTTCAAATATTCCAGTTTATAGTAACATTTTATCAAAATGGCTTTATTAATTTGCCATTGTAATATCGCTATTCCCAGTTTTACTTACATAAAAATGTCTATATGTAAGACGCTCAAAATAAACAATTATGATTTTTTATATATTAATTCTTGTATGTAAATAAATATTCTTTAAAAAATAATATTTTAGTTTTCAAAATGTCTCTTAATTAATATGAAAATACTGCAAATGCTAATGTTTCTACAAATGCTAATGTTTCTGAGAGCACTCATTCTCGTTTCTTGAAAATGGTTTCTTCAAGATTTCTGGAATATATATATAGAAAGATATACTTATCTTTTAACTAAACTTCTTTACTATAGTTACATAGTTTTTAACGGTAAAATCGGAAAAATTTTAGTTTCAAAATATATTTAAGAAATATTTTTTACTCCCAATTGCTGTTAAACAAAGACTGATAAAGACTGAATGGAGAGAGTATACGTTTCATCAAGGCGAAATTATTGTTACAAATTTTTTCGATTAATAAAAAAAATATTAATAATAAAAAAAAGAATAAAACTAAAAGAGTTATTAATATAAGAAAAATAGTTAAAAAATTAATAGTAAAATTAAAAAATAATTAAGATAAAAAGTTTTTTGAAAAAAAAACTCGACTGCTGCATTTCAATATAAAATTGTATAATAAAATTGAATACTAAATAATATTTTTAAATTGTATAATTGTATAATAGATGTGGGTATTAGCTCTCTTACGTATTGGAAAAATTATTATATCAAATGGACATCAGCCAAAATTCACCGCTGCTTTTGAACAGTAAAAAGAGCACAACAGAAAACAGTTTGAAAGCTCCGCAACGGAAATGCTCAAGCATCGAATTTCAGTTCAGAAAAATGGAAAACCATTAAGTTCAAATGGTTATTCGATAAGATTTATTATTATAGGTATCAATCGAAATTGTGGAACATCAAAATCTCATGATGATATGATATTTATCGGCAACGTCCATTATTGGATCACATTAATCTTCGTTTTGCGTGCGTTTTCGTGATATAACATGCACTTACACATAAATTGTTTATGAAATATTCTAAGGATTATTTATCGAAAGGATAGAATAATTAAGCAAATTTCTCTGGTCGGAAGGAATCTGATAAATGCCAAGCGTGAATCAGCGATACTCCGTGTTTGTTCGCTCAGAAATTCAGAACGTTCAAATGAACGCGGTCCTCGTACAATTTGATTCCAATCAATATTCTCTGCACAAACTGTCTATTAAGTCTTACCATGTTCAGCATCATTAAGGTATATAGCTCAACTAAAATATATTTTTAATTTAAAAGTAGAAACTATTTTCATCGAGATATTTTTGCAATCATTATTTTCGAAATATGCTACAGTTGAAAAAAAAGCATTATTAACAAATTTTGTTTAAGGAAAATTTAGTAATACTAAATTTTTTGAAAAGTCATTATTAGAAAGAACCAGGAAATTTCAGAAAATATTGTATATAAAAAAGCAAAAGCAGTTGGTTGAAATTTAAATTGTGGGAAGTGAAATTGGATACGTGATAGCGTGAGTTTTCAACGTGAATACACTTCACAAAAAAAGTTACTTTGTTTCCAACGTATATTCCAGCTGCATTTCAAGCTTTTGACAGATACATATAAACTACGTTTATTTGTTTCAATATCGATTCCCACGTAAGATCTTTTTTTATTGTGTTGCGTTTGATTCCCTCTAAAATGTGATAGACCTTACCGTAATTTTATTGAGTAGAAGAAAGATATTATACTATACAAGAATATTTAATAATGTAAGAGATAAGTATGTATATTTAAATTATATTTTAACAGATTTCGTAATAAATTCAAAATTTTTAAGAAAATTTTTTGATTAAATTTATTTCTAATAATTTTTCATACTATATTTTTCTCGATTTTGAAACTAAAACCATTTTATATTTAGTCAAAATCCCATTTAAAATAAAGAAAGTAGACATTTAGAAGTGACATTTGAAAATCAATTCAATACAGTTGTTTAATTTTTTAAAGTTTTTTCTGGACATTCTTTTCAACTTTCAAAGTTTTATTAAATATTCGCCAACGAAGAATCAATATTGCAAATATCAAAAGCTTTGTCGCAAAAATGATGCGTCAGTCAGGTGGAAATTTTGCATGCATTTATTTATGGTATTCTATTCTGCTTCTATAACAGTCCGCAGTAGTGCAATAAATTTTCTGGTATTGCAAGTAATTTAGCGTATCATAAATGCGTGTATATGAAACACATCTACAATACAAAAGCAAATATAAAGTTTTGCGGAGCGATTTTATTCGCGAGTATCGAGCGAAAAATATCTTGTTGGACACTTTCGTTGGCTGAGCTTATCTACGGGGCATCGCCGGCATAAAAATACATGCGATGTCGTGGTTCTTGATGACGAGGAAGCAGCTTATCGTAGCGTACGTGCGCAACGGCGGGAACGAAGCGGGTATAACATGTGATAGTACAGTACTTGCCCGATTTTTCGCGCGAATGTACATCGCCGCGTACTCGCACCAACGACACCATAGAGAACGTGGGAGACGAGGAGATACGAGAGAAGATAAAAAAGGACCACGATACAAGGAAATGTAGGATGTAAGTGGCGCATCAACGTGCGGATAATTTAGCAAGTGCATGTTAAATTTCAGAAGGCACTGTCCCTGCACAAGTAATTCGAGTGAAATAAGTCAGTTATATACATATATGGAGGTAGAAAGAAAGATCGTTAGGCTTAACAAGTAATTATCATTTTTAAAATTGACACTAGAAACATTATGTAAAAGATACAATAATCAACATTCAAAAACATTTTGTAATTTTTAAAAATATTTGAATATAAATAAAAGCAAAAAAATAGTTTGTTAAATTGATGTTATTATTACATTTGTAAAAAATTGCTCATTATTTGTTATAAATTGGCTTAATATACATTAAATTGATATATGAATCATGTTTATATTATTGTGATATTGTAATTGTTTTCGAAATTGTGGAACATCAACATCTTTATTTTTAATAAAAAAGTTTTTAATAAAAAAGATAAAATAATTTGAATTATAAATTTATGAGTTTGTTTCGTAAAATAATGAATTTAATACATATAAACAAGAGCTTATCAGAATGTAAAAAAAAGACAAGAATCTTTATGTTTTACGATATTTGAAATAATATTTCTGCTTGCTATCCGCGAATTAAGATTAAAGGATTAAAAAATGTATGCAAACTTGAATTATTCTATAAAGAACATTCAAATTTCAATCAAATTTGCAAAAGCACAAAGAGTAAAGACTAAAGAAATCAAGAATAAATAAAAACCACTTGAATTAAACAAAAAGCTATGTAAAATTAAAAGCTTGTAATATTAAATATTGAAATTGTTCGTAAGTAACTAATTTAAATTAAAAAAAGTATTGATAAAAATATATATATTTACATAAAAAACAGTAAGCATAAATAATAAAAATTATTTTTCCCCATATGAGGAAAATATAAAGTTTTAACGTTCTATTTCTAAATTAATAATGCGTGTAAAATTTAATAAATTTACTCGTTTTTTAAAGAAAATTTATAACTTATATTAAGTTTTTCACATGCACGTGAAATCAAATACTAAATAAATTAACTCTTATATCTAAGTTATTTCGATATTTCGATATAAATGTTAAATAAAAATAAAATATGGTGTTACATATTCTTTCCTTTTTTCATGTCTTTTCGAAAAATTTGGAACCCTATGTACCATGTTTTTTTATTTGTGCATGCAACTATAAATTATTTTGTTTTGGTGCATTGAGCAAATTTTACATTGCATGCCGCGCACATGTTTTGAAGAGTATCGAAGGGAGAAGAATCCAGACAGAGTAATGCGAAAAGTATATGTAAAAAATACCAAAAAAAAAAAGATAAAGAGAGACAGAAAGAGACTAAACTGCCGTGTCTCGTCTGGAATGGCGTGGGATGAATGAATTCCGGCGGATCACAAAGACAAGCAGTAGCGAGAGCATAGCACGGGGGAAACGAAAGAAATTCTAAAGGACTGCCACGGAAATAGATGCTTTGGGAATAGAGTATTAAAGGCGTACCGAGAGAGCGCTTTACAACGGAAGAAGGTGTGACCGTGAGGGCTGAAAACGAGGCGGAAGGAGCGACTCGGGAGAGGAAGATGGACCAAAAGAGACGACTTTCACATTCGGATGCCATATCAAACCGCGTGACTTGAATAGAAGTCATGAGTCGAATTTTCTCGACTGGACGTGAGAATTAGGCGGGGAACGACAATTGAGATCCGTTCCATCTACTATTCTATCAAGAGTCCATTCTATCCCTCAGATTTTGTTGAGAAATATCAGATCGGTTATTCTTAGAATAGATTGACGCTTAAAGAATTTCGTAAAACGTCTAAATTGAGTGCTTACAGCGTTACGTCATACGTGCAAATTTCTCAACATATTTCCTTTAACTAATTCAAATTAATAAATATATATAAAATGATACTTTACATATCTACAAAAAGATTTTTCTAACATGTTATAACAGAAATTGCATATTTCTCAAAATGTTATAAAGATATTATATCTAATCTACATATATATATATATATATATATATATATATATATAAAATATATAAAAGGTATGTTCTATATATATATATATGGTATATTGTATGTGTGTGTGTGTGTGTGTGTGTGTGTGTGTGTGTGTGTGTGTGTGTATAAGGTATCTTATAACGTTTTGAAATATATGTATCCTTTCATTATATATCTTTTTATATACATTCCAATAAAAGAGAAGATTCTAGATTAGACATTATTTTTATAGTTTTTATTATATTATATTAAATCACTTTTTCCTTACTCAGTTATTTACGAATAATTTCGTAATAAAAGGGAAAAATATTCATGTATTTTAGAGATAAATTTTTATAACATATAAGAAGGTATTATTTGGCAGGCAAACTGGCCACGTGAAGGCTTTTCAGCCAATCAATAAATGATCTGCGCGCCGAACATGGATTGTCAGCCTAACGCATAAATTTTTATGCCAAATTTCTTTTTCAAATATTCTTATATACCTAAAATGTGTGCTATAATGAATTATCGGTTGACAGTTGAATTATTGAAATATCGACGAACTTCGGATCTTTCTTTCATTACATCACGACTTCGCTATATAGTCTCATTGCCGTTCCATAATAGAATGCCATGAAATGAGGTGGTTAAAATTGGAAATTTATTCGATTACTGTGAGATATTAGCTTTGTTCGAATTCACGTCGAAATCGCGGTGAGTACGTATTTCTGTTGTGAGTAAAAATTGAGCTATCCATCGACTGTACAGAGTGCGTCGATTGGTAATGCTTCGTGGCATAAAAGATTCATGTTACTGCGGATGCGAACAAATCTGCTTTATAAAGATTAAAAAAAACCACCACAATATGTGAAAAGTAAGTTTGTTGCGCAGCAAATTTTTTTATTAATGCAAAAACCTGTTCTTTAGGAATATGCAAACAGCAGATTATCGCAATGTATAATTGTCAATTCATTTTCATCTCTCTATAAATTTCTGTTATTTTTTTCAAACTTTGTTTTTTAAACAACAAAAATATATTTTTATTCATTATTTTTTGTTTTCATTATATTGTTTTTCCTCTCTAATCGCTTTTTCTCACCGAATGTAATATAATTTATTGGACACATTTGTATTTGAATATTAAAATTAATCCAAGCACGTTTTGATTTAATCGAATCGACATTACAACAATCAATTTACAGTCCACTCTGCGTTTTGTTTCGTTATCTTGTCAAATGAAAAAATATATTCACAATTAATCTATTACTTCGTCAAGTTCTGCTGTTACTTTCTATCACTCATATATTGTAATAAATTATTTCATAGACATATTTATAAAATCATTGTTTCAATCATTTTTGAAATATATTGGACTATGATATTAAATACAAGTCAATATTGCTAATATTGTAAAAAAAATTGTTTCTTACATCGTTGTTACGATATTAATCGGACTGTTGATTAACAACAACTAGCGCGGTAGTATAGATATGGTAATGACTACCATAAAAAAATCAATTTTTTTTTGTTACCGTAGGAAAACCGTATAAAAAAAATGGTACGGTGCATTCTAAGACGCTTAATTTTTTTTCATAACCAGAGAGCTTTGTTCCTGGTTCAATTCAATTAGTAGTGTTACTTTTACTCCTCGTAATATTAGAGATATCTCCTGCAAAGTATTTTAACATTATTAAAAACGTTATCATATTACACTTTCAATATTGTATGTTTTAGTTTAATCTGGTTTCTGCAATTTGACATTCTATTTCAAAACATTCCACTATTAAGTTGTTTATGAATAATAATCTTTTCAATCCGCGTACACAATAACTGCAAATATACGATTTAAACCTTCCAAACATTTACAAATTAAACAATTTTCTATTTATCACTAAATTTCTAATGTAATAAGTTATCTTTTATATTTATAATTTAGTTTTACACAAAGATTTTTCAATTGTATCAACATAGTTCCTACAATACATTGTCACCAACAGGCAGTGTAGAAACAATGTCTTTCGTTGAATTGTTTTTATTAAATGCAGCAGTCAAGAGAACAAAATAATTCCGTTATCGTAATAAATTTTTCATTATTATTTATTAGTGTTAAATCGTCACTTACAATTAAATCTCTTTCTCTCTTTTTTTCTCAACAGCTGTATTTGTTAGAACTAAATCAACACTGTATTTTCTAACAGCAATTCGTTGATATACAACATAATCTGTTACTTGTTAAAAAGAGAGAATTTATATTAAAAAATATAAATAAAAATTGTATAATATATAATATATTATATAATATCATATAATATCAATATTATATAATATCTTTATAAAATTTCGTTTGAAAAAATAGATTTCAAAATTAACAATATCAATTTGCATAAATTTCGATCATACTGATATAAAATGATAAATTTGTTTTGTCTCTATTAAAATATAAATAAAGATTCATAATATTATCTATTAAAAAAAAATAATAATAATAACTTTGATATTTAAATAACTTATCAGGTCAGTTCAACGATTTCTTTAGTATATTTTATCAAAATGTTCTTATTTATACTCTCGTAGTTCAGTTGGATGATTTATGTCGTAAGATAAAGTTATCTTTTTTTCATTTATAAAAAATTATCATTCAAGTTTAAACATAACTCGATTAACAATAGCGTAGTATACTAATTTTCATTAAATGAGCAATCTTCGTAATCACTTAACACAATCTCAATCTTCAATATCTGCTACGAGTTTAATAAACTACGGGTGATAAAATCGCATATATTTCAAGTTTGTGACGATTAAGGAAGAATGCTCGATTCTGAGTCTAAAATATGCAAAATATTTTTCACTCTGTAAAGTAGGACGTGTTTTATTCTATGCAAATAAATAGCAATTTCTTATAAAGTTTAAAAGCTTATCTTGGTTTATTATTTCTACTTATTTATTTATTTCTATTGCGCGTGAGTTTTCGATAAATTTAAAAAATAATAATAAAATGAAAAGTGTGTTTATATGTGTTTGCGTAACGAATAACAAAAAAGAACAGCAAAATTCTCCATCTGCAAAGCGAGTTTTGTTTTGCAACTATCAAACTATTTTTTTCCGCATATCTTGCGTCGTGTTGATCGTTGCAATTGTAAATAGCGTGATCTTGCATCGTTATGTCATCGAACCGTGCGTTGAAATTTATTTCGGTGAAATTTTCGATTTCTTTTTTCTTTCAGAAGTTCTCGTGACGTAAATCTTGCGTGTTTACTGAAAACTTCCGGCGAAAAGCAGTCCTACTTTGCGTATGATTTATTCGCCAGTGTGCATGCGGTTGCAGCGGATGAGTTTTTAATGGTGCATAATATAAACGGAAGTAAAAATTGCCGGCCTTTCGTGGACGCGAGAATTAGACCTCACGTGAGGGAAATGAGAGGGCGGCGCATCAGTTTTCCATCACGGATCGAAGGGTATTACGGAAAATAAATTTCCTTTCGTTCAAGAAGCGGAATGATAAGATATCGCGATGTCCTAAGGAGACACAGTTACTTCCACGGAGACTCATCGATACGTCTTCCCGAGAACTTTAGAAGCTCCACCTTGATTACCCCAAGAAGATCTCGACAACAGTCGAATCTTATATCACGTATGTCACTGCCATTCGCGCACGTACACGATAGATGCGCGCTTTCGACACTGATCTTCCCGCCTGTTACATTTAATGTTGGATGTAATTTAATTGTTTATTCGATTCTTTTATAAACAGATCGTATACTATTTTGATTTAAAAATTAGTCGCATTTATCAAAGATGCATATAAAAAAGATCATAACTCTGAAAAAAAGAAATAATGATATTTAGACGACATAGCGTCTTCTGATTATTTTTTATCTTGATCATGTCTGTACATACATTTTTAAAGTAAAGCTCAATGTTAACAATAATCTTCGGTACAGATATTTTTATGCAAATATCTGTGAAGATACAACGTGAGAACGAATATATTCAGATAGCATGTAATGTCTTTTTATACTCTCTTGCAACAGAATTTTGCGGTGAAATCTTTATTCTAATATGTATAAAGTATGTATATTATAAAGCTTTATAATCTTAATACATATTCAATAATTAGTATTCTCTTGAGAAAGGCACTAGAATAATTCTTTAAATTTTCTTTTAACAGATAAATAATTTGTCTCTTTTTTGTATGTTTCATGACGCCGTGATTTGTTCGCATTATCATGCAAATTCAACTATAAATGAGCGCATCTGGACAAAGATATAGCCTTATCTCGTTGCCTTGATAGCAGTTACCAGGTCTCCGTGCACCTGCAGCAATCCCGTCATCTGTTTGAAATCGGAAGAAAGGAAGAGAAAGAGAAAGGAGAAAAAGAAGAAAAAGATATACGAGCAGATAAATCACGTCTTCGTGTCACTTTTCCTTTTTTTCCCCTTTTGCTCTATCCACCACTCACCTTGGTCGTCGTTCCGCTATGACGACGCGTTTCCACGACGTGCCATTATTAAGACGCCAGGCGTCGCGACGTCTTGCTGCGTTCGTACATACATAAGCACCGCTTTCGGAGCACCGCATAAAAAACTTATTCGATCCGTAATTTTATTTAATCTATTTTATTTAAATCTAGCCAAGAATCTACCGCAAAACTTGTTGTTAATCATTTTCCCTTTCCGACTACTTGTTTACACATCTTGAATTAATTATGATTACTAACTGCCATGGGAAATCTTTGACGTCCAAAGTCGAATAAATTCGAAAGAAAAAAAACGCTCAAAATCCTGAATTTTAATTAGTTATATATAGGAACTTTAGCAAAGTAATATTAATTGAAAATGACTATTTAATGATTTATCTAAAGTGATTATCAATAGTTCTTATTTTCTAAGTAAGTTAAAGTACCTCATGTTTATGAATGTAATAAAAAGAAAAAATTACAGAACAAATGTAGAAAAGAAATTAATGCTATATTGTGAAACGACATAACTTTTTTATTTAAAAAAAATCAACCAAAAAAAGAATCAGAAAAGTTATTAATTATTTATAATTTCAAAAATAAAAAAATAATAAAAATTGTGTGTTAAAAGGAAATTATTCTTTTTTTCTGAGAAAAAAATAATTTTATAAATTGCTTGTAACTTACGTATTCAATGAAGATTGTTGAACAAGTTGTTATTTGAATCAATATTAAAAATGTTCAATGCATTCTTCAGAAGTTTAAGTATCTTTAATAAAAAAATGTCTAAGGAGAGAATCGGCAACACAATATTAATTGACAACACAATACTAAGTCGATCATTTGTGATTTATAAAGGATATATTCAATGAAAAAAAAAACGGAAACAAATAATGTGTATGTGATCTACAAACGGAAAACTATTCAACCCAGATAATCCTGATAATTATTATTAACTATTATCATAAGTTACTTTATGTTATTAACTTTATATAATATTAACGTTACATTATATAATTAATGACAATTATCACAGATATGGTAGTAAATAGGTGAAGATGATTTGCATTAAAACAGAGGATAATGAAAGACTAACTTTAAATCCAATAATTCTTCAAATAATTGTTATTATTAATTACAATAAATTGGTGAGAGAGAGAGAGGGAGGGGGAGAGAAAGAGGGGAGATAGGGGAGGGGGGGAGGAGGAGGGAGGGGAGGGAGGGGAGGAGAGAGAGAGAGAGAGAATGTATTGGACGAATTTTATTGTTCAACAGAAAAAATGTTATAGTGTATACAGGTAAACAACTATTTTTAAAAGAAAACATTTTTTGTGTGGTTTTTAAAATGGCCAACGTTTCCGGCCACATTTTCCGGATTTGAATATTATTGCAGATTGTTATAGAATGTTAACACAAACTGGTATATTTTGGTAGAAAGCAATTTCAAGCCATTAATGAATCAAAGATGTGCGAAGTAGAAATGGTAAGATTTGAATAAAAAGAAATTTCAGAGAGACTTTATAAATTACTGCCAGAGCAAATAATTGAGGTACTTGAGAACAAGGAAGAAAATTATTAAAGTAGAAAGTTTCCGTGTTTTGTGTTTTTCCCTTTATGCTTTTGATAATTTTTCAACTGTATTATATATCATTTCTGTCCTCTTGATGAACAAATTTCTTTTAACAATTAATTAAAGAAAATATGCTATTTTCTTTTATTTAAAAAAACACACATATTGAAATTAAACAGGGCGTAACATGTGCGCTTTCTTTTTGCAAAAGATTTTACACTTATGTGAGATATTTAAAAAAATGATTGTTATACTATTAAGAAACTAAAAACTTTGTTGATACATAATTCTTTTATAATTAAAGAATCACTAATTTTCGAAATACATATATGTATATTTTTGCTTACTCAGTATAGTTTTCTTCTTTTCTTTTTCTTTTCTTTGTAATGTATTATAAACTGAAGATTAATTAATTATGCATCACACAATGTTTACCAAACTTAACTCAATGAAATTAAGGATCATTTCTCATGAAATATAATTATTAGTTACTGCCACATTACAGTATTTTGCAACTCAATATAAAGGTTCCGGGTCCGGCACGTATGCACGACGAAAGCGTTATGTAATTTGAAAGCCATGCGCCGGAATTGCATGAAACTTTCAGGAAACGTTAGCAATACCGTTACGGATATAACGATGCCATTGCGGTAACCCTGGGGCGTCTCATTCCCGTATATATTCTACAAACACGAAGGGTTAAATGTGGTTTACCAATTGCGCGGTTAAATTCCGAGGTACGTTTTCGAATCCCTCCGAGAAAATTACCTGTCGAAGTCAATCGCTCGTTCTTCTACATATTAACCAATTCATTCGCAATATTGCTTGATTTTATACGATACGCTTCGTATTTTATACGATACGTATTTTTCTCGATTCACTGACAAGCGGAAGAACGTTGATGTCAAAAAGTATAGAGATCATTAATTGCATGTCGATATTTCAGGTAAATTTAGAGCGTAAAGTATAAAATAAATTCTTTATATTGTACTGTACCAGACATTATTTTACTTTTTGATTTGTTAAATAAAAAAATGCTCGAGGCTCTTTGTTATCAAGGGAAAGAAGGATTTTTATTGATAATATAATCATGAAAAAATGATTACAAAATACAATATAAATTTTTTTACTTAAAACATCATTTTCAAAACAGACAAGTTCGAAAATTGACAAATATCTTTTCAATTTTAAATTTATATGAGTGTTTAATAACACTATGTGCCATACACGCATATAAATCGATCTATTCGTTTTTCTCCATAACATCTATCAAAATGTAAATAAAAATACGATATTTTATTTTTAAAAATAAAAATAATTTTTACATTTTATATAAAAAGTTTATTTAACTTTCATTAACATTTTATATAAAAAGTTTATTTAACTTTCTAACTTTATAACTTCAATTATTTTCCATTATTTTTCAAATAGAGTGTTAATCTTTTTTTATTCGCTGTTACAATGCAAATGATTGTTATATACGTAATTTATAACAAAAAATTATTCAAAGTAAAACTATATATATCGTTAATTATATTATCCAATTTTCTATATTTTTACATAAAGACATATGAAAAAAATTAGTATAATATATGCAAAACAAATTTTCCTCTTGAAACGTCTCTCAATTTAGTTGTTGAAGTTTCGACATGCAATTAAGAGTCACCCTATGTACTTTGGGACTTATGAGCTTACCTTGATCGTGAATTGTCTACAGAGTGGCTTGTAAGCGTTTGTGCCACAAACGAGAAAGCGATCGGGGCCTTGTCTGCCGAACACTCGCACATAGTTCTGGCACTCGTCGTCGCTGCGCCCCTTCAAGTAGCAAAGCTCGCGATGCGCCTCGCTGCTGGACCATTGCAATCTCTGAAACAAGCAAGATCGAGCAAACATTACTACTTCGGGTCCCAACTTTGCGTCGTACACCGCGGAGTACACGAGTTTGTATAACAAAAGCCGATTAGAGGTCAGCCAAAGATTAATATTCTTGCATGAAAATTGAGGCTTAACGGATCTCAATTCCTTTACTTTCAATAAGAGAGAAGGAGACATACCGATTCGGAGAACATCGCCACTATCTTATGCTTTCGTGCGAAGCAAGGACTCGTTTTAATAATTCTCGTATCGCATTAATTTTGTGAGTTACGCGCTTCGTTCGACAGATTTAGAGCCGGATCCGCGAAAAATGTAAAGTCGTTTTAACGTTAAAGTCGACTTTAAGATATAATTTATATCGTGAGCTGTACGCGCTAGAGAATTAAATGTAATGCGACGTTAAATCTTTTTGAATTCTCGACGGAATAAATGAGTACTGCCACTAGTGGTTGGGTCTTAATCCGATGACAACATTCTCGTGATAATGTACCTGGGCTTGTCTCTTTGTCATTGCGTACGCATTATTATTTCGACTGAGAGAATAACATATTGTATTATTAGTCCTTGCATTGAAATACAGTGACGAATAATAATCTACATTTCTCAAATTTTGCATTTCTTAATATCTGCATTGTTTCAAAGTCATATCCTTTCATCTCATATACGAGTACGTTCTATAAGTATAAATAAATAATAAATAAATCTCTTGAAAAACAATAAACGCTAAAACATAAACTGCGATTATATTCGAATAGGTAAAGAGCTTGAGATAATCGGATTTTTGGATTTTACAGTTCAATGGTGAATGAATACAAATTTTAGAAAACAAAACTTTGTATGTGCGCAAATTTTAAAGAAAATAAATACACAATTTTATACTATTGGGTTTCAGTGCTTCATTACATTAGAAAAAGATATACTAATCTTGGATAATGAGACATATTGTTCAATTTGCAATATATTATCGTAATGTATATATTACTGTAAATTTTTATAAATTACATTATAAGAAATTAGATTGAAAACAACTGATATTATTGATAGCAAAAATCGTTATTTTAATATAAAAAAATTACAGATATATTTATAGAGGTTATTTATATTAATTAATTAATAGAGGTTAATTATATGAATAGAGGTGACAAATCGAAACCATTATGCGAAAGTGCTTAAATTATTTAACAGAAAAGGAAAGTGACAGTACGTGCGACTCAGAGAAAGAATAGAAAAAAGAGTAGAAAATAAAGCATTATTTCGAAAAAAGAATCAGCGGGAAAAGGTCAGCCGCAATTCTAATTGTAGGACATTATATTATTCGTTCAATTTAAAAAAAAATAAAAAAAATCAAATGTTGCTTGCCGTGACTCGGTGTCTCCTTGTTTAAACCGACCACCTCGTGGCCCTGAGGCAACGTTGAGAGACACGAAATAAGGTGAGGAGCGGCGGGAAGGTAAGGTAGGGAAGGTAGGTTACGACAGGGGCTGCAGCTGCATACTGCCAAGCAGAAATCCTTGAACAAGCTATATTCAGCTCCTTCTCCAGCTATGTTATATCTTTACGACGTCTCATGGCCGACCGGGAAATTCCAGTTTTCTCGATAATTTTGGCTAGTCACGCCTCAACGAAACGCGCGCGTTTAAGCCACGTGTTCTCGCAAAGAATTTCTTTTTGCTTTCGCTTTTTTTCAAGAAGGAGAGAGCTCGAACTTTCTGCTGAACTCTCTTTATCGCGATTGATAAGTTTATCAAGGAAATCGAAATGCATTTTTCACACAGCAGAAATGTCTTTGTAAGACAGACACTGTAAATGATACTCGAACAAATTTGTGTTCACGAGAATGCTTAAAAACGTTCTAGTTTTTCAAATATTTTATTTCAGATATCTTTCCAACTTTTGTAATAATTTAATTTGAACACAAATTTGTTGTGTATGATTTTTCATGATTTTTTTTTTAACCAATGGATGGCAATAGATTTTATTCAATATAACAAATTAGATAGTAATTCGAAGCGATAGCTCGATCGGAAATTGTATAACGAGGGTACATTTAGCACGATAGAGAAATCAAATTATGTTCCGGGAAGGCAAATTATCTTCGAACACCTGTCGTTATTCGAATGGAAAGTCATAAAATCTAATTCCATTTGTCAGTTAAGTTTCTAAAATAACGTTACAAAATACATGAATAACAAAATATATGAAAATAGGATAAATTCTTTTACTTTATTATCATTGCATACATAATTTCTAAAAGATGAATAATAATACAATACTAAAACATATTAACAATAGGTAAATCAATTTTTGTAAATAAAATAAAAAATATAATTTCTCATAAAAAACTAGAGTAAAGCATCTTCATATAAAATTTCATTTTCTACAAAAATATTTTTCTATTAATGTAATATTAATAATACACACATATACGCGTGCGCGCGGACTTGTTTATACTTGAACAAATGGCAATAAAATCATCTTTCATATATGACCAGATTCGTTTTTATTTTGATTTTTACTTTAAAACTTTTGCTTTTAATTTTTTCTGGAAAAGAACTGTGTGCATTCAATTTTATTGACATTTTTCAGACTGCAACTAACTGAAAAAACGTTAGAAAATTGTGAGAGGAATACAATTTTGAATAGAAATGTTTCAGTATGCATACGTATTTCGAATGGAATTTCAAAATATTGTTGCTAGGAAACTTTACACATCAAGCTATTGTCTTTTCGATTAATTATGTTCCAATATAATATTTTCTTACAAATATCGAAAATCCATCAATTAACTTTTCTCATACCACTGTGCTTTAAATTATTAAGATAAATTGTATGTCCAATACTGTCGTTACTTTTTAAAGAACTGACTAGTTCGCAACATAAATTAATCACTACCCGTTACGCGATTCTTAATTAATTTCTGGATGCTAAATATTTTACCACAGCCCCGGCAGTGTCGGCAAAGGAACCAATTAAGAAGCCGAATGGTATTTCGGGTACGAATGTGATTTAGGGAACAGCCGCGTGATGTATTCCGCTTTTTGTTCTAATTAGAATACGTCTCTGCGAATCTCCCGTCAGTTCTAGGACGACGGCGCGAGCAGAAGTAGAAACAGCACGGCGAGTTACAATCGACTGAAAACTTTCAACCGCAAAATCGTACTGCATATTCATCGAGTAATACGATTTCGCCAGTTTCGAGCCTGCTAGTGGTGGCCGATTTTACGCTTTAACCCGCGAATAAATTCGGCTTTGGGACATCATACCGGTATGGCGCAATGTGGCGCCGCAAGAACTTCCCATAATTTTTTCTTCTCTTTGTTCGCGGACTTGATTCGGATATTCCGACCGGATCCTGTCAGTGTAACTTTCAGACGAAGAGGAGGTGGCGGAGATGCGGGAAAAGGGAGGAGTTAGCCTGGGAGTGTGCTTATCCGGGAGTAAACGGAAAGAAAAGATTCGTCCGACAGGACGAGTCTCCTTTATATTCGTTTTTTTCTACAGAATTGAATAATCCGCTTTTTGCAATCGATCAAAGTTTCTTTTCAAGCCGAGAAGTTTTAATTAAAACGCATAAGGCAATCGGACGAATTAAAGTATCTGACACGTATATCCTATATTTAATCCTCATCCTGCTCTGAAATTTTATTAACTATTTTTAGGAGAAATATATCGGAATCCGATTTATTTTGCTCGTAGATTGATATCTTGCAGAAGATATGACGAGAAGTCAAAATTATTCAAGATTGTTTCAAAACAAACAAAAAGATATAAAATATTACCTAACTAGCTTAACTAGATTTCTTTTTGTACAGATTTGTAATCAGACAATAAAATCTATAATCTTGAAATCAATGATCTAATAAGAAATATGATTTCAAACAAAAGATGTATGTTAAATTATAAACTTAATAATGTTAATATTGAATTTTAGAAGATATTTAATATTAAAAATTATTGAACATAAATTTAGAATTACAGCTTATTAGCTGGCTTATTAATATGTGTCTATTTCAACTTCTTCTATTGCTTCTCAAATAAAATCCCAGAGTATTTCTCACTCTTGACTAGCACCCTAAGTTGCGCGAAAGACATTTACAGTCAGGCAACCGAAAAGTTTTTAACGAAGCAAGTTAAATATCCTCCTTAGCCGAAATACCAAGAAACGAAATAGAGGATAATTCAAGGGTATTGTGTGAAGGAAGTATGGCGAGGTGCTGTGAAACATTTGTTTCCGCAGTAAGTAGAATATACGTGTTTCCAACTGCAGTTTGTTTCACGTGGCTAAAGTTGTGAATAAATTCGGCTATAGACATTAGTCGCAAACATTCCGTAAAAAGTTTTTCGCGTCATGCCAACAAGTTGCTTTGTCTCTTCAATTTAAAAATGGCATCGATAACGACCGAGTGCGGTCATGCAAAAACAAAAGGTATATGTTTATTTATCTATAATTTATTCCCATTTTTTTCGTACTTTTCGTCCTATATTCATGTTTGTGAAATCAGAGCATGTTTGGAAAGAGAGAGAGAGAGAGAGAAAGAAAGAGTTCGATTTATAATTAGAAGATTTAATATGGAAAAAGTTTCGAATTCTTCCTCATAACATTATATCACATTTAAAGAAAGTTAAATAATACAATTTAATAATTTGTTACAATTTGTTAATAATTACAATATTTCTGATTTATTTCTTTACATTATATTACAAAACATTTCAAAACCTTCGAATGTCTACAAAGTCGTCGATTGATTTGAAATTGATTCTTTTTCCGAAATGTGGAAGCAGCTGCAAAAATCGATTACGTCACTGATAAATAAACTCATATTTAATTGTCATTCTCGATCGATTGTTATTATAATCCGAGACAAACGTAGACAAGTGTGCTGAATAATGAATAGCAAGAAACGAATAATAAATTATATAGCACGTGACGCCCGATAATACATCATTCGCGCCGCGACGGAGTAACTTACATTTGTCCCGTTTGAATTACATTACAAAGTTTGGAATTTATAGACACCGCTAATGCTCGCGAGTCCTCACCACTGACCGCTCTTGCCATTTTCCGACATATTGCACTTTATTTATAACTTTGCTGAATGTCATTAGTATGCAAATTTTAGACGTAATAGATTAACATTCAAATAACAACTACCGCCAGTTTAATTATCACACATACGTTTGTTTGCTACACATATACACTGTTGTATACATGAAGAAACAAATTTAAGATAATGATAATTAGTTAACCAAAAATTCAGAAAAATTTATAATAATCATCTAACAAAAGTAACATAAAAATTTATAAAATTTAATATGTCGAAATCAACTCATTGTCAGTCAAAAATTTTAGTTGTATAAGATGGTTTAAAGTAATAAGCTTTGTTCAAAAACTTTATGCTTCTTTATTTTTCTCTTTTGTACAAAAAAACATTATTAATTATTTATTAACTGCTCCTAATATTAATCCGAACCATTTGCGCAAATGATAATTTCAATAACAGATTTTTAAACGTTGTCCATTAACCCGCATACCATGCTACCTCCATTGCCATTGTACCCAGAATGAAGTCAGACAAGTGTAATTTCGCGGACTGGGACGCAGAGCTACGTCAGCCGACTCTCTTTTCAATTTTCCGCCATGCCGGCGGCGGAGACGGTTTTGCTTTAACCCACGGATTAACCGGCGAGCGGTTGTCGTTTGCTGTACAGTAGCGAGTATATATTGCACAAGTTGGTATTTAATCTAATAACGCGGTTGAAACAGAACACTCTTAGTCTTTTCTTACTATTGTACGCCGCACCTTCGAGATATTCTTCCGTGCAAGACAAAGAGTCGCGCTGCACTTTTTTATTTCTGCACCCAACCAGATATGCAGTCTTTCGTATTACAACGTTTCCTTTTTATAATTAATTTTTGTCAATATATATCATATTTTATCAATTTCTTCGTAAACTTTTATTCGGAAACTGAGTCAAAAGAGATATACCAAAAATAATGAAAATATTTATTTAAAGAATATTATTTTAAGGTAATGTAATAATTACGGGTTCTGAATATATAATTAACAACTCGATACACAAGCAAAGACAAATTATTCGCGTTAAAAAGTGTTTCATTATAAGAACAGCTTTGAGAATAGCTTTTATTACAATTAAATAACGCAGAAAATTCATTAAAACATCGTATTCTGTATTGCTTTCATTAAAATCCAATATTAGACGCAGTTTTATGAACACTTTATAATGTGAATCCTTTGTATTATAGATAGTTATTGCTTGCAAATTATTTGCCTTCGTTTTACAAAGTTGTTATTAATATCGTTGTACGAACATAAAGGCCTAAAAAGTTTCTAAAAAAAAATACAATGTATAAACATGCAATTAATCTTATCTCATACAAAGTATCTTTATGTGTTAGCTTATATATAATCACTTCATTTGTTCTCTATATGTCATTTTGCAAAATTATTATTATAACACGTCATTTAAATGTAACTTATCTTCTGATTTTCAAAAAAATAATTGTACTTGAAATAATTTATGGACAAAGATTTCACCATGCTCATAGTTCGTGTCTGTGTGTTTAATTTTGTTATCATTTATATTATCAGATTTATCATAACAAAATTCAATTTTATTAAAAATTTCTTACTTCTGTATTTTAATCATAGATGACATAGACAATTCTTTTTTTTTGCGAAAATATCGATGCAAATCAACCTTCTAATTGTTATCAAATGTATTATTCTATACTTGCTGTAATGCCTCATTTACGCGATGGCGATGGTGCTCCTTGAAAATTGATTTTCTTCTCAAGGAGAGCCAAAAAACAATTCACTTTTTTCAATGTTCCAAGCAGAAGACGTCAGCTGGTTGGTGACACCTTCCACCCGACGGCTAAATTTGTTATGGTCATCACGCGTCCTGTCGCGAAAGTTTTTCCAGCGTTCGACAAGTTTCCGCCCTATAGTTTCGATTAAACTTTCCTAATTCTAACGTAAGACTAGAGGAACAAACTTGGACATACGAAAATAACGATATGAAACGATATAAACGTTTGAACTTGTTAAAACTAATTGTCATACATATCGTCAATATATAAAAGAGAGATATCTGACAATAGTTTGACTATGTTACTATAAAATAAAAAATTTAATGCTTATAAAATGTACTAATAATTCAGCTTCTCGATTTTAGATAAAAAAATATAATAAATCTAATAATAGTGGAATTAACAAAAGTAAATTTAAATGAAATATATTTTAATATCGAATTTTATAATTAATCTAGAATTATATTGTAACATTAATATCAGACGCGCGAATTATATTTCAATATTAATATTGGATTTTATTTTATAAGTAACCTGAATATATTATGTAATATATTTATTTAAATATGTAATTTAAATAAATATATATTACAGACTTTTTAATAAATTCTTTTATTACAAAATCATAATAATTTTATAATTGCACTATATATATATATAACACAATGTACTTGAAACATTATGATATCTCAATTGATTAAGATTCTCTCTTTCTCTTTTCCTTCGGCACTTCATATGCTTTTACAAAATTGTGGTACATTCGTGAATACACAATACAAACACGCATTGTGATACGGTATAATACGCTAAACCGTGTACAGTAGAAACAGAATCAGGATATACATGTATTGATTGTACGAGCGAACAACAGAATGTGGATACGATCTACCAGAAGAAGATACTCCCTTTTTCTAATTTAATCTCTACTCGCCGATGGAGAGAGGCCGATAAAACAGACCGATTTTTCAATTTCGCGAAAGGAATCGAATTCGTGACTGCTAGGCGAAGTAGAGCTGCGCTACATTTCCCGAGCAAACGTGTTTTTCTTCTAGAAATCTATAATTGGATTGGCTATCAGAGAATACGCGCGCCAATGTTATTGTTAAAAGTCAGAGCAATTAACAATTGTTGTCATTTATTTTGCTTCTACGGAAACGCTATAACTAAATTCGAAAACAGCAATAAATTTATACTAACTAATCTTATTTCTAATTAATTTCATAAAATAAAACTCTAATAATAAAAAAATAAATACAAATAAAAAATGAAATTACTTATATACGTACATCAAATGTTAAAATATATAATATATATAAATGTAAAGAAATTTTTACATTATTGATTATTAATTTCATAGTAGAAGAAACATACTTGTAGAAATTTTATGCAAAACATCAGTCTTTTGCGAAATAATATATTAATGCATTTGTGATTAAATTGCATGTAACATTTTGTAATTTTCGTAATTAATGTGACATTGTATAGCTGGTTTATTATTCTGTTGTTGAGTGAATTAAATTTATTTCTAAAGAGCGGTGGAAACCAGCTTTCTAGTCTGGTTGAATTATTACATGCAATGAAAATTTATCATTATAAATGAGATTTTATTATTTATTTATAAGAAAAACATTATAAAAAAACAAAAAGAAGTGAAAGAGTTACATCCACCGAAGTTTATTATGTAAACTAAAAACAACTAATAGATTTTGTACTTTTACTTATTCCATTAGTTTATATTATTATTATTATTACATCTTTTTTAAATTATATTATATGTTTTATACACTGAATACAACTACACTACTTTCAACTATTAAGCATTAATAACTTCATATTTAAATATAATCTCTCATGTGTTATATATACACACATGGAAAACTATAATTAATAAATCATATTGTTTGTACAATATATAATATTTCTTTAACATTTGTTTAATAAATCTTTAAAATCTTTTAAATTAATCTATGCAACATCTCGCAATACTTTATTGTAAATTATAATAAATTTAGAATCAATATGATTTTACTAAAATTTTAATAAATTGATAATATCTTAGTATTTCTTAAATTTATATAACATTAATTTTACATTATTATTATGATAGTTAAGAGAACCAAATTAAAAGTCCTGTTTATATACAATTAAGTTTAATACGAGTTTAAATCTCTAACATATATGTCGTTCTGTAAAGAGTTCCTATCAAATCATTCCTACGCTGATTTCATATTTATGTAGTTAATAAAATTTTCTAGAAAATCAAATATCAATAAATTCATTATCACACATTAATTCATAATATTTATATAAACCCTCAAAACTCTGTCAGTGTAAAATATTAAAGTTGCCATGGTGCTGCATTTAATAATTTAGATATGATTTTGCATTAATTTACTAAATTTTTGTATAATAATATTTGACATTTAACATATAGTTTCGCAATATAATGAAGGTTATGATTAAAACATTTTATAAACAAATAATATTACAAGTAATATTTTCTGATTTTCTGTATGTATAATAAACTTTTGCAGATTGTGTTTTGGTGGAGAAATAATACATAAACATGTCAAGTAGTCGCAAATGATTTGCAATAAAGTGCATAAAGAATAACTACACTTAATTACGTTTAGCTTATTATGCTACTTATATTATCATATAAAAAAAAATATTTTTCTCGATTATATTTGTTATAACAAATTTGCAAGAATGCATACTATTAATTAAATAAATATATTAGCAAGTTTCGTTTAACACTAGACACATATCAGATACAGCAAAAATTGCGTTTTTTTCACAATGAATATAATCATAACAAAGCATTAATATTATTTTAAAAAGATTTAAGAGAATTTCTCATTTTTTATATTTCAGTTTTGTAATCCTAAAAGAATTTTTACTATTTTATCTATAATAAGTGGAGAAAGCTGAGGTAGCTCATTATAACGTTTTATGTGTTTCATTTCTTTAACATTTTATCGAACTGATACTTAGAATTAGGTTTTATAAAAGATTAAACTTTTTGCCGCGCCCGAGATATATACTGGAAGCAACCCTTTAGTGGCGAAATTCCAACAAGATTAACTGAAAGACATTTCCCTTCATAAGTTCCTAAAAACCTTGCAGAAAGATACAGAAGCAGGGTATGTCTGTACTCATATTTCTAAAAGGGAAAAAATAAAGAAAGTAAGAGACAAAAGTACATATGTGCCGAGTACGACGTTGGCTTATATTATGGCTGGTATATATTATGTTTTGCGCAACACATAACACTATAAAGGCTACTTTTAAAGTATCTCACACATGGTTAGTAAAATATATTTATAATAGTTATTACATAGTCATATTGATATTAATAGTTATTATATATAATCTTTTATCAATTTTTTATTCTAAGAAAAATCTTTCCTTGTTTTTTAACAAAATTAGATTAATCGCACATACAAGATGCACCGTTTATTGCTTCCTTCTATATTCATAGAAATTTCGAAATAGGATAACACGTAGCGAGTTAAAAATGTCTGTTCTTTAAATTGTTACAAGAACTTGAAAATAAAAAAGTTAGAATATGAACAGATGTTATTTTAAGTTTGGTGGAAAATTTGGAGAAGTGTAAAAACTCAGCTATAAAATTAATGACAGATAAAACTGAAACGCGTTAAAATTAATTTACATTAATTGAATTGATGCAATCCTTGTGGTTCGACAAGGATTCGATGGACTTAAAATAAACATGGCACCCTTCCACGGTATAAATAGTGCACAGGAAAGTGTTTCAGTTGTTTTAAACCGTTCCTACTTCGAAGCGGACGGTGGTTTAGAGTGCAACACTTGAGACTCGTTATTTCGCATTGCGTTGCGACGCGCCATCATTGTGTGCGCGAGCTGACACGAGATGCTTGAGAGTACGTGAGAGAGTGCACTCTTACGCTCGTATTCGTGTTCGCTTGATGTCTCCCTAACGAACGTTTAAACTGCGAATACACATGTATACAATTCCGGCATATCCATCCGGAAAATGAGCGTAGCTCATGTTCGCACTGACTGACTGACTGACTGACTGATTGATATGTATGTACATACATACACAATCAGACGCATCATCAAGAGCAGCATGTTGATGTCTCTTTAGCTCTCGGACTAATCGGACTAATCGGACATTCAAAATGTCGTAAAACAATCGGATGTTATTTTCATCATAAATTTTTGGTTAATTTGAGAAAGCATGATTTGTCTTTAATATCGAGACATTTATAGTTCCTGAATAATTGACAGCTAAAAAATGAAAATGTTGCAAATCAAGTCTAAAAGAAAACAAGACACATTGTGACCCTCAGTCTCAAAATAATTAATAAAAAAGTTTAATTTGGCTAGTTATAATTGTATATAATGTTAAAAATTGGAAAAGAAAAAAGATCGTCGATAATCTTTTCTGACATTTCTGTGAGAAAAAATTGTCTTCAAATTGGTCGAAAAAAGGAATATTTGTAATTTTAGAACACTGTATAGTACAGAGCGAAGTTAATACTCTTACGACGTGTGCATAGTCGAGTAATCCGGCCTTTATGAATGACGCAGGTGTCGTCTTGCGGCGCTGCACAATGTGCGATCATAAAGGGAGTACTCTTCTGCCTGATGGATCTTTCGAAATTTCAGTATCTCGGAAACGACTGCCTCGAGTCCTCTCGTGCTCTTGTACATAGTGTTTCTTTATTGTACGACGTTGATTTTCAAGCTCCATTCAACAGTCGGATTGGGGTTACAATGGACCAAATCTCCTAAGAGAGCGATATTGTTGAGAACTCACTGGCATACATTTTTGTCTCTAATTTCCAATTACATCGCATTGTTTCATCTTACGTTGGAATATTTGGGCTAATATCATCTTACTCATTCAATGAAGAAACTTTGCATTAACATGTGGTAACGATTTCTTTGGGTATTAATAAAGTTTTAATAATACTTTTAGTTCGTCAAAAGTTACAAATAATTATATTTGATATAAATAAATGATATATGTTAGAAACTAAAAACCTAAGTATTTAAAAGGAGGGCAAGAAAATGAAATATATCATTTCCTCGCAATATGTACAGCATACGAAAAATAATAAAGTTGGCTATTATTTTCAAATCAGTGAATAAAAAAAAACCAACTCAAAGGTGAAACATAAAAAATCTAGAGATATATAGTTGACTAGTATATTTTCAGATAATATCACTGCGATTGTACGAATTCTTTTTCCAGGTTCCGACGTGAAAGATATACCGCAGCCTTCCCGTCGCGACTTGAAAAAGGTGCATGTGCGTATTATCCCTATACCCTGGCTTTCCCTCAACAGTAGACATAGTGGCGCCTTTATCAACCATTATTTTCTACGTAGCTAGGAAAAGGCAGGAGCTTTTGCAGTGGCCACAATAGAGTTAACACGTGGCGGAAAGGTCCTTCAAATACACTTTAAAAACAAGCTTTTTATTGTATCTGTGCTTTCAAGGAACAGTAGCCGCGTATTTGTGCGCGTCATTGGGTAATGTACACGAACGTTGACATTACACCCCGAAACTTTTCTCACTTATAGTATATGTACATGTAAAGAATGGAATATTTCTTCGACTAAATACGCTGTGGAGTATATGTATAGTAATCAGACGCAGTCTAGTAATTTAATTTTACGAAAATATAATTGTAATATCTAATGCAAAATCGAAATTCGCATTATTATAAATTTTGACGTTTATGCATTTATTAATTCTTTTAAACGAATGATACAATCGATGTGTGGATTATGTGGATGTAAAATATCAAAAATACAAACAAGAATTTGTCCGTATGAGATTTGGTTTATAAATCGGAAATAGAAAAGTATGCAAATTCAAAGTATAGAAAACAATGATATTCTCCAACTTTGATGTATTTTTTAAAGAAAAATAAAAAAGAGAAAGTTAGAAAAAAATATAGAAAGAAAACATAGAAATATCTTTACACAGAAATATTCTTTATGTTTTTTTACTTTCTTTTCATATAGAATTAACGAACTATCATGTTGTATTTTAGTTTATCTTCTAAGTATATTATATTGTGTGTGTGTGTGTGTGTGTGTGTGTGTGTGTGTGTGTGTGTGTGTGTGTGTGTGTGTGTGTGTGTATGACTATTTTATATAAAAATATATTAAGTGGTTTCACTGCAGTTTGATCGCGGAACGCCTCAAGGGCATATAAATAATTATCTACAGTACCCAATTTAGATACAATCATTCATATAAATAGTTTCACTGTAAATGACCAAATTATTATTGCACAACCATTCACTATCATTTAAGTTTTGAAACTGCTGTTTATAAAAGAATACAGCAATTAAGATTCGATCGTATATATCCTAAATGCAACAAATTAACAAAATAAAAAGAATATTTCTGATGATATAATAAAAGAATATAAAATAAATTACACATATTTCCAAATATTCTCAAACAAATTTTTAAATAAATTTAGCGTATTTTTTTCAACTACAAAATTAAATGTATTTTATAATGTATTTCCAGTATTATCCAGATTTTATTAATTTACTTACTAATTAAAATAAAAATACACAAGAAAAATAATATAATATATAAAAATTTGTATTTTATTAGTATCTTTATTAATATTTAAAAAAAAATAGAAAATACTTCAAGATTAGCGATTTCGAAAATCAATTTGGCAATAATGAAATTCCATTCAATACGTATAATAGGAATTAACATAGGTCACGTACGGTCTAATTCGACCCTAACAAGGTCTCGCCTATTGAGGCCAACATTCCAAAAATTCTTCGAAGTCCGACTAAAGAATTCGATGCCGCTACTCCGGCAAAATTAAATTTTAAGCACACCCTGACAACCCGATACCGATAGTGCAACGGATCCGTTGATTCGTGCAACACATACGAGGTCTGCATAACAAAAGACGATCCAACGTTACGAAAGAAGACACTTTAGCGTAACTTTCGCGCATCATCGTATAACGGAACGGGTGTCCCTTCCTTCGCCCCCTTCCTTCCCTCCCCTCTCTCTCTTTCTCTCTCATGTTAATATCTGTTTGAGCATGCCACGCCTCGTTCTACGTTGCATCACATCTCCGAAGAGAAGGGATTGCCCCGCGCACATACCCCTATTATCTACCCTTTCTCTTCTCGAGTAGACACAGAGACGCCTTTACCGGGACACAATTTTGTGTATAGGAGGAAAAGGCTGCTGCTGACTAATGGCGCGCACTAATTGTGCCGCCTGCAGCACACGAAGGTGCAGGAAAGCCCATAGTTACAAGCCGCCTATGAAGTAATGCGAGGCAGACAAGAGATGCATGTGCATATGAAAATGTGTGTGTGTGTGTATGTGTTTGTGTGTGTGTGTGTGTACACACACGAATGTGTACGTGGGCAAAAGGGGTAAGAGAGAGAGAATTATTGAGGGTAGCCCAATGAACGGAGGAAGAATGTCAGAGGAAGTTCGTAGCTGGAAAGCCCCGAGTGCACTTATACACGGAAAAGAAAAGACTAAGAGGAAGGGGTATTGCCGGTAGCCGCGATAAATAGATTAAACTTGCCCCCGGACTCCCCCTTTTGATAGTGCGTTAAACGGAAATATATGGATGGCACGCGACCGGTGCCATGACAATAAGTCGACACCGGTACAATACCGACGATGCAATTCACCAGGCTTTTATAGCATTATATCATGAAAGTCAGTATAATCATAATTCATTTATAATGTAATTTAATTATCTATAGACTAAAATGCATGTAATCCCGATCAGTTAATGTAATGGTGAAATGAAGTCTTCCTTTTAATCAATACAAAACGATAATGCACCCTAATACATTTTACACACACATTTTATTAATAGTTTTATGTGTTGTAATATATCTTTTCAAAAATTATAAAATATTGTCGTGGAAGAATCTTCTTCAATTTCACATGTAATATATTTTTGATATAGTGAATTTAACACAAACTATATCGGATTGAATGCGTCTCTATACAGACATATTGATGACATTTATGTATGTGTATATATATATATATATATATATATATATATATATAGTGTTTACTACGCGGTGTGTACCCGGAATTGCTAAGATAACTACGAAATCTCAGGCCTGATTAATGATAAGCGACCTTCGCTCCATGCTATCGCCGATGATAGCACGCGAATAAATAACTTATTTCCGGGAACATTCGAATAGATAGCATATTCGAGTAGATAGCAATTATAAATACAATAATAAATATTGTGAGCTCGTTTGATGGTAGTTGAAATAGATTAATAAGTTGTGTAGATAGCAGCAAATTACCATTAGAAATGGACAGTTTTAATTACAAATCCCGATTAATTACTAAAAGATGACGCTTTACATTTGACTACTGCTAAATATTTATGTTTAAACATTGAGGTATCTGTAAATGCATAATTTGTACAATCCGTAAATGCATATTCATGTGACAATCTGATGGCAATATATGAACTTTTGTATGAATATATAGCGGACGTATGTGACGATCATAAATATAATAATATATGTAATATATATTATTGTATAAATGTATTTTCAACAAATATTCAATAAATGTATTATTGTATAAATTTCTATTTGCAAAATATAATCATTCGATTTTTTACGATTTTGTATATATGTATGTATATTTTTATTTATATCTTACATTATTCCAAGATTTACAATTAGATATACATATAAAAAGGTTAGGAATCTTATTTTTTAATACTTTATTATATATATAAGACATTTAAATTTATAATCTTAAAAAAAATTTAAAGTATATATCTATGTAAAATATTAAAAGTGAGAATATTCCACTCTATGTGTATCAGTTTTAGATGATAAAATAATTAGGTGATAAAAATCTGTTTCCATTACAATATTGACGAAATATCATATCATAAACGTATAAATAAATTGTTAGATCTAAATCGTGTGTAAAAAAAAATGATGTGAAAAAAATTGTGATATTTTATAATATTATTTTAATATTTCTCTTGTCTCCATTTATTCATAACATAATTTCGACATAATATGACGTAAAAAATCCTTAATTCCATTTTCGAAAAACTCCAAACTATTATTTATTGCCATTTAAAAACATTTTTATTTACTCGGTAAAGTCATATTTTTAATATTTTACGTAAAACCGTTCATTCTTGCCAATGACTCCTCTCACACATCTTCAGATTATCCAGTATTGCTGCCTCCGGCATTCTGTGGCGATTCTTTGCCAGCGATTTCGAGGGCAAAACTCCTGCCTTTCTCGCGAATCGATTTCTTCGGTTAGAATAGAGTCCCAATGAGGCGTAGGAATGAAAGGACATCATGGAAGAAAAGGAAATCAAGAGAAGAGTGAATAAGTACGAAAGAGAGACAAAAACTTTAATGCAGCGTATCGAAAAGGAAAAATAGAAAGGGAGAACGATGAGAACGATCCTATTATCTTCCTACGAGAGAAAGAGATCGATATATTCAAAATGTATTCAAGGAAAGCGAAAAAAAAGAAAAAGGGGACAGATAGTAGTGGCAGATTAAGATGGAGACAGAAGAGAGAAAGGGTGGGTACCAAACGATTCCCATTGTGAGAAACAAGCTCGTAGAAAGAAAGAGAACACATATACGCACAAAGAGTATGGCGAAGACAGACGTTTCTTTTTACTTCTCACTTTGGAACGAGAGACCGAGGTCGTGACATTATCGCGACGGTATTAACTCGAATCCGTTAGGTCGAACCGCAATCAGCTGCAACGAGCAGAGTCGACGATCCCAAGGGGAGAAAGCAGTAAAGGGCAGTGAAACGGAAGACGCTGGTCGGGGCGTCGCCCGACCTGGCAAAATGGAAGCGATCGTATATGAGAGTCTTCTCCAAGTCGACTTTCAGCAAATGACCGTATCTTCATAGTTGGCCAGAATATCGAAAGGGTCCGGTTTCTCAGCTTGATGTTTTCGTGCGCGCGCGAGAAAACCAACAGTTCTACTCGCTTCGTTACGCCGAATTGTACTTCAACGTGATGCAGCGCTTACGGAGTACTTGGGGGCGGTTGGCTAAGATATTACGCTTTTTCCAGAACGTTAAACTTCCCCGATCAGTTTCTCCAACTGAAGGCTATCGGAACCAGATCAAATTTTCTCGCACGACCTTCCAATGCAGTTATGCTGTTTCGAATTGCTGGGATAATACAGCTGAATATATACTAAAAAATTAAAGATAAAAAGTATTAAGATAATTATTAATTGAGCAAATCAATAATTTCATAAAGATGATTTAAACAACAAGTTTTAGTAAGCTGTCTTGGATTTAAATAGAAAGTTCGCACGGTTATGAGTTTAAGTATATATGTTTTATTATCCTTCGTTCACTATTTTGTTTTTTTAATAAATATGTTTAAAAAATGTTTAATAAATATGTTGTATTCAAATTCATATTCTCATGTTAAATTATTAACATGTTGTTATTATTAATTTTTTAATATAATCTTTAATGTCGTTAAAATACTTATTTAATCTTGAATAACTTGAACTTTTAAATCATATTTGAATAATTTTTATATTATCTTTTGCTAAATTTGAAAAATTTTGTTGATGTTATAAGCTTTTGATAGACTTATTAATTTTTATAATACGTTATTATGCGTTATTATGTTATATCAATACAAAAAAACATTTAGCAAGCTGTTAGATATCACAAAAAGATACAAATAATATTGCTATTTAGCAATACTGACTTAATATAGATTCAGGAAATGTAGAGATCAGACTGAATTAAATAAAGTTTTCTGAACTTTATACAGAAAGAGATTTGATGATAGCAGAATTTCCATTGACGCAGCAGATTTTTCTTGTAGATATGCAGACACAAGGATGTGCTTCAGACAGAAAGAAACGAAGAAGGTGCAGGTAAAGGGCTGAGGAAAAAACTATCCTCACAATTTGTCCAAAATCAATAAAATGTATTAAAAATAATTTCAATTGCTTTATCGACCCATCTGGCCAGTTATCTTCATGATTTCGATATTAATCGATGAGCTGCGCGCCAACTTGGTTTGTCAGACTTTAAACACCAACTTTTTCTTAAAATCAATATAGATTTTAATTTTTGGTATTCAATTCCCCCTCCCTTGGATAAAGAATTTATTGTGAAAAATATTACCTCAGCCAGGATTCAAACCTGGAACTCCCCCATTCCGTGCGGGTGTCATAGAGATAACTGACCAGACGAGTCGATAAAGCAATTGAAATTATTGTTTAAAATGTTCACTGGCGTAGTCAAAGTATCCGTTTGTATTAAAAATGTTCGTCATATATTTCGTTCGACTAATATGTTTAGTCACCCTGAAAAATATTACGTAATTATGTAATCAAGTTTTTGATAAATGAGATGCTCAGAACAGATGGACATAGTTTTTGTTAGAAAACTTTGAAAAAAATTGACTTTAACAAAAATTTCTTTCCTTTGATGATATAGATAACAATTTATCCTGTTCTTAACACTTTTCTGTATTATTATTATCCAATTATTATCAAACAATTATTTTCACTGGCTACTCTCTATTAATCTAGTTTTTCTTTTCTCCGTTAGAGAAAACTATACCATTTATAACTATATCATTTTTAAATAAATTTTAAGAATTTTATTTAATATAAATTTTAACTATATAAAGTCTAAAATAAAAAATTAACAGCCTCAAATTTAAAAAATGTAATTCATTCAACTAAATGTATATCTGTATTCTGTTAAGAAAAAATTCAAGAATAATTTTATTATAATAATTTTTTAATATTACAAAATCTTACAAAACAGAAAAAATTAGAATAAATATTGTTAATTATTTTAAACAAGAAAGTGTTATAAAGATGGTAAAAGTTTGGAAAATTTCAATTTCAATTTCAATTTTCAAAACTTTAAAATTAAAATCGAGGTTTCCGTCTCGTTTCTGATATTTCAAAAAGATTTTGACTCCTAGGATTCGACATCAATTCAACTTTCTTATTTTTCTCAATTACCTGTACTTTCCAAGAATAAATGCGAAGAAAATATATGGTTCGCTCACTTTTGCACCACCTACCGAGTGATTTAACTCCGTTACGAGTTGTAAGAAGCTGCGAACGAAATTAACGGTCGATCATTTGGATTTTTCCGCGTAAATTACGTTCAAGAATGTATACGCGAAACTCCCGCAAATCGTTCTTGGATTATGAAAATGGAAACTTCGCGAGCGATTTATCTCAGGTCGGAAGTCGGCGAGCTGACGGTTGTATACGTTACGACTTGATGTCGGCTACAGTGTTTCCTGAAAGTTCGATTTGTACGAAACGCGCCCAACTTTGGTCTGCTTCTTGTTGAAATTTTTTCGATCCAGCTACGGGAATCGCGCAATTTATAATCTGTGGAAACTTCGCCGAAAGTCGGTCGCGATCTGAGAAGTGGTTGCGCAAGTTTATATCCTAAGGGGCATTTTTTATTTCATTCGGAATTTAATGCGGTACTTTCTCTTAAATACTGCATGTTTCAATAAACATTAAAATTGTCAACGTATAAAGTTCGTATTTCAGTGTGATTACATTCGTAATTGTATGTAATTATAAAATTAATCAAGGTAGTGAATTAATTAAAGAGTACGAATGGCATATTTTTATTTTAGAAGAAAATTACAATAATACTGCATCAACATTAAATAAAATTAGCTCATCAATTCGATAGCAGCGTTGTAATAGGTCACGATAAAAAAAGATATTATTAAAATATTATTAAAATAGTTTGCAAAAATATCACTTATGGCTGAATCGTTCTTGACAGTTATGTAAACGCATACATCATACGCATACATACATGTGCGCGCGTAATAACACTGTATGCGTAGTAACACTGTGTGTATTTGTACATTACAGTGTTAGAAGAAAGACTCTTGAAATGAAATCTACGTCATTTTGCGGCGAAATATTCTTTGAAAATCAACTCGCGCGAAAAATATCATCCTGCTATATTTTTCGAGCTGCAGTTCCTCACGTGAAAAGAAGAGAAACGCGTTACCGTATTTCCGTCGGGAGGAATTAAAGCTAGCATAAAAGTGAGTTATACGCGTTTCAACACGCCGCATGACAAATTTTTCCATTTCTTCGGTTTCTTTAACAATCCATCGAGGGACGATTTTTAGTTTAAAATGGCTTGCATTTACATTGCCTACATAATGTCTTGAGATTTACATAAATTACATGAAATAACGATATCGTTTATTGAAAACACCGTGTAAAAACATTCCTC
The DNA here is from genome assembly GCA_901521435.1 of Crematogaster levior. Lineage (NCBI taxonomy): Eukaryota > Metazoa > Arthropoda > Insecta > Hymenoptera > Formicidae > Crematogaster > Crematogaster levior. The sequence continues at coordinate 130,736 of CABEGB010000180.1, forward strand.
GATTTTTAATACATTGCAATATATTTCTTTTAAAATTCCAAATTTTCTTTTACCCTTGATGTAGATAACTTTTTTATATAAAAAAATAAGTTTAATAAAATTTGTGTCTGATATTAGAAGTAACAATATTGTTTTTCTGTAATTTTATCGTTTTTAACTCGTTTATTTCTTGATCTTTCATATCATTTGGTAATAACAAGTATTATACACATATATTATAAATATTATATATATATATATATATATATATATATATATATATATATATAATATTATGTCTATGGTACTATACTCTTTACAGTAAAATTTCTCTTTATATCACTAGAAAAATACCTTTCCCTTTATATAATTAAATGCATGATTTAATTGTTTCATTTGTTCACAAAAAGACAAAAAACCTAAACTTGAATTATGTTTAGTATTAGTATTTTATAATACGCAAACAATTCAACTGATTTCTATTAACAAAGTAATTAAATAAGTGTCTAAATCAACCTAGCAATATTCAAATACTTATATTTAAGACAACGCCAAAAACATGTTAAGAATAAACAAAAATAATTTCTGCATGTTTTTATCTACTAATAATAAATTAAATTAATGGTCGTTAATTCTTTGAAAAATTTGTAGAATATCAAACACATTCTGAGTTAAAAGCCTTCATAAATCTCTTAAGATTCAAAATCATTTATTTCTGTCTCTGGTAACGTGTGAAATATTCGTTACACAGTCTAGTAAGTTAAGTACATATATCAAGTAATTTTAATGATGTCCAAAAATTAGTCAAAGATACTCAAACGATTATAACGAAAATTATTCTATTGAATAGACTACATAAAGTTTTTTGAAAAACGGAAAAATCCGCAGTCTTCTTGGAGTTGCAGTAAATCTCTCTTCCTCTTTTTCTTCTTCTCTTTCTTTCTTTTTCTCCTGTTGTAATTTCTAACAAAGATAATTCTACATTTCAACGATGTTTCCGACTATTGTTAGATCTACTTTTCTCTTTCAATTCTTTTTCTCTCTTCTTAGATCTCACAAAAGAGGAAAGTACCACGTTCGAATTTCTCTGTAATTATCAGGCGTGGTACAAGTGCTTGATTTCTGATATAGAAATTTGTTATATATTGAGTCTAACTACGTGTGTGTGAAACTTAGAATTATTTCCTTATTACATCATTATTTAAGAGTCGATATCACGTAATATAAACGTCGTATCACGACGAGTCGGTACGCAATATGTTAGAAATTGTTAAATACATTAGAGAAAAATAAACTGTATTTTTTATGATTTATTTACAAATAACTCGTTTCAGTGTTCTATAACTGTATATTTTTTCTTTAACACTTTCAATATTTCGACTTATATTAATTCTTTATTTAACATTATCCATGTAGAAATAAATTTATGTGCAACAATGCTTTTCTCTTCAAAATAATATATATACATAGGAAATGCGATCGAAATGTTCCGTTGATAATAATTTATTTCTCAATTAAATCGCGAAATCAATATTTCTATTAAACACTTTGTATTTCAATCACATTTTCACCCAATATGCTGGGTGATTGTTTTAATATGCAATTACTAATTTATAGAGTATGTAGACTCCCTCTGCCTCTATCTCTTTTTCGACTGAGTATATAATTATGCAATAACCAAACACGTAGCATGTTGGGATAAAATTGTGCTACGAGATATTCTCATTCTCATTTAATTCTCTGATATTTATATTATTTTTTGTATTCATAAAATGATTTCATTTATTGTACAAGCTATAATTATTACTACATTTATAAAAGATGAATATCACATTGTAATTAACAAATTTTTAAATTTAAATAGTAAAATAATAAGAAATATCACTGATCTTTATTTATACAAAAAATGGGTAAATATAACATTATAATGCAGTTAATTCATTTAAATATAAAGCTTCCTTTATAATTGGAAAAGTTATTTAAGTTAATTACAAAAAAGAGAGGGAGAAAAAAACTTTTAAACTTTCCAAAGAATAAAAGTGCAAAAAAGAGAACTTTATATTTCTAGAGTCGAAACACGTCACTGTTATAAACAGTTATAAACAAGCAATGTATTACGTTCCATCCAAGATGTATCTTATTGTCAGAAAGAAGTCACATTGGTTGAATGAAATATCTCCCGCGGGATTTATATAAACTTGGAATTCACTAGCTATTGCTGTCTAGGGTATATATATGGTTGCACGAAGAACAAGGAAAGGCGTGGCAGAATTATGCCTCATGCAAGATGATACGTTTTGAATCGAAAACACGCACTAGCACTGACATTAACATTGTTCCTCGCTATAAATCGTCAAACAATGGCCATTCCATGTGCGTGTTACAAAACCTTGAAATGTGCTCGTGATATACATATTGATAGGATTCCCCTCTTTGTGAACAGGATGAGTATGATATCATTAGTTGCAGTTTTAACAATACTGATGTTCGTGACATGACACAATACATATTTATTAAACATACTATTACTTCACGATATTAGACTGACGTATTACTACATTTTCACTTGCAAGAGTTTTGTAACATTTTTCCAATTTACATATTTATTTTTTTAATTATTATAAAGTCATCTTTTTCTAAAAAAAATGTTATATATATATATATATATATATATATATATATATATATATATATATACTGTGTATGTGTGTGTGTGTGTGTGTATAAAAATAAAAAAAGATGATTTAGTTTTATAATTATAAGTGATTTCTTGAAGAAGAGATTTTTAAGAACTAATTTCAGAAATACTTGCAAACATTTTTTTATTTATATCTATTTTAATCATAGATTTTATTTTGATAAATTTTAGATTCAAAAATTAGTTCGAAAGATACTTACCGGTGGAAATTAAAAACTGCGTATTTTAAATTATCTATGTAATTACGTTATATGGAAAAAATTTGCTGTTAAATAGTTCGTCCTGTCGTGCAGAAAGTCAACTATTAAATCTTCCAAATGACTCGAGTGAGCTCAAACTTACAGTGTCTTACGGATTACAAAACTAATTTAGTCGTTGTGCTAATAAAAGTGTCCCAGAAGTGTGTGAAGTGGACCTTACACTTTTAAAAACTTAAACGGTTTTATATGGAACGGGAAATGTTGCGACTTACAGTTTGTTACCGACGTGACGGTAACTCCGTCGCGAAACTTGTAACTTTTAAATTTTATGAAACAGCTATTAGCTGCAGTAAGCGCCACAGGTGGAACGGATCATTTTAATTCCGTTAAAATTCTCTCGTTACAGAACCGAACGACACTCAATGCAAATTGTAATTCTACCTATTCCTCAAGCATTTTTCATTAGTACAAAAGACTCGCCATTTTTATATTAAGTTTTGTCTTGGATAAAGTTACTGATTTGAGTTATTTAAGAAGAGGATTGGAAAACTTCTTGCTAAATGGAAAAAGTGTATTGAAGGCAATGGTTCTCTCTTCTGATTAAGAAAGATTACTTTGAAACTGCGTAATTCTGTTTTCAACTCTATTCGACAAATACGACAAACCTTTTGCACCAAGCAAATGTTTCCGCATGATACGTTTCAGAGTTTCTCAACCCGTTTTTTCGTTCAGGGAACTCTTCTAAGTTTTATTTACTTCTGTAGCTTCTGTAGCTGTGTGCTCACTCGTCGCTATTAGTTGAGAAAAAGGAAGTTTGGGTGGCCCGCTCAGAAATTTACTGTAGCTCCTTAATGTGTTCGGTCTTTTATGTGGTCTTTCGTGTAACCTCCTCTTAGAAATATGATGTAGCCCCCCCCCCTCTCGGAAAGTTATATGACCCATGTGGGGAGTTAAAGACCATCCGAATTTTTTATATGTACCCAAATTTATTTCTGTCATTAAAAAGACAATGCTTTTGATTAAAGATGCGACGTCTGATTTAAAGATGTAATTATTATAATACTTAACTTTTTTGTTCAAGATAACAGAAATTATCTTAGGGATTAATATCACAGTTTGTCTACAGTTTTTTTTAATTGTACAAAAATTTGTTTTTCCATTTAATTTATTTAAAAAAAAATCTATTATTAGAAATCTGAATTTGCTGTTCAATCAAAATTTTAATTAATCATTGCTGAGCTAGTTAATAGTTTCTTATTGTCAATAAGTAAGACGTTTGATTTCCGAAACAATTCATTATTTTTTACTTTTTTATTTTTTATGTATGTAAGTGTTTAGTAACTCACTTTGTATTTTAATACAATAAGTTTTGTATTTTAATACAAAAAATATCATTAAATATATATTATTCATTGGATCGATGCAAAAAGATTGCTTCTCAATGATAATGTCTTCACTATATTTCTCGAAAGTCAATATTTTATAGTAAGTTACCGTTTCACCGATCGTATGAAGGGCTGTCTAACTTTTTACCATGAGAAGTAACCGTAGAATTTATAGATACGTAAAGAGTGAAAAAGAAATACCGTGCGGCGAAGATGAATTTCTTGCCTCGACGATTCCCAAGTAGTTAGAGTGTGTATGCGCGCGGCGAATTTAATGAACGACAATACGAATAACGTTGGCAAATTGCGATGGTTACCTAACGAACAAAAAGCCGCCCAATTAATAGTCGCAGTGCCGCTACCCGCCAACGTGATAGTTACTTTGATTAATTTGAATAACGTCGATATCACTGGGGAGGAACAATTAGCGTGGTTCGCGTACAATTCCGACGATGGCCGACAACTTCTTAATTGTGCATCACGTGAAAATTACTTTATGTAAACGTCACTTAACGTTTCTCTGTAATACATGGAGCGCCTCGAACTTATCGCGTTTTCTTTCAACTGCGGATCGTATTTACAAGTCAATTTTATTTTACGAAGACATCGAGGCACGACTAATTTTCAAAATAGATAATTGAAGATAGAGAACTTTTCGCTAGAGACTATTTTCCAAGTTATTAATATATAACAAAACCTCGTTCTTCCGGCGATTTCATACAATTTAATCAAATTTAAATTTCGAATTAATGAAACATCTAATATCAAAGATTGAAAAGTTATAAGAAAGATGATGCATCAAATTTTTGTGACAAAGAAAAATTGATTTAAAATTGATAAAAAGAAAATTCACAGCTGATAAAAAGTAATCTGGAATCTGTAAAACTACCATCACAGAAAATCAGTAAAAGTAAGAAAGTTTTAAGCTTTCAAAACTTTATTTCAAAATGTTAATACGTTTACTTCGAATGGTTATTTTCAAATATTGCGGTGTCGATAAATGTACAATTTTCTGAGTAATATAATGAAATATAATTTATACAGTAACATAATACATAATATAGAGTGTTTTTATACGTATCCTTCTTATAGATTATAATATTGTAACTTTACCTAAAATTTAAAAAAACACTTTTAAAAACACAAGTAGTTTAATATTTCATGTAATTAAATCTTTTATGAGATAAATGAGTAAATGTAATTATAATTAATTTTTCAATAGTGTGCTCTTGTAGCTCTTTGTCGAAATAATATATATTTATTGTGTTATTTCTAAATGTTTTTATATCTGCCTCTAAATTAATTAAAAAAGAATATTAATTAAAATGTTGTTCATATTAGTTTTACTGAAACAAGGGAAAGATAAACTGTACTATATATAAAATCTTTTTTATCATAAAATAAATTACAAGTATTTTAAATAATTTGCACACTTTTAATGAAAATAATCTGTTAGTTAAAAGAAAATTTTAATATCAGCACATTGGTAAATCTCGCTATAAATTATGCACAATTTCAGAGTTACATAAAAGAGGAAAAGTAATGTACAGTTAATCGATTAACAGTCGACATTTTATTTCTCAAACAGAATTTTATCGTGAATAAAAAGATTTTAACAATAAATAATTCTCCTTTTTTTAATTTGAAAAATGAAGGCTATTATTTAGATATAAGAGGTCAGTCAGCAAGAGTTATTATATTTAATTGACCTTGGTACCAATTCGAAAGCTTGGAAAAATGCAAAATCAATTACGGTCTAACTTCTAAAATTCTTTGTGTCGTGATTACGGCTCTTAATGGGCTAACGGTGTATTCCCCCGTGGATGCAAGCGCATCCAGCCGCTTCTTACGGTATCCGGGCGCATTTTTTATCAATGGCCATCAAGAGCCAGCAAACGGCACGTTGGACATACGGGGAACTAAATCGGACGGCCAGATCCGCAGTTCGACGTTGCAATTCGAGCGGGACGATTTGTCGCAAGTCGAAATGCGCATGGATGCTTCGAGCGAGCGAACGACCGGCCCGCTACGCATCTGTCTGTCTCCACTTTCTTCCTATTGCCTCTCCACTCGTCCGTCTCGCCACTATAGTGGGATGTGCACGTAGAAAATGCCCGTGTGCGGGCATAAAGTACACACGCTCGAGAAGCGTGTAGAAGGTAGAGCGGCAAGTTTTTACGCGACCATCCCCGAGTGAATGACCGGTCAGAGCCGCCTCTCACTCTCGGCACTTCGGATCTGCTCTGCGCCGCTGCTTCTCTCACTCTAGTCGATTACGAGAGAAGCGACGTGAGATACATAAAGAGACAGAAACAGTGAAAGACAAAGAGGGAAAGAAAGAGAGAGAACGGAAGCGAGAGAAAGGGAGAAACTACAGTTGGTCGACTTTGCAACGTGGCGCGAGCTGCATTAGGCTGCACATACCAAAAACAGTTTGCGCTAATGGCAGAAACGCTTAACCTTCAGAATACATGGTATGATGAATACGTGAAAATCAAAATAAAAAAACTGTTATTTCGAGAAATCAAAGAAGATAGGGCAAGAAAGATAGTTTAGGTTTGTCTTTCTAGGAAGAAGAGAGAGAGAGATTTCATTTTTTGTTTACTGATATAAAAAACATGAAGGAAACAAATAAATGCCTTTCACAATCTCAAAAATTCATTTCATTGTATATATACAATATATATTGATAAATCTACTTAATTCATCTTAATAAAAAAGAGAAAAAAATTGTTATTACTACACTATTTATTTTACCGGAATAATATTTTCATAATTATTAAAAAATATTGATATTTTATTAGAATCGTTTATAATAATTAAAACCTTTCTAAATTTTATAACTAAAAAAGTATCATTATAATTTCTTTTGCAATATATTATATATATAATTATATATTATAAGTCAATAAACAATAGTGTCAATGTGTCAACAGAAAATTTTCTATATTCAGATGCCGTTATTCAAGTTCATACTCGGGTGACCGAGTCACGAACTCGATTTAATCGATTTTCGATATATTTGATATCGTCACGCTCCGTGGTTCCTGAGGTTATTTTACGTTACATTGTGTTGGCATGGTAAGCTCATATAAATAATCAACGCGTACCTAAATTGATTTAGTGTGCGTAATAGCGAGAATGACCGCGCGGTGCATGGCTATTTCCTTGGATACCCGAATAACCGGATATGAACAATATTGATACATATATTACATAAACTGTATATATACACGACTTATTGTTCGTATGTGCGTAATGGAAAGTTGCCTTATTGTTTTTTAAAAAATGTTTAATTTAATTCGATTCTATCCTACCCCCCCCCCCCATTATATATTACCATTACTTATAATTACTAACATTACATCATAACAACACCTCATTACCATATAAAGAAATGTTTCTTTCATATTTTTCATATTTTTAAGTAATCCTTAAGAACATCGCATTTTATATTTACATATTAAAATTATTTATAAAAGATCGTAAATATTTATCTTAATACTAAAATGATCATTTTGCCTATTAAATATCTTTTCAATAATCATAAATTCTGTATTTTATCAAACATTTAATTAATTAACTGAAAATAAACCTTTTTCTTTGATGTTTTAATGTGCATCCAAGTTAAAATATTACTATCAAATCAATCAGTACAGATTTTGTATTATCGACGAGTCGTAAATGTTCTACGTGAACAAAAAGTTTCCGAATGTTTTTAATAGAACTCTTTTTAGGTAAAACCGCGCTCGCGATACAAGAACATGCTCAATGGTATCCGTTTGCCTGAAAAAGATCACGCAAATAGCGAGAATTTTTAAAACGTTTATTGTTTTGTCGTGAACGTTTGTTTTTTAATGTGACGCATAAATACAAGATTCACGCAAAAGACCCATTTTTGCGGAGAAATAAAATGTCAGCGGAAACATTATAGCCGCTTTCAGAAATATGCTAAATAACATAGCTCGGGTGCTATTACACATACTGCTCTCCATTGTTTATTTCATAAGATTATTTTCATATAATATCCTCATTTTCATTTTCATATAATATCTCTCTTTGTATTTATCATATATTATTTCATTTTTATTTTTCTGCACACGCAATAATACAAAGAAAATTACTTAAGAGCTCTTGACTCTCAGAAGAGATAACATAAACATCATTAAACTTTTGATATTGTGAGATATATGAGCTTCTTTGAAATAAAAAATTAAAATAAAGAGATTTGTGATGTTTGTTTTAAATATGTAACTTTTGGAAAATATTTTCGCTCTAAATATAATATTTTTCATTTATTGATATATTTGTGACTTGATTGTATGTTGGATTAAAATAAGTATTTGAAGAATTTAAGTATCGTGGCATATATCGATAAAAAATATATTTTCCAACAAAATGATAGGTCTTAATAAAAAATATAATAAATATTTTAAATTGAAAAACTAATATTACGTGTTAATGAAAAAAAATTGTGTAAATTTTTTTTTAAATTTTTAAGTATCTATGCAGCTTATAGAATAATTTTCTAAAAATTCAAAAAGTAAAACAGATTGCAAATAAAATATAAAAGATAACGGCATATATATATTTAATCCATTCGACATGCACACGTATTTGTCGAATATTGTTGTTATTATGAAATATTACTTTCAACTAAATGTTATAAATAACAAAAAATGCTTTCAGTACGATAAATACTATATCCTCTTTCCGATTTTCAGTTTTAGCAATAAAATGATGCTTAAAAGTGCCCGTCTTTCATTCAGGATATAGCTGTTGAAGTAAATCGTTGACAAAATGTAAATTGTAGGTTTTTAGTTATACACACATTATAAGAAAAATCAGTACAAAACTTCTGGATACATAAACGTACTTTTATAACATTTTTCCTTAGATATATTATTTCAATTTTTACCAGTATTGATGTTCGCATTCACAGCCGAACGATTCAATAGATATTCGGTTATTCCGATTCACAATTGCAGCTATTGCAATTTTGCTTTAAATCGTTCGTACTAATACATCGAAATTTTTATCCACAATAATAGTAGCAAAGAATACGAAAAATGTGCGCGTTTCCATAACCTGCGTATCGGTTCATCTCAATTCTTTCAATTTTCTCTCTTTTCGTTGAGTAACAATCAGGTATGCATTTATACATGGGTCATCCTTATAAAAAATATTTGATTTGTTTTCTTACTGTAAAATTCAGTGCGCAATATATTCAGTATTGTGTATAAATAGATCGGTGTATCATCGACGTATTTCTCGCGAATGAGACGATTATATTGATTCGAGGAGTGAAGCCGCGTTGAAGAGTGGAGGAGAAAAGAAAGAGAGCGTTAGCTACCGGACATAAATTATGCACTATCAGTGCAGCCGATAAGTATTAGTTTAGTTTGAAATTTGTTAGCCGAGTCAGGCATTCGGGGTACGGTTTTCACAGTCACGAGCGAGAAAAAAGTACGGCGAAGTTAGATGAATCATGAATAAATTTACGCGCCAAAACCTTTATTCTGGAATGATCCAAGTTTCTTTATAGTATATACTTCCCTCGCCACGTGGTAATATCGAAACTTATATTGCAGCAAAACATAAATTACTGGTACACGTAAATTAGGTGTGCCACCCGAAATTTATTTTCGCTCTATTATAAATATCGTCATAGAAATGCTCGCCGCAAAATCTGTTGGCAAGGTATTTCTGTTATGCCACTTCGCAATGTGAGAAATTAATTCCTATTTTTGCCCATGTTCGTCCAATACTTCGTTACTCATTAAAGTGTCATCCGTTTGCGGCAATTCGGTACAAATTAATTTTTAATCACATCGTTAATTCATATGATTACCAGACTATTTGATTAACGTTTAGAATGACAATTTATTATTCAAAATAAGGGTTGGCAGAAATTAACTATAAATAATCATTGTTAATTTTTCATGTTTCAATTCGGAAATAACGTGTCGTAGCAAAACATTTCGGATTGATCGCGCGTTTTATCAGTCGAGTACATAAATTTTGTAAAATTCGCGTCCTTGGAACGTACAAAGAAAGCTTTCCCTGAAAGAAATCGAAGCTTCTATTATCTCGTCTTATCGTAGGCGGAAATAACACTCGTTCGTCCGAGCTGGCGCAGCACTCAAGCGACTAAACTTGCGACGCCAGTCGGGAGCGGCTGCAGACTCAATTAGCTCCGCGGAAAACTTTCATGGAGAGATTACGATGTCAACAACGTCTTTCTTGCGCGAATGACGTTCCGCGCGTCGGGCAAAATTGTTGTTTATCGAAATGGCAGTCTTCCAAGCGCGGCATGCCGTCACGCTTTTGAAATCACGTCAAATGCTTGACTATTTAACTCCAGTTTACTATAGTCTGTCATGAGTCTTTATCTTCATTTCCATTTTCATTATTCAGTCTCCGAAAAACGAACTATTTCTCGAACATATAAAGATTATTATAGAATTAAAAAAATGTATTAAATATTAACAATAAATCTGAAGTTTACACAAAAAAGCTTAGCGATAGATACTCTATGTAAAAGAACAGTAACAGATGCTGATACGAAAAATTAATTGAATAAAAATGAGATCAGACGATTTAATAAGTTATTTAGTACAATCGATGTATAATGTATATGTTATCTGAATTCCAAACATATAAAAGTACAACGAAAAGGCTGTTCCTGTTTTACGTGAAAAAATAATTACAACTTTGATAACCGCAACATTATACAGTATGAAATTTAGCGTGCTAGTAGTCTACATCATTTATTATTAGTTTTGAATATTAGGTCTGCCAAGAGCGTATATGCAAATCAAAAGTGTAAAATTTTTTAATTTAGTGTATATCGCATGCCGAAGAAAAAGATTCTAAGACAGCTTATGGAAGAATTATGATTGTTTTCAAATAGAGAACGGTGATTTAAATCGTAATTTAATTAGTAATTGCGATAAAGCACTCAACCGTAATGGAGAACGCGCATTTATTCATCCAGACTCCTTTCATGATATGCAGTCATATGTAACTATAATTTAATATTCTCTAATTGATTTTTAATTACACACGATTGATTAACATATTGTGCATGTAGACAATACTGACACGAGGATATATCATATTATGAGTATATCTTGTTATGACATGCAAATTTCTCTCACAACAATTTAATGTTGAATTTTACGTTCCCTTTTCAATTTACAGTAAATTGGTTTGCCGATGTAATGCTCGATATCATTATCTTTTATTCAAATTTTTTACGCCAACGATAAACGTAAACGAAGCTGTCAGCGTTTCTATACTAAAAATATGCACAAATAAATGCGAATGGGAGGAGTCGATTCAATGGTATCGCTCACATTTTCGCAAAGATTTCTCACATAAATCATAATTCGTCTGATTTCATTTATTGATTTGATTTATTACGTTATCGTAAACTGAAATTAGCTTATTCTATAAACATATTCATATCGTGTGTGTGTGTGTGTGTGTGTGTGTGTGTGTACGTGTGTGTGTGTGTGTGTGTGTGTGTGTGTGTGTGTGTGTGTGTGTGTGTGTGTGTGTGTGTGTGTGTGTGTGTGTGTGTGTGTGTGTGTGTGTCTGTCTGTGTGTGTGTGTGTGTGTGTGTGTGTGTGTGTGTGTGTGTGTGTGTGTGTGTGTGTGTGTGTGTGTGTGTTGTTGTAATGTCTGTGTTGTTGTGTTTTGTGTGTTGTGTTGTTGTTTTTGTTTATTTGTGTTGTGTGTGTGTTTTGTTTGTGTGTGTTGTGTGTTTTTGTTTGTGTTGTGTTTGTTTTGTGTTTTTGCGTGTTTTGTTTTGTTTTGTGTGTGTTGTGTCTTTGTGTTGTGTGTCTGGCTCTGGGTGTGTGTGACTGTGTGTGGCTGTGTGTGTGTGTGTGTGTGCATAAAATAATGTAATAATCTGCTGTGTCTGGCCAATGTGTGTGACTGTGTAATAATAATGTGTGTGCCAATGTGTAATAGCCAATATGTGTGTGTGTGTGTGTGTGTGTGTGTGCCAATAATAATAGCCAACTAATAATATGTAATGTGTAATATTAATATATGTGTGTGTGTGTGTGTGTGTGTGTGTGTAATGGCAATTAATATGTGTGTGTACAATGTGTGTATGTGTGAAGTGTGTGTAATGTGTGTGTGTGTGTGTGTGGTGCTGTGTGTGTGTGTGTGTGTAGTGTGTGTGTGTGTGTGTGTGTGTGTGTGTGTGTGGTAATGTGTGTGTGTGTGTGTGTGTGTGTGTGGCCAGTGTGTGTATGTGTGTGTGTGTGTGTGTGTGTGTGTGTGTGGTAATGTGTGTGTGTGTGTGTGGTAATAATGTGTGTGTGTGTGTGTGTGTGTGTGTATTATTTATTGTGTGTGTGTGTGTGTGTGTGTGTGTGTGTATTATTATTATTGTGTGAAGTATTGTGTGTGTGTGTGTGTGTATTGGTATTTATTATGTGTGTGTGTATTGTGTACGCACTTGCCTTATTAATTATATTATGCCCACGTGTAAGCCTAATAAAGAAAGAATTTATTTTGGGAGAAAAAAATTTGTCGCTTTCTCTCTCTCTCTCTCTCTCTCTTTCACTTTAAAATAATTTACCGTGAAAATAATAGTACAATTATTTCGCGAAGTATACTACAAATTTTGTACAACTTACAAAAGGTAGTTTTTGAGAAATATAATTTTGATTATAAATAAAATAATATATGCATCTATTTATTTATTTATATATTTATAAGAGTAACCCCAACTTAAAAATTTTAAACTCTTAAAAATTGCAGCCTTATAAATATTCCGATTACGTCAAACCAGCTTCATTTATCTTTTACGAAAAAAAGATTATTTGAAAAAATAATGATTTGATCGGAAACGTTTTTTTCAAAATAGCTAAACTGCATCGACCCGATCATGATATCGAAGTTTCACAGCTCTTTCCGGCTATCTTCTATTACCGTTAAATCCTTCAAATCGGAATCGATCGGTCGGTCAGTTCCGATATGGCGTAAGCCTTAAGGACGCAAACCGGAGACTTTTCTATTCTAGGCGGGGGTGTTATTGGTCGAGAGGCTGTCTTAGATTGATCTTCTCTCGCTATGTTACGCCGCCTCGGAAAGCCGTCACCAAGATTCTCGTTGTTCGTACTAACCCGCTTCTACTTTCTGCGGGTTCTCCTAAGTGTCAATTTCTCGTAGTTTCGCGAACTACAAAGCAATATCACTTTTGTGACTTTCTACTACCTTGAGAAACACTTCGTGTGTGTGTATATACATATGGTAGTTTCGTAAAATTAATTCGAGCGATTGAAGCAAGAAGAACTCATATAACAGTAAATCGTTAGCAACTTTTTCAATTTTATAGAAAGCTTTGATAATTTCGAAATATAATTCAAAGGAAAATGAGAGAGACTATTTAAATCTTTCTGTCGATCCTTTAATTCAAATAATTATTTGTCAAACTCTAGGTATTGGAAACGGTTATATTAGCTGTACTCACCTGGTCGGCGATCTCCGTTAGGTCGTGTAGACTTATGTTGTAAATGGCGTTCCTGCAAAACGAAACGAGAACGTTAAATCCTACCCATAAATCGTCCCTGTAATCTCTGCTCTTCGTGCGTCTCCGTGTCGACAACTCGGATTGAAGCGCGAGTAAGCATCAGCAATTATGAATGAAACAGCAAGAATGACGCACAAAGAACACGATATATTTAAAAGATAAATTTGGACTTTCTTTTAACGAATATAAAAACTGTTTTCAGGACTTCTAAATCTTGCATGTGCGGAAGGAATAAAAGTGCGAAGGATAAATCAAGCGGAAAAACTGCAAAGACAAAATTGGAACCGTAAAAAGATCTATGTTATATATCTCGGACGTAATTGATTTTACGACTCAGGAACATTGCGCTGACTGTTGGCGGAGAGCAGGATCAGAAAAAAATTAAATTATTTTTTGATCCGTATCAAATTTCCATTAGCCAATGTATTTGTATCAAATTCCGCAAAGGGATACGCTATTGATCTCCAACCCATCGCTTTAACAACGTAACTAGAGCAGCTTGATAAAATAATATTAGATAGTGGAAAAGTGTTTTCTTATATGTATACACTCATAACTAGAATGGCGAAACGATGGTCGCTGCTCTTTGAAATACGAAATAAATTTTTGAATGTGAACTACCATTTCCTTTGTGCTTCCTATCGATTGAGAATCGCTTGTGGATAACAAGATGTCTCAAACCCACTTTTCCTCTACGAGTTTCTTTGACCAATTTAGAACAGACTTTTCTTAACAAAAAACTCAAGAGAATGATAGTATCTAAATTATAAGTAATTGAAAATAAAGATCTTTTTGAAAATTAAATGTCAAGGCTTCAACAAAGTAGAATCATATTCTACATTTAATTTTAAATTATCTTTCTTTGAGATTTACGAAATTATCCTTTGAGACTTACTCAACAAGATAAATAATGCTAAAAATCAAAAGATTGTTAAGAAAATTATATCCCATTCCAAATCTTCATTAAGTTCAAACTAAAAGTTGGGCAAAGAATTTATAGTCGAAGAGCGGTCTGGTACATTCGGTATGCTGTATACTGCCTTTGAATACAAATGAATAGTGCGCGTTGCGCGTAAACCGCATCTCTGTTTGCTACTAATATACGTGATGCTGCGTCACCCCTTGCTGATGCGTAATCGAATGAATGACTCGGCCACTTGGGGCTCGTGGCACCAATGAGAGGAGTCTAGTCGATGACTATCTCATTTATGTAAGCCCCCACGAGTAGCACGAGGGGACAACGCGACGAAGAATCGAATCAACGTAACAATTACCTGGCACCAATCAGGATAGAGGTTGTCGCACGTTCTAGGAGCTTGAAATGTTCCACGTGGCTCTCATTGCCCAGAAACCGCTGGCCAATCACCTCACCTGTAACAAAAAGAGACGTTTTGTTAAACATAAATAGAAAAAAAAAGAAAAAATCGTGAGAGATATAATATTCTTATAGTTTCAAAATCATATGTAACTTACAATTGTGATAAGTATTAGAAAAAAAAGATTAAACTGCACATATAAACATAATATGTATTTCCTAGATAATATTTAAAATTGTTTTAAATTTGTATATTTATCTATTGGTAACAAGATATATAACAAATATAAATGTGAGAGAGAAAGAGAGAGAATTAATATCAAGCAATGTGTGTGTGTGTGTGTGTGTGTGTGTATCAATTTCCTATAAAGTATTTACAGAAAACATGTTCTCCGTAAATCGATCAATCATACATCTAAATCATACACGTCGGATTTCGCACATCAGACTACAATCTTCCTATTACATTCTCACATCCGCGAATGAACCATTCCTGTATACATTATTCGCACATGTATAGCTTTACATGCGCACATTAATCGATAATGTGCAGATTATTCCACTATCGAGAGCCATATTTCGTAGATCTTTAAATCAATTAAAGTGATTTTTTTCTCATAAAATTCATCATTGTTGTACATTCTTAAAGTTTTCTACATCAAATATATCTTGAAACTCATTTTACAAAATTTACAAGCTTATTCCAAAATAATTCCATTCAGAATCAAAGTTAAAGCTTCACTATTTGCGTCTGATTGGAAGATTTATTTTCAGAAAAACTTGATTCTCGATCGCTTAAACTAAAAAACTATCCTAGTGTCTTTTTTTAATCCCCGTGCTCGAGTCGATTCCAAACTAATCAAATGATTCGCTAGAGTAGATAAAAGGTTGCTGAATAAGTCCGGGACACTCCGTAGAATCCACGACGGTATCCGTAGTGGAAACGCGATATAACGATGCATCGGCTGCATCGAAAGAAGAACTTGTTACGATAAGCGAAAAGGGTTAGGGATGAAGTGTGCAAGTATATAGAGAAGATATTCACGAAGCATGTGTAAAAGACTGAAAGGTAGAGCGTCTCTTAGCCTTTAGTCGATGATAAAGCGTTGCGCCTACTTTGTGGTAGCAGCGGCGGCGTCTCTTCACTTGACTCTCCACCACCTCTCTCTTTCTCTTCTCTATCTATCTCTATCTCATTGCACTACCACTCTACCGTTTCACGACCCTTTCTTCCCTATCCACCTAACTACGACTACTGTATTCGAACCCTTGTACGTGAAGTCGACAGTGCGCTTCTTTCCCTAGATATATCGCGTTATGTTTTTTCATTTACGTATGCGACCGCTTTACAGCATGTATCGGGAATGGGAAAGATGAAAAAGAAAAGAGTAGGCGTTCTCTGATCTTTTGTGTAGATACCAATACGATTATGAGAATTCTTCAAGAGTAAAAATTCTTTATGAAATCTCTTCACGTTTTTCTATTTAGAAACATTTGTGAATAATTATCATGCAGTTTCTTAACCGCGTTAGTATAGTTATAATTGCTATTTCACAAAATAAAAAAGTTTACTAAAAAAAGATATATATATTTTAAATGTTATCACATAAAATTTTTTTTCAGAGAAAAATAAAAAGAAATTTGTAGTGTATAATAAGTTATAAATAAATAAATGTGTGTGTGTGTGTGTGTGTGTATGTGTCCATAATTTATTATTTCTTCATTCATGGGAATATATTATTTCTAATTCATAGCGAAAAAATATTTTTGCAAAGTGCAATCCTACAGATGTTAGAAATTAGCATAATGAAATTTCGATATGCATGAAATGCGAAATGTAACAGTATATATTCATGAATAAAAAAGACGGTAGAGGTGGGGTTCAAATAACATTCAGAATCGCTATGCCAAAGGCTTAAAGTCCGTATTATCGAGTACATGAGATCGCGTGGATGAGTTTTCCGATACGTTAATCGGGTCGGATAGCATTCTCGTTCGACACTGATCTGCTCTCTATATTCGTAAGAGCGGAAGCAGACTGTCGTTGAGATCTATAAGAGCTCAAGAATAATCCTACAATGTACATAACTGTCACCAGTAGAAGGGATAGTTTTTTTGCATAACTTGGTACAATGCATTTTGCTTTACAATAGTAATAAAAAAATCACGAACTGTAAGCAGAGAAGTTCGTCGACTTCCAATCGGCTTTCTGCGATTCGATAGCTCAGCAGAATTTTTAGTCCTTTTAATGGTATATTCCATGCCGCGTTTCAGATCAAATTTATTGTTTGTTTTCGAGAGAGAAAGATTTATATGTGCAAAAAATGTGATCTTTCAATAAAAAAAATCATTTCACTTGAATTTTAAATGTAACGATACTTGGATATATCACAACATATGTTGAAAACTGTCTTATCCAATAAAAAATTCCTATATGAATTTAATATTATAACATATTCATGGAATGCTTAATGTAAAAAATATTAAATTTAGTCGCTAAATAACGTTATAAAAACATCAGTTAGTTATAGTACGAAAAAAATATAACTATTTTTCCTATGTTTTATTGTATATATTGTACATATATATTTTTTGGCACTTCATTTATATTAAAAACAAATTTATATTAAAAACAAATTTTAATCTCATTTTTAAAATATACACATTTATTCTCTCATTTATATTAAATTAAAAATTACATTTATAATACATATATCACTCTTGCCTGTAACATTAAGTATGTCACAATGGTTTACAATAAAATTCTATTTTTTTGTTCCTGACAAAATTAATATCCAAATAAATCATCTCATAAAACAGTCAAAGAATTTTCAACATTATTAATCTAAATATTGTGAAATACTTTTTCTACTGGTTGCCAGACTTTAAAGCATTACTTTTTGCGTTACTTTTTGCGTTTTTAGCGGTCAATTTGTATTAATTCCAATAGGATGCATTTTATGAATCAATTTTCTATAGAGATGCAGTACATCTAAAGCGTTTATACACGCATATATAGAACAGTGAGTGGATTTATGTGATTGAATTTCAGAGCTATCAGTCAACCAATAATTTCTTTATTGTTCACTGAATTCGACCGATTCTCAATTTCTTTTATCAAAAAAAAATAATTTTTATGCAATTTGTGTTACATATTCACGTATATATTGTCCTCCCATTATAAATTTAACATCTTTGTATAGAATTTCGTACGCCTTAAAAAAAGCCTGTGGTTTATTTTAGATTACCTAACAGGAATTTTCCATTTGCTGTAAGTCTGTTAAATTATTTATTGGAAATGGATTTAGTGGAGATAAACTTATTGAAAGTGCGCTAAACTTTTTATCTTTGCACAGAAATCCAGAGAGCTTAAATATCGAGAGATATCTTCATCGTGAACTAAATTCAAATATCGTTATACCCGGAATAAACCGTTATAATTAAATAAGTGAATATGCATATAATATCAAATATGTCAAGCTTTTATTTTTTTCCTTTTAAATCCATTTAAATTATTTTCAACAATAAGAGATGTAAAAAAATATATAATAGTTTATATTAAAGACATAATTTAAGATAATCGATCTTATACACAACTTTTGTGTGTGTGCGTTATGATATTAAAATCACCACATAATTGACTTTATAAGCAAAGTGATACTTTACAACATATTCGATTAAAATCAGTGAACAATCACTGCCAATGTTTGTCGTTAATCGTTATCGTCGAAATTTGTGTAAGTAAAGCTATCTAGATTCTAAGTCGCAAGATTGTTACCATGAATACAATTTTCTTATCAGACAATATAATTCTACCATCATTCAATTCTAATTATTATCAAGTAAAATCCAAGAATGCGTTCTAAACTCATTTGCAAAGCGAATATACTTTCCTCCACGACAATATACGTTACCTTAATTTCGACAGCATTGTTCTTTACGATGTCGCGATGCATATGGATGCAGTTTCTAGCTACGATTGCACTTTGCCTACTACATACATATGCATAGATGTATGTACATGTAATCATGGTTTATAACGGAGGGTGAGTTTGGCACGCGCCAGCTCTTGTAATTTCTTATTTCCAAGCATCGTCACCGCCTCTCATCGACACGCGACTGATACGTGCTAAGAATCGATCCTTACCTCAAAAATATACAAGGTGTCCTAGATTACCAGAAGTTCTTTCAACTACTCGTAAATTAAATACAGATTCTTAAATATTATATATACTGGAATTCTTTCATCAACCTGTGAAGTGATAGTGAGAATTTTATTTCACGCGAGTATATTTATATGAACAATATATAACAATGTAATCGTAATGTATTTAAAGTTCTCTCAAACATTTTTGAAATTCTACTATTTGATGGTACAAATTTAGAATCAATCTTCCCTAATTGAATAGTCGAGAATAGAAAATCTGCTTTCCAATTTTTTCGATAATTACTTAAAAATTTATTCTATCGTTTCTTTGAGGAAAGTTAGTGTGAAATGATTCAAGGTCAGTATAGTTCAGTAGTTCTGCAACACTCTATGTATCGTGTACAGATAGCATGAAGACCCGCCCGTGGCATGGATAAACGAAATTGACTCCTCGACGAGTTGAGTTGTTTTCGAAACTATATTGATATCGACTCGTGGCTTACGAATCCCGGGCCGCATTGACTCAAATCAATTTCCTTGACTGATCGATGCTTATCGACAACTCTACTTCCTCTATCAATGTTTGGTCGGTGATCGATCGAGCTTCGTTCCGATTTCGTTTAATTTTCATCACGTGACAGTGGATCCCCGTTGCTGAAAGTAAGACACACGATTGCAAGACTTTGATTTACAGCTTGCTGTCGAGCGATTTTAAATCGGTAATTAAAATCAGTAACTAACAATTGGTCGTTAAACAAAATCAACTCTAGAAGACCGTGCAATGTTCTTCGTATCTATTTTAGGAAAAAGAAATGTTATTACATTCACAATTTAAGTCAATATAAAAGCCAGACATTGTGACACAATCAAAAACATAAAAAAATATTGAGTGTTTTTAAAATAAAATATGCTTTTTTACCGATACTCCAATGGTTTCTATATATAATTTATCTCTTCTATATATAATTATAAATAAACCAATATATATTCATAAAATGAGTTCGACTATAAGCTTTGATACAAGATTCATGGATTCTTAAATTATCCAAATTTAATTTCCAATTCTCAACTATCTGATAAAAACAAAAACTTGGTAGTACAGTTAAAGATCGAGACATGCGTGCAAATGGAAATACAAATGCAATAGGACAGTTGTGAGTCGATTCCAATTGTTAGACACGAGGTCGGTTTGTTACGAACACGATTATACGATGTGCATCGTTACTTCTAACGTTGTACGAAAAGTTTCGTTGGTTCACAGTTACTTTGGTTATACAGTTACTTTCTACTTTCACGTTGTCTCTGTTTCTTTTTTCTTTTCCTTTTTCCTTCTCAAGCTACTTGCTTTCCAAAAAGATGATGTTTCGAATTTGAAAAATAAATAATTTACATTTCGTTACAGAACACAGCGCCAAGATTATATATATTTTATATTCATATATAAATATTATTCAATATAAATATTATTTTGTTCAAAACATACACAATAATATGCACAAATAAATGCTAAAATATAAAGGCAAATATATTTCTTAGAAAAAATTTGACAACTTTCTACAACCGTAGCGAAAATTTTTATCTCCTAGAACAAATCTTTAAATGTAAATATATGTTAAAAATATTTCATGCGTTAAATGTAAAAACACCGATAACACATTCGACGCAACAAACGATACGATGAGATAATACAAAAAAACATTTTGCAAAACAAGGTCGAGCTTAATATAATTCATATTCAAGTCGATGCATACAAATTGTGTGTACGCATGTATACAATTCGACCGTGTCTCGCATGTAGGTAACGGACCTTTATTTGCACTGTAATTTTATTTTAATAATATAACTCCACATAATTTCGCCATGTTATTTCACTTAAGCCACTAAATACAAAATATATACTATCCTACTCCCACGGACATTTGCATTTATATTGGCTTATTATACGCGCGGCCGGCATTACTCAGCGAACCACCACCTGCACCATCGCCACCTCTATCCTACAGTTATTCTACTTGAAACAATTTTTACGCAATCGATACCTTCTTAACGGCAAAGAGCTTAACGCTGATCGAATAGCAAATGTAATTTATTTCGTGTGATCTAAAGCACACAATGTAAATGAATTCCTTGCTATTTCTCAAGTATGTAGTTATAATTCGACATTAAAAATTGCGTCGATATGTATGTAATAAGAAGTTTTAGATGTTATGCAAAAGATAAAGTATTCTAACATAATATAAAGAATGATTTTAGAATATCCATAGAAATACGTATATTCTATTTTCTACTTAGTTTTTAATAAATTAAACATCTATATATCACAATTTAGTAAGAAAGTTTAAGAAGAAAAATCATAATGTAATTTAAAATAAGGAAAACTTATTTAATTTGTAAACTAATATTTTAATTTAAAAGTTTAATTCTGACTTTCAAGACTTTTCTTCTCTCTCATATAAATAAAAGTTAAATGTGTGTCTCTTTCTCTTAGATCTACCATCTCATTTTTTCTTCGTAAATTCTCTACATTATTAATTAATTTAAAGTAAATTTTTCTTATTTAAAAATTCAGAGGTAAATAAATAATTTAATATATTAAAAAGATAAATTTTTAAATTATAAATAAATAAAAATTAGAAGATGCACAGACGGATAATAAAATCTTAATATCTTAATAAGATTTTTTTCAAGAGTATCTTGAAGAATTTTGCATTTTCAAGATAATTATATCTAATTATAAATACGTCGAAAGTCGAAAATCTCCGAATAAATGATAACCTCTCTCGACGTTTTCGTTAGAAAAGATCGATTCTAAACTGTTTAAAGAATAGGTGAAAGGTGATTCGTTAACTCAGAGTCATTTTATGTATAGACGTAAATGTCGTTCTTAGTAAAAAAGAAAAAAGTTAAAAAAATAAATATTTTCAACTTCAGCTTATATTTAGATAGAAAAAAATGAAAATTTAATTGTCTTAGTTCTGATTTTTCTCAAGTATCTTTTTCTTTTTATTCATAATTCTCATCAGCAAAAAGCTCACAGATATCTATAGTAAAAGAATAGCCATTTTATTTTGTGTAACAACGAAAAAAATATAAAAAATATTCTAGCTTATCATTATACATGAAATAATACTTATTGAATATAATATAAATAACAATATTACAGAATATATTTATACACATATTATTATAATATTGTATTATATGCGTAAATCATATTATGTATGTGCTAAAAATGTGCCTTTCTTTTTATTATTCTATCAATTTACTTCCGATAGTTTCATCGTGTCAAGTCTGCTTCGGCGGAATCTCAGCCGAATTGAGCCACCCCTCGGTTGAAGCTCGATTGTCGGCGACGTGCAACGGTCGGACGTGCGGTGCCTATCTACCGATCTATCACTGTGGTAATTAAGTCAAACAAAGGCAAGCGTGACGATCGATTCGACCATGCAGCAGCGACAAAATGTCACGTTGCCGTTCTCTCTCGCTTCGTGCGCGTGTCGGATAAAACAGCCTCGTCGTTCGATATTACTGAGGTTAAATATCGCGAGACGAGTCGAAGCAAGAAGAGCATCGGCGCGTCGGCGCCTGTCTTAGCTGCTACTACCTCTAATACTCTTAAGGTTAAATTTTACATCGGCAACCCGACCAGCACTCCATACGTCGAAGTCTTTAATCTTTCGTGAGTTTCTATCTTTACGTAAATATTATGCAAGTAGATAAGCACCTCCGTAAAAGAAAGAACGATAGAAGAAATGAACTTTCTAGGTAAAGATAACGAAGAGTGCATCGTCAAAAGTCAAAATGACAAATTTGAAAATTTGTGACATCACGATCGAGAAACTTGTTTTTCTAAGATAGAGAAAAATTTATCAAGCAACAGTTCAAAATTTCAAAATTCAATTTTTTTAATAGATAGTTATAATATATTATATTTTATAGATAGTGTATAAGTTATAATATATAAAAAATTATGTACGCAGTTAAAATGTTTGAAGAAACGTTAATTTCTTTTTTAAACAAGATTATATACAATAGTTCTACATATTGATCTTTGCATATCATATTATAATTCCACATCGTTAAACATTCGGCATTATCTCGACCGTCCTATAGAAGAGCATTAGAACTGGCAAATGAACATGAATAGTTGTGAAATTGGTCAAAAGCGTACTCGAGATAGAAAAGCGGGCATATTGTATGTTTTTGATAAGTGTAAAAAGAGGGAATTATTATAATAATTTACTGTACCTTTGAAACAAAATAAAGATAAATATTCTTATTTTTTCATTATGTGCACTACTATTCAAATAAAAACTAGCTGAAAAAAGATTGCTAGCTCGTGAAAAGTAGCACTGAATCTGAGAATTAAAAAAAAAAACAAATAAAGATATTTCTCATTCTGTATTCATTACAAGCTGTTTTTAACCACGGATTTTTTTTAAATGTGGCCAATCAAAAGCTTCAGATAAAAGCAGTCGTGAATCGATCGTATCAATGTATACAATAATATCAACATTCTGAATTATTCACAAATGACCGCTCAATCATGTTTTATAATTGGATATGCTTTAAGCCACAATATAAAAAGCGTTGCTCGAATAATCAGTATTGTCACGTTGCAATGGATCACGTAAGCAATAGCTATGATAACAAAATATAATAACACAATTCATTACTTTCTAAAGAATGTTTAAATCGCAAAAAATGAGATTTTTACATCTTTTCCTATTTTAAAATAATTTTAAAATTCTAATTTAATTACTAATATGCTGACTACAATTGTATGAAATAATGTTTGAGCATTTTTGTTTTTTTGATAGTAAAGGAAAATTAGCTGTATGAATATTACAGTGTCTAAATATCATAAATGTGAAAACGGAAGAATAATACATCGCCTACATGAAATACTGATTAACTCGGGGCTGGCTTTTGCTGCTTTCGGAAGCACATTATGTAACTTGACATCCGGCAGTAATGTATTCAGAGATAACGAAATGTACAGACATATATAGGATGTATTCTTTGGGGAAACAAAAGAAGGAGTATTTCTGGGCAAAGGACAGATTAATTAGCCGTTATATCATCGTATATGGATATCGTAGAAATGTGAGTGAATAGGATAGAATATATTACTACTCAATACAGCAAACGCAGAAGACCAGTGCTTATTACAGCCTCTCTTGCGATTAACTCGCGAGACGAGTCTCGCACGTACGAGTTATGTTAAATATTATTTGTCTAGCGCAGATATAATTTGCCGGTCGCGAAACGTGATGAATCGTAGAAAAGCTTTAAGGAATTTTCATTTTATCACTGTCGTAAAATTCAACGACTCACGGAATACATGGAAATTGAATTGAAATTACATAACGAGTGATATCGGAATGTGTAGCGCGTGCAGTGAAAAGTGAATAAGAGTAATTGAAAAATCTGTTATAAATTCGGTCTTAATCTCTGCGAAAGAGATGAGCGTGTATTCATTTAAGAGAGTTGACGGCGCAACGATATGTTTCTCCGTCGGAAGTGGAGTTTCATATTTCATCTTAAGCGTCTCTCACTAAGCACAACTGTCTCTTCGAACAATCTTTCATGGCCTCTGTGTAAACGAGACTGATTTTCTCTATAACTAGATTTACTGTGTATTTAACGCATTGCTAAAAGACATACAAATTTCCATAAAGATCTCGTAGAAAATTATCGCTATATAGTGTTACATAGCTATACTTGTTCAATAAAATTATGAAACTTATGACAAAATATAACAGAACGACACAGTTATGTGCAATGATATTTTGATTTTACATTTTCTCAAGTAATGATGCATGTTTTAAATAAAAATTTTATTTTTATTGAAATAAATTTAAAAAAGAATTTTCCTGAAAAGGGACCAATATAAAAACCATTACACAGTCTCCCTTTTATCCCTTGCTTTTGCTTTCCTATTTTGTACACATGATTTCCAATAAAGAGACGATATGTTTACTGCGACGCGATACGATTGATGTTAAATATTGACAAGAGGTTGTCAACTCTCGGCATCAATCACACTTCACGTAAAACATTTATTCGGTCACCTAGATCAATGCTTGAAATAATTAAATCGTGGTTGAAAATTTAAATTTGGAAGAAAGAAAGAGAGAGAAGTCTAACGATTTTCGAAAAAGAGCATGGCACGGCTTGGTTGAGAGATAGTTGAAGAAGTTTTTCGAAAAATCGGTTCAGCAATCGATGTCGTCGATTTCTCGCGTATATTAGAAGTAAATAAACCACGTGAGTATGGAACGCTTCGATTCAACATGAAATATCGAGACTTATCTTTCATCAGCAGTGAACCATAGAAATGAGAAAACGCTGCTCTCGCCGCGGGAAACCGCTTAAAATCGCTCGAGGTAAGGTGGAGGTAAAGGGAGAACGGAAGAGTGTAAAAACGTATCCCCGCAAGGAATTGCGAGACGGTGGTTAAAGGATTGCCGCGCGCACCGGCAACTTCGATAAAGTGATGCGCTTTTCTCCCACTGCTGCTGCCATATGACAAAAACGTCAGGGAAGATATGTATATCGCTCGTACACGAACGGTCGAACTTATCAAAATACCATTAAAAATTTTTATATGCATCTGGCTGTGAAAAAGTAAGAATTAAAAAAAATAAAAATTAATAATTTCGTATTTATAAAAGTAAACTCGTAAAAATTAAACTTTCAAGAATTACAACAATAAAAAAATATTATTTAAGAATTTATGAAATTCTTAATTATGCGTAATTGTTTCTTTTTTAATACTCTATATTATATCGAAAAATGTTTTATATAAATTTTGCATATTGCACTTATCACAAAAATAATGCAAGGATATAAAATCAAATTTCCTTTCTGGCGATCTTCTCCAGAAATATGTCATCACGTGTATAGACGACTTGTGACAAAATATTATAATTATATGCAGTTATAATGCAAAAATGTATTTTGCATCCACGACTGAAGTTCTCTTCAGTTGTAATAATCTTCTCGGAGAGATCACATTTTCCTCTGAGCATGTATTTTTACGTTCGTGTGACGTTTATGAATTATATACCCACGACTTGTTAAATTCGTGCTAAATAAACTCGACGTCATACGAACGTATGCTTCTATATACTCGCAAATTTAAGTAAATTTATCTTTGTTTATATACTCGCTTTAGAAAATTTTATAAAATTATTCGCTGCTAACTCACTGGTACGCACGCGAGATATTTTCCGCGTCCGAGCGACGTGACGCAATAGTTACATAGTGCACACAACTCTTCGTCTATATAGCTCTCTAACGAGCTATTTTTCCCATCGGAAAATATCGAATCCTCTTATCTCGAGTATGCTCATGATACCAAGTATGTGATAGATAAAGTGAACGATAATCTTTCATGGTCATCAAAGAAAAATTAAATTGGCTAAAGAAGCTATGATTTAATGGATATTAAATAATTCCAGATTTCATAAATACAGAAGAAACATCGATTCTCTGTCGTACACAGAGATCCTTTTGGCGATACCTGCAGCATCAAAATTCGAAGTTGTCTACACTGTACAGGTTTCGATTTTCGATGCGCGCTGTGGCTCCGACTCCCATCGACAAGAAACACAAAGTAGAAGAGAAAAAATGCGAACAGCAGATAAACCTGACCTGAGAACAGTAGCTTCGTGATACGGAAAAGGCTTCTTGCGATCGTAACGAAAACGATAACAGTCTCTGTTATCGCGCTTAAATGG
Organism: Crematogaster levior; assembly: GCA_901521435.1. Lineage (NCBI taxonomy): Eukaryota > Metazoa > Arthropoda > Insecta > Hymenoptera > Formicidae > Crematogaster > Crematogaster levior. The sequence continues at coordinate 157,758 of CABEGB010000180.1, forward strand.
GTTACGCTCGTTGCAAGCCGAAATCGGGAATCCTGGTCCCCGGCCCAGCCTTCCTCTTATCGACGTTCGCCTGCTTTGTCGCGAGCTTTTGTCCGCCGGAAGCATTGTGCGGCCGGTGACGTGTTGTATTCAACTACGTACTACAAAAACCACCCCCAATCCGATGTGCGCGCAAGCGCGCGTAGCGTTGCCGCGTAGCGTTTGTTTTATTTCTCTTTCAATTTCGCTGATCTGTAAACCAAACTTTGCTCGTATAAGTTGGCGGAGAAGAAAAACCAGGTACACCGAGAATATCGTGCGTACATGTATGTGTGTGTGTTGCATGAGTAAGTGTGCATGCTTCTCTCTCTCGTTGGCATACCATGTTGCGCTACGAGATTTGCATCGTTGAAAATACGCAAACGATAGCACGTGTGTGCCAGAAACTGGTTTCTAATTAACACGCGGAGAACGAGACAAATTGGTTTCACGTCGAGTCTACATCTAGGTTTTCGGAGATCCAACTTGTAAATTTGTTTTTTTGTAGTAACATACACACTGTATACTTCACGTTCACAAACGAGCTCAAATAACGATTGGGAAATGATATTTATATATACAATATATATTTAATTTTTCTTTGTATGTTATATGAGTGCAATAATTTATTAATATCATTGAATATAATATCATTGAATGTAATAATTTTCGTTTTTTCTCGCAACGATCGTTTCGTTCTCAAAAATCAATTGTTACATTCATATATCTTTCTCTCTTTTTTCTTTATCATTTCCGTTGTGTTCTACCTCATCTGTATGTCAACGATCGAAGAGAAGTTTAGCTTTCGATGAGACCAATAAACATGATGGATGCCGGCAATTCGTCGAAGAATAAAAATAATTTCAACCTCGGTAGTTCTCTTAATAGTCTACGCTAGATTGTTATTTATATTGCGGAAAACTAACCCGCGGCTATGCGGCATTCCACTGTATAAACGGCCAACTGAATTCTGTCCAACATAAATGACATATTGAGTTTATACCTGCAAGTATACGAGTACGCACCTCCGCGCTGTATCCCATTATTTATGCATATTTTCATAGTGTCGTTCGTTCATGTATATGTGTATGCGATATGCACCGTTATTCTCTGGTAATAATCGCTCCCATCTAAATGCGCGCAATACGCCGGCTTTCCACGAAATTAAAAATCGAAAAACTATGTGGTAGACGAATGCAAAAAAAGACTAGAGTGATTTCTCCCGAAAGACAGATCGTAGAAATTCATTTCACTCTCGATCGTATCGTCCAGATTGGTCCATGTATGCATGACTAATTTTCTCTTCGATATAGCGCGGACAATCGCGATTCTAGAGTACAAAACGTAGAACAAGTAACTCGATGGAATTCGTGCCCGTTGCGGCAAGTTGTTTAATTTAAAGCGAGCTCGTGTCGCCCGGGAGAGCAGGATTAACATTCCGATCTGTAGTTGCTTTTGTACATCATAACACTTCATACTGACGTGTCAATTATATGGCAAAATTGCGGCTTACAATATTGATCGACAAGACAGAATTGAACTTTTTTTCAAAGTTTCTATATTGAAAAGCATTGGCGAAAAATTTTTTCGCGGAAGACAATTTAATAAATGCTAATTTTAATATTTTGTTTAATACAACTTTAATTGATTTGAATTAAATTTTCGTATACGTGCGTTTTGCATACGGATGCTGCTATATTAATCGTTTTATCTTTAAATCAATTTACTAAAGATAAGATAAATAATTTCAAGAATGTAATTAACAGGAAGTTTAAAATTTCAAGTTAAAAATTTATATAATTAATCTGTTACATACTACACATATAAACAAATTATTGATCTTTTAATAAATACATATTAAAATTATTTTTCTCTCTCAAAATCCTATGCTAAAATATATTATTTTTAATGTACATATTTATAATATTTTCGATAATTAATTCTCTTTTCCGACAATCAATTTCGTAAATTGTAATTGTACTAATGCTATTCATATCTTGTCGATCGTAGAAACAATTGCAATCATTTGGGTTACGGCATAATTTATGCAATCGCGGAATCCGATGTGATAATCCCTCATGAACGCGAATATGCTCGTACAAAACGAGAGTTCTTTTTTCATTGGGTTATTCATGCGTTCCGGTTAGCGTGAATGAAAATGCACACGGCGCTATCGCTGGCGGAATATTCATGTTCTAGTGCCCTAGGGATTTCCATTTCCATTATTACGCCCTTAAGTTTACTTTGATTCGTTATTTGTCGAACTCTTTATAAACGGGGATGAAGCGTAAATTGCGGCAACAAGCTTCGCGTATTTGCATCTCATTAGCGTATGCGAGAAAATTTCCGCGCGCCTTCGTGATATAGCGAAAAGAAAGAAAACTGCGGCGATAAACTATGTCGAAATTACTCATGTCGACTATTGCCGTCAGCAGCAAGCCGCGTAACTTTAAGTCGAGGCAAGTTTGCGACCAACTTGGTATTATATACATAGACACAAACTGCGGAAACGATCAAATAGTTCTCCGCTTAATGCCGACTATAATCATATAATATTTCCAGGCTCGACGGAACAACATTTACGTGATTCATTGAGCCTGGAGGGGCAATATATCGACGAGTGGCCACCGGTATGCTGATGGAGTTCGTGGCATCGTCATCGATTGTGGTTATACTCGACGAACACGTTCAGGTATAACGACCGGTATACGTTGTCCTCGTATTTCATCAGCATTAAAGAGCCTGCGTCTTTGTTGGCCTATATTCTCGACGCACATTTACTACGAAAAACCAATCTTTTTCATTTCTTCAAATTTCATTTGTCGCTTGATCGTTTATATTACAAAGACACGTTCTTTCATGCAACAATTAGAACCGAACACGAACTTCTCTTGGAACTGTATTTGCCTAATACAATGAGAAAATTCTTAAAAATACGTAGAGAACTTCCAAGTCACGATAAAGTTTCGTCAGCTGTTGGAAACAGATTTTTAGATCATTATTCATCTTCAGTCCCCTTCTAAAATCGATAACGGCAGTCTTATAAATTATATATTCTCAATAGGAAATTTTGTCATAATTTATACCCGTTAATATGAAAATATGACTCGTAATGAGAAACTATTTAATTTTGCACAGACATATTTTATTAATTTTTAACCTTATCATATATGGATTAATTTTTAAATTAACAAATAAAACAAAAATATTATTTTTAAAATGTAATTTATTTAATTTTTCTTGTGTGTGTAATTTGTTAATATTAAATTTTATCAAGATAAATTTGTGTTTTTCCAAAAAGCTTAAAAAATTATTTTCAAATTTCAACAGACTTTAGGAAATATTATACGAATATCTAGAGAAAGGAAGTGTATTAGAGTTGCAAACTTCGCGTACTTCGAATAGTTTTTAAAAATAAAAGGCATCATTTTCCTCACTATGACGCGCACGCGGTTACACATATCTCGCGCACATTTCTTGGCACCAGAAGCATTGCGATAAAATCCTTCGGGGCCCAGTCGTCCGGTGGAGGACAGTTTCAACGACGACGAATCCCCGAGCGTGCTGAACGAACGAAAGAACACGGGAAATCGATGGAAGTAAGCGAAAAACGTGACGAGAAAAGACGAGACGGCAGGCAAAGCGATCGTGAATGGCCCGCAGGGATATCGTGAGCGTGCGAGTTGATGCGACGGAAGGGCAGGCAGGTAGGGACGTACGACGACGAGGAGTGTGGCGCGGCGCGGTGAAAGGGTGATGGTGAACCGAAGAAGACGAAGGGGGAAGTTCGGTGAATCATCGGGTCACGCGACTATAAAGCGAACCCCCTCCCCACCGATGCGCCCGCGCGTACCGGTACCAACCGGTGCCACTCTCCCTTAACCTACCCTAACCCGACGCAAAAGACGGAAACCTCGAGCACAACCCTCCTTTTCCTTTTCGCCTGTTCTCTTCCGACACTTCGTATTCCTCTGCTTCTGTCTCTACTTCTCACTCTTTATCGCTTCGCGCTTTTGCTTCATTTCTTTCCGTGTCTCGCTCGTCCCTTCTTTTTTCCTCGACTCTGTTATTCTCCTCTTATTACCCTTCCTTTTCTTCCCCCCATTATATAACTGCCAGTCTTCATGTAGCGTCCCGCTCGTATTCCTGCGATATAGTCGACGCGGCGCGACGCGACGACGCGACGGCATGGCAGTCCGGTAGGCGGCATAATCGATCTTGCGTGGCGATATATACCGGTCGTTCTTTGTGCTCCACGATATGCTCATCCGCGCACCAGAACGAGCTCGCGAGAAACGTGACACGTGATCGTATATAATGGCCGGAAACTGGTGATGGGCACGACTAATTACTTTCACGTTCGGCTCTTTCTCTCTCTCGTTCTCTCCTTTCTCTATTTCTCGTTTTCAGCCTGTCGGCCTACGTAACCACGATTGTGCGCTAATTTCTATCGTCTCTGAGGCAATAAGGAGAAGTAGTGCAAGATAAGAGTATAGATATGAGTGAAACTTACGATTGGATTAATCCCAGCGATAATATCGAGACATTAGTAATTCTCGAACTATAAATAATTGATAAACAGACGTGGAATAAACTATGATATGGATATATGAATTATAAATAAATAAATGTCACAACTCTTTCTTTCACCATCTTTATGTTAATCATGAGTTTTCTGATAAATTTCGAATTAAAATTTCTGTAGTGATATTGATAGTAAAATATTGCGATCTCAGCATTTTCCGAGTTGAAAATGACTGAAAAAGAAGAGCTCTCTGCGAATTATGCTTTATTTTTTAATTAATTTTAACTGAACTTTACTTTAATACAGTTTCAAGTTGAGGCTTAGTTGCAGAGAGATATAATATCGAAAATTGCAAAGTTGATGAATAATTATCTCTCTCGATATTGTCGCTAAGAAAAATCGATTATAAATTGTTCAGAGAATTTCTTGATCACATTATGCTTGAACAGCACGAATTAAACTTAACTGAAACATTCAAAAGACGTTTTAAACATCACGACATCTTTCAGATGTTTTTACGTCATTTTGACATTTGTGGCATCTAGCATCACGCTGTGCGAAAACATTTGTGCGATACCAAATTAGTCGTAATGCGAAATGGAATAAATGACTATATATAATGCATTCCCAACAACTGCAGACGAACAAAGTAACAAGTAACAAGTAGACAAAACATTCGCCGTTTTTTCTTTTGTCTTTCAACTTATGTCATGTTACATATTAAGCATCTGACAGTCCTTCTTTGTTTCTATTTCCACTAAAAGATACAGGTTATAAATATAAGAAGGATAAAAATGGAATATTCGCTCTTTTTTATAATAAACATAAATATACATAAATCCAAGATTAATATTTAAAGAAATGCTAACTATTACATACTTGTCATTTTCATTAGCGTTTCTGATTTGAAAAATTGGCAAGCGATATTTTCATGTTCATGTTTAAAAGAAGAATAATCGATCAATTTTATTTCAACATATGGAATTTTTAATTTGTTTTGCTAGCTGTGTTTTCGAACGATTTATTTTGGTCTGCTTTTTTGCAGCATTAGCGATATTTCTTTTAACAGTTGTTATGTATAATACTTGTATTTGTATTTTATAATAATAGTTTCGCGCCGAAGTAATTAATATTGACATAACAAGAGGCATATTACCACAAATGTTTCCGATATGAAATTAGAAACTTATGCAAATGCGAATATAAATAATAAGACGAAATAGCAAATGACATATCAGCGAGATTTACACATTTGTGTGTCTCCTTGGTTCTAGCTATCGCTTCGCATGACGCGCTAACTATGATTTATAACCATGGAGTTATGTGCAGAAACTGTTTCGCCCAGGCATCCAGTTTGGGTCATATTAAGAACCTTATACACTATAAATCAGTACTTTGGACTAGCGAGTTTTGATTAACATTCAATCAAGTAGAGTGCCTCGATGTACCGAATTCTTTTGCAACATGAAAAAAAAATTTGAATTGCAAGTGTACTCTTTAGATAAAAATAATTTTGGAATAAATTGCACAAATAGTACGTTAAAATAGATAATCTCGCATATTTTTACATTTCTTGAATTTAAATATCAAATTTGTTATAAAAAAATAAATAAACATTGAAAAGAATATTCAAACATTACGAGCTACTTTTTGAAACAGACTCATTAAAAACATTACTAATTATTACGAAGAAAGAATATGTCATAGAAATGTTGCCACGTTATTATTTGGAATACATCGTAGCTATGCCATAAAATTACCTTTATTATTAATATGTATACACTTTTTTGCGATATTTACATGTTTTTTAATATAAATTAAAAATTGTGCGCGCGTGTACAATTTTGTGCGTAAATTATATGAATAATAAATATATTTAAAATAATTATACACACAATTCGTAATTATATACACAAAAAGTGTAAAAAATATTACTAATTTACTAATAAATAATTTTCAATAAAAGTAAACAGTAATCATCATTAAACTTAATGTGATTTCAATATGAAATATGATACGTAAAATTTGAAGAAAAATTATCTATGAGAAAAAACATGATGAGAAATAGAAACAACATGGAAAAACAGCATAAATAAATCTGTCACAGCACCTCGAGGGAAAGGATCATAAATCAAAAACCTTAATATAAAAAAAGACAAAAAGAATGCAAGAAACAAACTTACAGAAGCATCATATACGTAGTTCAGTGTTGCCGCAGATTACGTCATGAGAATAGTTGACATAGTTCGCATGCTGGCGTAGCTATCGTGGAACTATTGTTGTTTACGCGCAGTTACCCAACGCCGCTGTTAGTTCTTTGCATATCCATGAGATCTCATCGGATTTCTTTATACGACGCTAATGTCACTCGGAATCGTAGTCACTTATATCGTTGCGAGTACACAATAGAAGAGACAAAGTGTGTATGCATACATGAATGTATATAGGAAAGAGAAAGAATATCTCCCCCTCCGGAAATCTTCCCTGATAAAGGGAGAGAAGAACAAAAGGTGTAGAGAGATGGGGTTGTTCAGGATAAAAAAGTCAAGAGATAGAAGAAGATGGGGAAGCGGCTCGTGCGCCTCTGCAGCGTCGGCAGCATCACGCTGCTGTCACGAATCGCGTTGTTCTTCATGTATATATGTACATGTCGCATCCAGCATCCGACGTTGCGTGCACGTGTAAACACGTACACGTCGTCGCAGCCGCGGCGGTGCGCCGGCGGAATGCAAAGTAAGACAGTCGGAGATCGTGCGCAACGCGAGCAGCCTACCTGTAAAGGAAGGAGGGTGTTCGCTTCATCTACGTGATTTTTCGCACCGCCGCGATGTTCTAAAATTCACAGACGACGAAAAAGAGAAAATATCGGTATGCCAAGAGCTTCTGACAATTCATTATTTTTGCACGAAAAGGTTTCTTTAAATCTACGAAATTTACCTAATAAAACCTACGGAAGCTAAAAAAAAAAGAAAAAAGAAATAGAGTTGGTACGTTGAGCACTGGAGACTATTTATTATTTTTACACTCTGAGATTTCTCCGTCTGGAAATAAGTTTTCCCTTCTCGAAGAAATCAAATCAGTAACTTCATTTAAAATAGAATTTAATAGAAAAATGGCAAACCCTTTTTCTATTAACCTAATAAAATTTACGGAAGACCAGAAAAGAAGATGTCGGCATGTTGAGCGTTGCCGACAGCAACGTTCACTATTCCTGCACGCAAGGATTTCGTTAATAACATACTACGTCTTCGTAGAGAGAAGAAATTTTAAGGGAATACATCACTTTGAAATAGCAAGACTAAACGTAATTTTTTAGGGTGGTATAGTGTGGATAAGTAACAAATTGAAAATTTTCCTATTTGAATAAGCTTTATGTTTATTTTATGAATATCTAGAATAGAAAGATAATATAAAAGAAAATAATATACATTTCATAAATACGTTAATTGTTTATATAATTATAAAGAAGACACAACACAATTATTTTAAAGTTGAATTGTTAAAGGTAATTTACATAAATTATATACACACACATACGTGGAACCTAAATTTCTTCATTACAAATAATTCGTTTTTTTACGTTTAATAAAATAGCAAAATTATTTGTCTGGTTTTATATTCCAACAATAATTGTACGCGATATTAAGATTAAAGAATGTCAAAAGAGACGGCTTGTTTCCATTTACAAATTATCCAAAATGGTATACTGCTACGTGATATTCCAAAAACATTGAAATTTGTTGGTAACAAATATGTATATTTATATAAAACACATAATAAAATTCCATTGGTATCAAATCTAATAGCATGCAACATATTCTCTTGTTCTTTCAACCAATTTTAATGGATAAATAAAGTTTTCGATTCTCTGCAAAAAACCGAATAGATATACATTTTTGTAAATATTAATTTTGTAAAACTTTCTTTCATTTTGTCTAATATTTACAAAGTGGTATAAATGATGAAAAAATTATTGTGTACATCTTTGTACAGTATTGAAATATACATGAGACAAGCTTGAAAATTGATATGAAAACTCATTAAGACAAAGATTAATTAGTTTTAGAGACACTTTAAAGACATATCTTTTTTCAATCTTTTTGAAAATTAGTTTTTATTTTTTAATTAATTTATTTCTTTTTTAACTAATAGAACATTCGAAACAATGTATGCGATACTTAATAAAGTGTTGTATATCATGTTATATAATGTGAATTTGATTCCTACAGTCTTAAATATTATTATATACGATTTTTATACGAAAGAAGTAAAATTCAGAATCAAGTAGCACATTTTATACGGAATATGCTATGAATACGAATCTCTGTGTATCGTTCCAGTAACATCGAATGTACATCACGTACAAAGTTTTCAACCTAGTTGCGAAAATGTATGATAAGATTTGTTAAAGATAAAATGACTAAAGTGTGCTCATTTCACAAATGATCCATATGTCACTTGTTAGATACAACACTTTCAAATGATCTACTTATGTTATTCCGAGTTGATGGAGGGTTATTGAGTGTTATTTAGCAAAATTATAGATGATAATCGGTAAATGTACGATACTTTCATCAAATGAATCAATCGATGTAAAGAAAATGCGATATTAAAAAAATATAATTGCACAATGTAAGTGCCATTTTTTACAGTACCAAGAAGAAAGTCTTATGTTGAGTTATTCGCTGATTTTACTCATTATTCTGTATGTAACATAAGATTAAGATGAATAACTTACACTAGTCAAACGCTTCGTATGTACTCGAAATAAATATCTACCTTTCTCTCACAAATTTTCTTTTTACATTTATCTTAATCTCAGCAAATCAAATCGAGAGTTCTTAGTAATCACTTTCTCTAAAAGGATCTCTAAAGAATAAAATATATCTTAGGGAAATTTGTGTAAAATTTTGATGAAATCAATGCTTCAACGTGAAATTTTTGATTAGAAAGTCACGTATGGATGTAATAAATGTTTGCACTAATAGCTATAATTAGATCGGAGTTTTAATCGGTTCGCGTAATCGGAATCGTGCGATTTCACCGCGTATAAAACACGCGTATCGCGCAGTGTCGATCGCTAGGGAATGAGTAACACTAATTGCATTATTTTCCAACAAGAAATAAGTTGATAAGTATCGAGCGATTTCGAGCGACCTGGAAAGACCGGATCGTATTGACGCGGCGCAGCACGACGCGGCCAGTCTCCCGCCGTGACGGGCCGCGATAAATTACGAGCAATCAAGAAATAAGATTCTCCTAATGATTTTTTTCGATGCGAGCTATTTGCAAGTGCTCAATCCATGTCTGTCTGACGACGACGAACTAGGCAAAGTGCCGATAATCACATTCAGCATTCTGCTATTTTTCATTCTCTCTCTCTCTTTTCATCTTTCTGATTGCTGCGTGGCCTTCGCACGTTTTCCCTGTTCACGTGCACTCAGCGTCAATAGAAGAATGCGATGATCGAACTAACGAGAGGGAAACGAATGTTTCCGCGAGAGGAACGAAGAAAAATAGAGATCTGGCGCGAGAAAATTGCGACAGGTATTACGCAGCGACGAGGAAGAGAATACGAAGTGACGTATCGGTAAGGATTGAGCACATTTTTCGAAAGTGACAAATGCACGTGATTACCGTCCTGGTACGGTGAGCATCGATCGTTTGCGAGATCCACACGATACCCCGTCATAGTCGAAGCGTGCTCGGGTAACGGATTGATCGCTATTCGACCTGCCATCGTAATCGTGAGTGGGTTCGAGCGAATATCCGAAGACGACCCGACAGCTGACGCTTCCCAATGTCTTACTCTACTACTCTGTGTGTATGTACATGCATATATACATACGAGGAAATATAATATAGGTTTTATAATTTGTTTTTTTCTTACTTGTGTCACTATAGAGTGAAAATATGATATATTCCCTCACAGATTCCCAACTTAAATATTCATAAAAAAGAAAAGATAAAAAGAGCATAATATAAAAGTGTTAAACATATAATAATATATTTTATCATACTTAAACTTTTATCTCAAAGGTGTATCATGTAAACAAGATAATTTGTTTATCAAAGAATTAAGTATGATACATGGATATGTATATAAGTATACAATGTATATATATATATATATATATGTATATAAGATGCCAAAATGCTTCACATCCCAGAGAAATATAAAAATATACGTTAAAAACAAATGTATATTATGAATTATGATTTAGAACAGAATAAAGTATTTATGTGTAATACTTTCTTCTTTTTGTGTATGTGTGTTGCCTTATTTTAAATAAAAGTGTAAAGTATATCAAAAAAAGCAAAACAGAAATATTCATTTCTAAAGCAACAAATATTTAATACAATTAAATGTATATTTAAAAACTTATTATTCGAACGTTTGTTAAATTTGCGGTGTTGTATTTCTACCGCATAATCTTACGTTATAACCTCCAGTAAAACCCAGCCTTTCCATCCTAGTAAAGCTCCGCATTAGTCGCCGTCGGAATGAGTCAACAACCCTGATAACAGCTAAAGAGATCGCGCCAAGTACAAGGACAAAACAACATTTGCTTCTACTCAAATAACTTCAAAAAACCATATTTTTGTGAGATAAATATGAATTTGAAAAAACCTTAAAAAAGTATCCTGAATAATAAGAAAGTCAGAAAAACAATTAATAGATATTTATATAATTTTACATATAAAATACTTGTTATAAGTATTTCCAGAATCTATATCTAAGCAAATATAGAGCTTTATAAAATGTTACATATATCTTTTAATTATTTTTTATATTCTAACGTTCATTGAATCCGATGAATTCATTGAATTCATTTACAGAAAGCGTGACAAATAGCGATGCTAATATATCAAGATCAAATTAAGGATATATATGATCGTGCATTAGAATTTCGTAGTCGCGGAAATGAGGTCCCTGTCGTGAAATCCACGAGATATACGATCCGAATATGATAATGGTCACGCTCGCGAAGTGTCGATCGTAGATCCATTTATCACGTCGACATATAGCCGCAGGGATAAAATGTCTTTGCGGATCAAGGTAATTTCTGTACGAAATGCACGCGATAACTTCTACTGACTTCATAATGAAAGGCTCGCCTTAACCTTGGATAGATCATGGTTAAGCAAACGCATATTAAAGCTAAGCCATTGTAAGTTTGTACACACAAGTATAAAAGGCAAATACAAACTTTGACATGTATGAAGGACGAAAAAAAAGAATATCATAAAGATGAAAAAATTATATCCAGAATCAAAATATCCTATTTTAATTTTTTGTTAATCTAAGATTAATGAAAAAAAGCGATAATTTTATATAAAAGATTTTCTTCAATATATTTCCTACATATCTTTATACGCCATCATTTCTCAAAGTTCATAAATATATCGCGATAAAACTTTTCTTGCATGATATTAACTTAGTTACTACAATAGCACTTATCGCATTCCTTCATATTATTTTAATCTTCCATAAGAAAGAAATCGCTCGAAACGGTGTTAACTTTTCGTGGCAATTGTATAATGTTCTTTACTGCACGATATAACCTTGCTTTGCACCACATCTATAAACGAGAAAAAAAGAGACGGAGAAAGGAAATGCTAAAAAACCGCTGACATGTTATAATCCAGGGTGTGGAGCTGCGCGATCGATCGTTATAAACTGTTAATTCGCGTGTTGCTGTACACGTCATACAGCTTACCTACGTGTGCTATTTGCCCCGTGTGTCATACACCACTCCTTGGCAAAACCCCTGCGCTGGCTAGAATGAACAATTTTTGATGACCTTGGAGATGTATACTTCGGCGATCCACGCATCTGTCTTACCACGTTTAATGCCTCACAGATTTCACAATCAACGTTGCGAGAGCTTTGCGACGACGCTTACACACACGCGCGCGCACACACACACACATATTGCGTATCTAACGATAAATATATGCATTTCTTGACAAATATAGCCGTTGCCTCGTTTAATTGGCTGTCTATCGACAATAGATGTAATTCCCAAATGCATTTAGGAACCGAACCGTAAATGAATGGGCTAACCAGAGTAATATGTTATGACCACAGCATTCGAACGACTATGCAAGCATTTCAAGCGCGGATTTCATGCGTGTATCACTGAAACACAACATCAGTATCACAATGCAGTGACCAATGCAGCGCTTAACGTGTTAATCGACCAACAGCACATTACAATGCCAAGTTTAGGTATACAAAGAGCTCAAGATGTTTAACCAATTCATAGGTGAAAAATGAGGTGATATACAAACGAATAGAGATTCGCAAATATACTTTGTGACTAAATAATTTTTTTAAATTGCACATTCTATTAATAGTCGTTTTTAATCATTACTAATGTCTCATTATCTTAGCAATGTTTATACACTTAACATCTGGTTTGAATATTGTTGGAGATATTTCACTTTTAATGTTTGTAATTCGGAAGCAGCGTATTTATGGATTCAAATTTTTACATTTTTTTCACCAATACAATTAGTAGAGTAAGTTTGTTTAAATATTTTACAAGGCAAATAGTGTCTAGAATAAATCTTTTTAAAGCATTCCTTTTAAAAGCAAATTCATATTTATCAAAAAATATAAGATACTTTTCCGTAGAAATATTTAAGTTAGTAGAATTGGAGTAGAGAAAATGAGGAAGCTTTATTTTATGAGAACCTGAGTGGTTGCTTCTCATAATCATCCTTAAAACCTATACTGGTTACATGATACTTGCGCACGAATAATATAACGTGATCCGTTTAACATCGAAGTCAGTTGGTTTAGAGTTTAAGACAGCAAAATCTACTGAAATAATATATCCTGTTAAAATGATACGTATAGAATGTCTCGAAATTGTCAACGTTACAGAAACTTTTAAACTTAAACCAATTTAAAATTTTAAATTCTCAGTCTAATCTTTTTTTTCAATTTAATCAAACTTGCGATATGTTCGATATACAATTAAAATATACATGTATATAATAAAGTATACACATTGCACATTATACATAAAATTATTTATAGTAGCAAAAGTAGAGACAGTACAGTAGTATTTATTTCTTTTTGAAATAAAAGTTTCCCGACACAACATGATTATTTATTGAAAAACTTCTTTATATGTCTGGATAATTGTACTTGACAATTTAATTAAAACATCATTACCGAATTATTATTGGATTATATGTAATGAAAATTTAATTCTCAAGATGAGGTATCAGCCATTAATAAATTGATATTATTGGTTCTATGTACAATATCGTGCATTATCTAATCAGATATACTATGGAACTTACGCGACTCGCGCAATCTCCGACAAAATTTATGTAGGTATATCGATCAGTAACCACACTTACAGATACGTACTATCGCTGTAATTTGCAAGATTAGTTTAGGTCGATGCAGTGTACACGCCAGTAATTACGATAAATATTTCTACTTACAGAAATATTCAATTATTAAATGTATTTAGTCGCATAAAAAACATAAAGACATACTTATGTATTTTACGAGGTATAAAGAAAGAACAGATAGTAAATAGTATTCGTAACTGAATCATTCAAATTATCTGACGAAGCTTGAATATTACTTTTATTTCTATTATATTTTATTATATTTTATTTATTTGTTGTAATATATTATGTACGACAATTATCTTATCTCAATAAAATTTCATATAAAATATTTATTCCTATATCCAACCATACTATCACCTACATCCAATTAAAATCAAGTTCAAGTTTAATAAAATTAAATAAAATTCCCATTAATTTGAATTAAATTATAAATTTTTTCTTTTTTACGAAGTACGATAAGTACATGAATTAAAATTTCATAAAAAATTGGATTACAATGCATTATCGTGATATAACATTTTATTAATAGCGTAATTCGCTTTTTGGGGGAAAAAGAATTAGCGATAATGAATGACATCAAAGCTTGAATGTGTAAAATGCATTATTCACATTCAATCTCGAAGGGGATAAAATTAAATTTCTTGAAATCGTTTGACACATCGAACAAAAATTTAACGTACGTAAATATAGTAAATAAGATACGCGTCATTTTGATAAACTGGTTAATATTTAACGTTGCATAATAAACTAATGTAAGTAAAGAAGAACTGCCAAATATTAAATATCTACCACTATTTTAGAATACACATTAAATTACAAAATTAAATTAAAATTTCGATTATTCGATACATCTCTAAATAAAAATTCCATCTATATTCCACAAGTCACAAGTTATTTATAATTTCGAGTTGTTAAAATGCATTATCTATATTAAGAAACGAAATTAATTAAAATAAATAAAAATAGGAAATTAATTAATTAGCCTTCGATCATTTCGTGCATGAATTAAAATTTCACGAACAGAGATGACAAACATTTCCCTAGTAAAAATCCCTCTATCTTCCTTTTATGTTCTTACATCATAAGTAGGATAAATTCTGGGAAAAAACTCAGCAGAGAGACGCAACCTAAAAAGAAATGTTGCCATCACAACGACAAAACACTATGACTTCTAACTCAGAGGCGAAACAAGTACAATCTATAAACCCTCCCCTCGGCAAAAGCCACTCTACGGCGCCAGGGTGACTCGGTCCACTTGAAGTAGCCGAGGGAACGAAACCGTTGGTGGACGCGTTGCGGCGAGAAGGTTGGCCTGAATTATGAAAATAATATATGCGGGCCGAGTCAGGTGGAAATTAAAATGCCACAGTCGCCAGATTAAGAATAATACATAGCGTGGGAGCCGAGAGAGCGCATAAGAGAAAGAAATAGGGAGAGTCGGAGGAAGGGGGATTCGTCTCCCCCTTTAAGCTTAGCACAGACGAGGTATGGACTGGAAGTAGCGTTGGGATCGAATGTGTTTCAAACGACGCGAACGTTATTTTATACACTATGGAACACACATACTTAGCTTTGTTTATTTTTTGGAATCGCTACGCTTATTTTTTCTTCTATTTGCATTATAAATCGATACAAAATGTCTGGGTATTTTCAATGTGAAAGAATACAAAAGTAAAGTAAAGTCCATAAGTTCGCAACATCCATATCAAACACGAATTCGTGTAAAGATTATTCGTATAAAAAGATAAATTTTTACAATTTAGATTAATTTCCTCATTCTTTATATAATTATATTTATATTTTTTCACTTAATGAGTTGCATTGATGTAAAGTCCTACGTCGTTAAATTTTACTGAAAAAATAAATTATACTCAGCTTTAAAAAAAAACACAACGTTTTTAAATATGCGTTCATTTATAATTCGTCTTTTATCCATCTTTGATTCCAGTCTTTTGTATTTTAAAGTTGAAGAATTGTCAACGTTCCATTTTTTTGAAATATCACTATTAAATATAATTTATAAAACACTCGTATTTACAACTATCAATTAGTTTTATTATATATCATTCATATCGCAGATGCTCTACAACATCGTTATCTGTAATTAATTCAGAAATAATAGTTTTAATTGGATTTGAAAACGATGAGATATTTACATTAACGTCTTGAATAACCACCAATTACCATAATACATAATGCAAACAAAAGTGTGTAAAAAGTTTCTCGAGGAATTAAACGATAAACATCTCCTTAGTATCTTCCAGCGAATTTGTTCGAACGTAAACCGATCCAGATTCGGAGCAGTCCCCTCACTAGAACTCCACGTAGATAGACGTACGGAGTTCGCTGCCCAGGGCGTCGTAAGGAAACGACCACAAATAAGGGACGGCGGATAAGGACAGACAAGCGAGCGGCGCAGGTCGACGGAGAGAGGCGACGAGAGAGAGTGGATCTCGCACGCGAACTCGCGTGATCCACATTGACGCCACGCTCTCACACGAGTACACACACATACAGATGTAGGCGCGCGATCTACCTCTCGCCGTCTCTGTGCGCACACACATACACACACATACACACGTGCACGTATATACAGACGTGCCATATGGGGAGAAGTCCCCTCACGTGTAATATAGTAATAACGCGTGGCGAAGCTTTATCGCGCGCGTCCCCCTCGCCGGCTCCACTATTTATTATTCACGGTGTGTCCACGCACACACGCACACGCGCGCGTGCGTTACATAGCTCGCTTACTTGCTCGCTCGCGTACAGCGGTAATGTGGGCGAGGGTCTCCTGCCTTCCTCTTCTCTTCTGGGATAGAAGGTCGGTCGTAGAGGAACATTCCGCGAGGCAATGGCCCTACGGAGTCGGATTTTCTGCCGACTCTTGCGGTAGCTTCGGCGACCGTTTACGCGACTCGTAGCAGAGAGCACTCGGCGTCGAAGCTGAGCGGAATCCAAAAGTTGGATCGTTTTAAGGGACTTAAAAGTTGCGCGCGTCCACTCTTCTATTTGTTAAGGCAAGTTTAATGTTTCGGATCGCGAAGTAACGCGCTCGCGCACTTGCAAATATCGCGTACGCGCTCTTCTTCGACGGAACTTCGCACGTCGATTCGGCTGGAGTTTGGATACTTTCCCCAAGTATGTTCTTACATAAATATTACACAATGTCAATTTATACGACGGTAGTAGTAGCGGATTTTCTGTTAAGCAGCGTATGTATATCTAGGATAGTGATGGACTCGAGACGTATCATTTTGAATATACAACGAAATTCTCATTTCGACAAGATTTTGGAAAGTCTTGAACGTTTTAGAAAATATATTTCTCTTTTTACGCAAAAACGCTTACCATTTCGATTCTTCTTCATTTTATACACAAGTAACAATTTCATTTTTAAGAATCTTAAGCGTTTCAACTTCCAACGATTCCAAACAAAAGTTTTTCTAGATATTCAGAACTTCCAAAATTTTTCAAGACTTTCAGAACAAGAATTTTTGATTTCTCAAACAATTTGAGTCCTTACATAATTGAATAAACTTTCGATGAAAAGATTCTCGAACACCCAGCGAGAATCTCGATATTCTAGGAGTCTTCACATCTTATAATTACACCTCGAAACCTCAAAATCCATCTATTGTTCAACAATCCACTCGACGTTGCTGTAAGTGTTATAAGGGAACAATTTGAACGATAATTGTTTGGCAGTTACCATGATTTGTGCAGTAGGAATGGAAAAACAATCACATTTTACTTGATATAATTACGGCTAACGAAAAGTACATTAATTATGCTTCGATTTGTTCGAAAGAACATTAAAATAATTTCCGGTTATCTATAGCATCAAAATGTATAGACTACTGTAGAAACTCACCGAAATGGTACAGGTTAGAAATCGATGCAGCTTCAATTACGAAACGGCGTCGCGACAATCCGCGATAATTGATACGTTCCGAAGATCGCCCGTCACTTTAATCGGCACTCCCGATAAAAATTCGTTCTTGTTAGCACCTTTAATAGGTAAAATTCTCAATTAATTGTGGGGCGATCATGTCGAATCGCTTCGCTCGCGCGCGCGCGCTCCGTGTTCCAACTGAAATTATCCGTGCTTTTATTGAAATTGTCATGGCGATCGGATGCAACATCAGAGTGCATCGATCGATATATTTGTATCGAGATATTTCAAAATACAAATTAGAATTCGCGATGAAAGTTGGATGCTTTTTACTTGCTAACGATGATTAAAACGATATCTTGTTCAAATCATACTTATATTATTTACAAATTCATATATATATGTGTGTGTGTGATATTCAAATACTTGGTCACACATAATCACTTTCATATATGATGTAACAGTTAAATATGTATAACATTAAATACCTTATTAAATTTATCAAATTGACTTTGGACATTGACAATTTCGTTCTCCACCGCTTCTTGACGTTTTTACAGTTGCGACTATTGCTCTCCAGGGGTTGATTTGTGTGTGTGTGTGTGATGAAAACCACCTACCGCAACTTGTCGGTGCGGAGACAAAATCTCTTGCTTGCTCAAATCTGCCTGGACTCGAGAAGTTGATCGACTACGAGACATGTCCTTCGTCATGTCTCGTCGCTGACCAATGACAGAATCCATCTACTCGCTTCCGGAGTATGATCGGTGGCATACTCCATATTCCGCCTCCTCTAAGGTCAGCCAGAGGCAAAATCCATGCTTCACCAGTCTCTGGGGGCTAACCGGTAACAACCTTCGATATTCTCAGATCGATATCACGATTCTCTGTGATCTGCGCCTGACATCATTGATCAGGAGCAAGTCCACCAAGCCTTGCTTCGAGCGCCGATCGACCGGCGTGAGGAAGTACGAATAGAGTCTTATCCGCTTCTGAATAGATTCATCTCTAAATATGATTTGACGTGCAAAAAGGATCGAATCGATAATCTTCGCCGGCTGTTGTTGCGCATTAAATAGATGTCTATATCTTTTTAAGGTTGTGTAAAATAGAACGAGACACTTTGGTACTAATTTAGTGACAATTTTTCCTATCGACTTTCGTCATAGCTATCTTTATGAAAACAATAGATTTATAATAAAGCTATAAGAGAGAGATAGTCCATGATATATTTTGTAATATTTATTTTATTACTTGCGACTCAGTATGTTTTAATAAGATGTTTTAATAAGATGTTTTAATCTTTTTATTTTATAATTATTTTTGTTATAATAATTTTATATAATTTCATATAAAAGAATATTCAGTAATTTCCCTCTTCTCTTTTCTTGTATTAAAAATAAAATATTTTGTATTTTTACATCTCTTTTTTCTCTCTCTTTTTCCCTTTTGAAAGATAAATATACTAACTATACACTATACACTATACAGAAGAGGGGGAGAAAGAAAGAGAGAGATATTAAAATATTAAATACCACGTAAATATATATTACCATAACAGCCTAAATTATATATTCTGTTAATATTGTTATGTATTATCTATTATATTCGTATGATTTGCATATTTATTAGCATTTATTTATTATCTATCGTATCGATATTAATCACAAACTATGTATATGAAATACTGTGGTTATTATTACGCATTGTGTTATTAATAAATAGTATTGTCAATTGATAAAGAGATATGGATAATAAATGAGTACTAAATGACATAATTAATAGTATTATTAATCAAAGATTATTAGGCGGAGTTGATTTTAAACACAATTTGGAAAAATTATCGATTAGTTTCAAATATCTTCTAACTGATCAGAATGCAAAACTGTTACAGAGTTCAAACACTCTCGAACAGAGAACTACTAACTAATATTTGATGTAAATTATGCACGTTTCGTATATAATTGTATTAGAGTATTGAATTATACGCAAAGTAATCTATTTATTAACATCTTGAATAACAGACCTTTAAAAATTAAGTGAATTCAATCAAAGGTTGACAAAATTATGACGCTTTTGAACGGCATTTACTTTATCTGTTTCGTTCCACCGATAATCCTACGAGTTAAGAATTATAATTTGTTATAATTAAGTAGAAATTTAATAACAGTAATTTACCACGGCATTTTACGTCAACAATTTATCCTTATTTATGTTAGATCCGGATGTAAATACAGGTTATTCCGGGTTATTCTGCTTCGCGGTATTCATAGTATTAATTCATTTCATAGAACCATATAAGCATGATGTAAAGAATTTTAATTAAACTACGATTGCTTTACATTCTCTAAGGTCTTAAGCTAATACCAGAATCATTAAATACATAGCTCTTGTTTATCTCGCTTGATGTAATAAATTACGTGTTTTATTTCTAAAACATTACACTAAAATCATATAATACAAAAAAACTAAATAATACAATAATATTTGTTTTCCTATTTTGTTACAAAATATAAAAATTTCTAGATTAATAGTTTTTTTTTAAATATGTCTAAATATACCTCGTGACTAAGTCTAAATAAAACTAAGTTTGGCATTCTAAAAAAGATCAATGGAACGTGCTAGACAAGAAATTTCTAATACAATATCCTCGTGCTCTAGCAGATAGCTAATGCTATAAATATCTAAATTTTATTTTTCACTTACTTACGTTTCATTGATTTTATCTGGTTTTATTTACAAATAAAAATCTTTCGTACATTTATTTTAAAAGGATTAACACACAAGAAGATTATCATTTATTTTTCATTTATTCAGTCTTTTATTAATATCCAATAACTATTATTGAGATAACGCATTATAAATTTGTGATTTAATATCAGAAATTCAATTCTCCAAATTATGTTGTTCTCTGCTTGCGGAGTCACGTAGCAAACGTGAAATAGTAGGAGAGTAAGTGGCAAACTATAGAGATATGAGTGTAAATTATCCGGAAGTTTTACGAACAACCTGTTCGGTATAATTTTCATATGTTTAATCAAATATTAATATACACTTGTAACATTAAAGTAAGGAAAAAGGATGTAAAGTTTAAAGTTTAATAATCAATATTGAAGCAAACAATTTTAGCACACATAAGAATAGCTGAGACATGTGCATTACATGATATATATGTCTTGTTAATATGTATACTAAATTAAAAATATATGCTTGGCATTTTAAACTTTCTAATACAAATAATTTAAAATGCATGCCAGCTTTAAAACTGTAGTAACATTTTTTAAAATTAATGAATAAACTTTTCCTATTTGTATATTAAGATGTAAGTTATTAAAATATGCAGATTTATAAATAAACAGCATTAAAAAATTATAATTTATAATTATATTGAATTTAATCATAGTTTGCAAAATATACTTCATTGATTATTCAATGATAATAAGTTCAGATTAAATTAACATCAAGCAATAAAGATGAGAGAAACCTCGACAACGATCTATAATACAAATATGAATTTGTAATTAATTGCACTTTCGATCATAAAGTCGAAAATAATTATTATTGTCAGTGAATACACTGATTCGGTAAATCTCCTCTAAAATTACTGATTGAATTCCGCATCTAGCACGCGAAGAGTGTGCATACGGTGTTCACACGCATAGTTGTGTGGATACAAATCAGAGCTTTGATCGCAGTTGTAACAGGAACTGTAATTTTGCTTTCGTATCGACGATTTGTCTTCGCCTTACGTCAGCAATAATAGCTATCTTAGCCGTGTTAGGACTTGTGCCATTTCAGGCGTGGTATCTGAGTTTGTGTGCATCGTAAATGCGCACGCACCATGTGCAAACATTTGCGATTACGTTGTAGATACGCTGAACAAACTTAGAGAAATCATACATCTAAGCTAAATATTTATTCAGAAATATTTTGTCTTTGCAAAACATTTGTTTTTTTTTTTCATTAAATTAATTTTCATTAAATTTTCTCGTCACTTAAAGGATTAACATGTATTAAAAAAATAAAAGTCTTGTTACATATTAAATAAATAAGTGTATCCTAGTTAGCTTTTATATTCAAAGAATATTTAAAACCTGAATTTTAAATTATAAATATTTTTTACATTTATTAATCTTGGTTTTTACAAAATCCTAGTTATAAAATCATATTTTTACACTTAAAATATTTATCTTAAACATAATGTTAGACAATGAGTTATGTAATTATAAATTATAATGAGATTTAGAGAAAAAAATACTGAAATATACTTGTAGTCATATTTACAGATATTCTAATTTTTAAGACTTAATAATTTATCAACATTTAAAATTAAAGTTAAATGTATATTTTATAAATTTTACATTACAAATATGGAACTGTATATGTTATAATTTATAGAATGTACACAATTCAACTATTATATACGTATCTCTAATTAATATTCACTAGTTAAATTGAATGGTGCAAGCGTAGATTCCAACAATGCATCTAATATATCATTATCAACATCTATCTTTTCTGAGAACAGGCGTAAATACCTATATTATTCGCCATTATTTAGCCCAGATGCACTTTCCTGACATCGTGGCATGTACATTAATTACGAACCATCCTGTCCGCGCAAATCCGGCCGTCCTAATGTTCATCTAAATATGGCTCCACTTTACCACCTTCGGTGGTGGTATGTACGGCATGGATGAATAAGGGAGAGGGACAGCACTTTAGATTGAATGCAACAATATCCAATACGCGGCCGTTGCACGAATTCATAGGCAAACCGGTAACATTGACGGAAAGTATAGCAGCGGCTACGCATACATGTGCTCATACGACAGGCACGTCGAATGAAACGTCTCCACCATGGTGAAACACGAAGGAAGAGCTTGGCAGACGGCCAGATACGAGAAAGCCGAGCTTGCGCCGGTCTCCATGCCTCGACGAGATGGGCGTATGCTAAAATTGAAAGAAAAGGAGCGCCAGAGCGATTCGCGTCAGTCTGATTGGAGTCTGTTCTGGGACGCGTTTCTGGCTCGCATTCGAAATTCGCGTAATCGCTCCGTCCGTTTCCCGACGTACGTGCGGAGGGAGGAATCGTGACATTCCTGTCATGGCGCCGGAATAACGACGTCTGTCTCCGTTATCCTCCACGAATATTTTCCCCGAGCACTGTTGAGGATCGTTTATTTTAGGAATCCGCGCAATAATAACCGTAATATACTCTATATTTACGAAACCTACGTATTTGATCCCTGACTCTCCAAATACAGGTCTCTGAGTTGACGGAGATTTCTAATATGCATATGCGAAACAATCATCATAAATCTTTTTTTTTTTTTATTATACTTTACACGCTCATTTTTTAATTAAACTTTACACGCTCATTTTTGGCATTCTTATGAATAAATCTAATTTTGACTTTATTGTTCCATTGTAAATAAAAAATCAACGGAAATAGTATGTCTTCATTTTACAATTTTAACATATATTTGTAGTATCGATTATTAATTAACAAAAACTAAAAATACTATTACAGTATCACTGAAGGAAAATTGATTTCCGATCTACTAGGAAATATGCAAAAGTACCATGTACATGCCACGTACATACAAACACAATGTTCTTTGGGTATCCCATATATTAGGACCTTGAATAAGTTCTCGCTGTTTTCCAACAGATGATGTTGCCAGAACTGCGTGCGTGTAGTTTAAGATGGTAACGCATCTATAGGGAAGTACTATAAGCAAACTTGAAATTCAGTATATGTCATTGCACCGAAGTGTAAACAACTTTTTTTTTCATAGCGTTAAACATGTCGAGTTTTGTGCCAAAAAAAGAGTATTTGCGGGGAATTTTACTGCACTACTTTATTCAAAAAAAATCTGCAGCTGAAGCACACAGAATTCTTGTTGAGACTTACGGCGACCATGCTCTGTCGGAAACAACATGCAGAGATTGGTTTAGACGCTTCAAAAATAATGATTTTGATGTTGAAGATAAAGAACGCTCTGGCGTACCGAAAAAGTTTGAAGATGAAGAATTGGAGGCATTACTTCATGAAGACTCATGTCAGACGCTAACTGAACTTGCAGAATCATTAGGAGTGTTTTTTCCTGTTTTTTTCAAAATAAAGCATTAATTTTCACGAAAAAACAGCGAGAACTTATTCAAGGTACTAATATTTTACCAGATTTTCTGACATGCATTATTCGACGCCTGCTGATATCGACGAATTTTCCATTTCTTTCTAGCTCATGCTCGGCACTAATTTCCTATGAGATTGAGATTCTTGTTTTTGTAAGAACAACAACATAACAGTTTCAAGTAAAAATTTCAACTTGTTCGATACAAAGATACCACAGGTCTTGAAACAAACACCTGTATGTATAAAGACTTATTGTATTTTGAACATTTCTGCGAAAAATTAATTAAAAATTTCCGGAAACAATAAAATAAAAAATTCTACAATTCCTATATATATATATATATATATATATATATATATATATATATATATATATACCTAATCGCATTATTTCATACATTACAGTTTTAACTTGTTTGAATGTCGGACAGATTTAAATTCGGCAATTTGAGAAATCACAAAAAAGTGACTACATGAAAACGTGAAAAAAATAGAACAGCGTACGGAAAATTCAGAAGAATGGCCTAGTTTCTAATCTAGTCAATAATAAATTTAACATCGTTATTGGAAGTAAATCATGTTAAAAATTCGCTGATAATTACTGTTTTATTGTTAACTATAACTGTAACACGAGTTTTCTCTCCACATTATTATTTAGCATCATATCGTGTGAGTTGTACGGATCGTAACTCGCGCAACAATTTCTAGAACAAACTCTACTTCTTCTGCTGTATACTTAGCTTACTGTATCGTGAGTTTAATAGAAACTGTAAATATACGAGCTGCATTACTTTTTATCACAATGAATATCACTACGTAATGCACATGGTAAGCGTGTATTATGTGATTAGAGCGGTTTCAGTGGGAGAACTAGCACTTATAAAGGTTGTTAAAGCCATTATTACTCAAGCATGCGAACGGGCGTCGAGCCGGTGAATTTGTTGATAAAATCCGAATATTCGACTAACAGTATAATTGACATTTAGTACGTTCGAGTATCCTTAAAATCCGAAAATGCGAGAACAAAAAGGAACAATTTTCAGATAACGGTGGTTATTTAAGTAGTGAAATAATGAGATATCGAAAACCGATATTCAATTATCGCTCGCTTAAAACTGATAAGCCTAGCTCTCATGATTCCGAATACAGACAAGGGCGCACATTTTCTTCCATTTTCTGGGAAGAAACATTAATCTATCTAATACGTTATTTTCTAATACGTGTCTAGCCAGATCAAATCGTAATGAGATCGTAATAGATTATTTTAAGAATTTTAAAACTTAACTTATGGGCATTCTCTCTCCTTTTCGTTTTTCTTCAATATAAAATAAAAGCGACGTTTTTAAATTTTCCATTAAATATACTTCTCGCTAACCTGTAAAAAATATCATTTAGTGTGATATTTTAGTGATGATATTTTTATTATTTTAATATGATTATATTCTTATTTTTATATACTTATTTTCACTTATTGCCACTTATTACTATTTATTTCTATAATTATTGATTTGTTTGAAATTGTTATAAATATTATTTCTAAGTGTGGAAATAACTTCATTTTGAAATTTATTTTCCTTTAGTGAAAATTTAACTCGCTACCTTTCCTATTAATTTTTTAATATTTAGTTTTAGCTATCTTTATAATGCAGATTACAAATTTAGATCCTGCTAAAACAAAATTTTTTCAATTTAAATGACAGATCAAATTTTATAATACATATCTTTAATAACTAAAACTTGATTCTTGAAAGTTAATTAAAGTCAATTCAATTTAATTTGAAATACTGACATCTTGCCGTTTTCATGAAAGAAAAAAATTTAACAGACTTGTAAACGAATATTAAATAAAATCTATAAATAAAATAGTAAATTGGGATGATATTTGTTAATGATTAAACGCAGGAGTACTTCTTTTATTCCTATTTTATTCGTTTATCATCATGTATCACATTTATCATTTATCATTACTATTATTTAATTACTGTTTTTTTAGTGCAAAAGTATAGGTGTCAAATGTCATATACTTAAGGTAAAAAGGAAATGATCCCGTTATTTCACTTCGTACATATCGGTAATAAACACTAGTTGACAGCGGCATATCCTACAGCGTCGTGGCGGTAAAATATCAAGTCGTCGTGTTTCGTTTCAGTTTGTCAGTGGGTGAAAAGTTAAATCCGGAGAGACAGCAACATCGCAGCTATATATCCGTCGAGCGCAATATCTCGGATAATACAAATATCTTACTTAAAGGAATGGAATCAGCGACCCGGTCACAGAAGATCAGATTCTATCGAAACGTCGTTGCTGCTTTGCATTTGAATTCAGTTAAGAGCCGCTCAGTTCGATCGTTCGCCGAAGCCATGGTACCCGCGGATACCGGCGAATCTCGAAAGGATGTGTTTTGCTGACGAAGGCAGGTCCTGCGCGCGCTGTGCCCCGACAATGTTTGTTTTTATCGAACGAAATGCTTATCGTACCCTCGCGTGCCTCGAGAGCAATGTATAACCGCCTACTCGCACACATAAAGACGCTCGTCCCCCCACGTTCCGCCTTCACCGCCATCCTTGTCCGTCTATCATGATGTTGAAAAAAAGTACCTTTTCGTCGCCCCCACGCACGACAGATCGCTATAATGAATTTCAATTGCCTCTATTAAAAGGATTTTAGGCAGTAACAATAAAATGTGTATGCCAAACATCACAAAAACAATCATGTTATGTCACTGTCATGCGATCTTAGGAAATTCGCAATCAAATAACGTTCTCAATAAAAGCAAAGTGATTAGTTCCATTACACAAGATTACAAATTATGTTTGTTGAATTATATTATACTAGTTCGTTAAAAAATAAATAGGAAAAAATAAATATAGTATAACGTGATTATCGAATTTCAATTTTTTTTTAATATCCTATAAATTTTTAATATCAATATATGTATGTATCATATATTAATACATATTAACCTGTAGTAAAATCGATATTCTATAATAATGAACCGGAAAACATAGAAAAGAGACTTTTACTACGATATTTTATTTTAGGTAAAAACTGCGAAAAGTGCTTCTAAAATAATTTTCCTTCTTCTTAATAACTTTTAAGTAATATTTTGTTACAAACATAAAACTTAGTTATGAATACTGAGCTATAATTAATTTATACCTCATAATATGCTCAGCTAGGTAATACCTTCATTTTCGCGTAGACTTCCTCGCAACAAATCCTTTTATCGTGCTGCATTTCATTTCATAGTTTAATTGTTAAAGTATTTTACGATAGGTTGTTTAGCGCAAATAAGTACCAAATATTACTTTAAATAAAATTACCCCTTACAATATATATATATATATATATATATATATATAAGTTATATGTAGCAGAAATAATTATTAATATTTGTAAAAAAATTTATTCAATTTTTTAATAAAAAAAGAAAGAGTAAGATTTCAAAAAAAGTTTAATTTCAGTTATATATTTCTGGAGAAAATGGTATAAAATCTATGCATGATGCGAGAAATATAAAAAAATCGTAAGATAAAAAAACATGCTCCAAAAGGTTAATAGATGAGAAAACGTAGCAAAGTAGTGAAAAACGAAGTTCGTTGCTGCTATTTGAATTCGATAGTTACCCGACAACAAATAGCGTGTCGGGTTTCTTTCCTCGCATAGCTCTTTTATTTCTGCAGAGCAGCAGGTGCCGAGAGAAAGCGTACTTTTTTGCCTAAGTTGCTAAACCAAAACTGAACTAACTACTAACTTTTCCGCCGTCAAGCAGTTGCAAGGAATTAACGTTGTTCCTTCCAAACCGCGCTCGATAACAATGAAGAAAGAGAACGAGATGAGAGGAAAAACATGGAAACTGAAAAATCACGTGGCCTAGTTAAGAAACGTCCATTCAGTAAAAGCTCGACAAGAATCCACACGAGCAGCCGTTTTATTTTCTTTCTCATTACTCTGGAATTTTAGAGTCCTGCTAACACTTGCACTTAATTTATTATTAAGTAGAGAAAAAATCATTTAAAAAGATAATTGGGTTTTTCACATTTTAATTCACAAAACCCAAATTCACGAATAATTATCTTGTTTTTTTTCTTCTATTATTAGCAAATAAACTTTCCACATTCTCACGCGATACATTAGATTTCTACGAAATCCTATAATTTTCATTCGTATTATTTTTGTAATAGAAATGTTGGATAACTTTTACTCCAATGAGAAAGCAGTTTTACTTTGCAACAAATTACATTTAACATCAGATTTACTCATATACTTAGCACTTTATACTTTAAGCATGAAAGTTTTAAGAAGCTTATAGTCGACATCTAAAAACATTCGTTTTGTATCATTATGATAAATTTCCAATTTTACCTACACAAACTTTATAATTGTGTATTAGCATTAGTGTAGCATTAGCAACTATAAGGTAATTAATTAAAGAGCTATTTATTAATTTATAATTAATTATGACTTTGTCAAATATTAAAAGTAACTTGTTTATAATATTTTCTAGCTTACATAATTCTCTTATAATTTCAAATAATTGTTATTAAATTATATTACTTTGCGGTTTAAACATTAATATAATAATAATATATTTGTGGAAGATGAAAAATTAATTATCGTAATGTAAATCAGTAAAATTGTTAATGTAGATATACTCACTTGTTATTTAAAAAACGATTTTGCGTGTTGATATTTATTTTTGTATGCTACCTAGGTTTCGGAAAAGTAAACGATCGTAGAAAGCGTTGCGGTTACAAATTTTTCTGTTGCTCGAGCCGATTAGTTCGAAGGAGTCAACAGCGGTCTCTCCGAAGGAAGCCGCAGAGGAAAAGTGCGGAAAAAGAGGCGAAGGAAATGGATAGGAAACGGACGGTTCGCGGCAACCACCCAGGAATTTTATTCTAGCCGCGTTTAACATCAGCCTTCCGACATTTCGGTCGAAACCGTGACTGGGAGTTTAATAGCAGCCCCCATTGTAACGCCTTAACCCCTTGCTGCTCATATACAGTTATACAGCGCGAGCTAAAACGCGATAATGCCTATAAATTTAAACGGCTTTATGGTGCAAAAGGCGAAAATCCGCAGGATCACCCGGTGTATATTTGTGTCTAGCGGCTGAATGCGCCTCGGTCGGTTTATTGCGTCCGTGGTGATACTAGTGTACAGTTCAACTTAACTAACGGTGTTATCGTACTGAAAAATAACAAACAACCAGTAAAAAAATACAATCAAGAAATATACAATCAAAAAATATATAAGTTATCGACCAAAACTTTAGAAACATATAAAAATAAAAACAGGTAATTAAAAGAAAATACATATATCTATTAAGAAGTACAAAGATAATAATTATCAATTGTGTTGAATATATAATGCTAACAATAATTAGTTTTAATGTATTAAAAAATGTTCATGTGTAACAAATTATATGTGTAATCCTACAAAGAATATGTATTCAATTTTATTATATGCACAAACAATTCTGTACAGTAAATCCTGGAATAGATCATGTGTATCCTTGTAAGGAACTTAGCTATATCCGCTTATACGGTAATCCATGATTAACAGTGAGTGCGCATGCAATTTATCTTTAGTACACTAATTCTGCTAGTACTTATCATTAGCGTCACCAGATCTCTGTATTCAAATTCACGTTATACACAATATGAGTTGCAATAATTAAATTGTTAAATTACTAAAAGTAACTTTGTTAAATTCATCGCGAATGAATAACATTTAAAATTGGTAGTATAATAATTTGAAGTAATTTTCAAAGAATGTGTAAGAGCTAACAATCAAGAACCAGAAACAAAAAATTGAAGATTATATGAAAGAAATAGTCCAGAGAAATGCGATAATGCGCAACCGAATACTTCTTGGATGACATCCTGCCTTATAAATGGCTACGTGCAATCACCTTGCAAATTCCGATACTTTGTCTTCGCCACAAGTGCCAGCTACGTAAGTAACAAGTTGTTTCAAGCGTACCGACACTTTTGCACTTCGTTGAAACTTTGCTCAGAAAAGTAGCAAGAAGATCTCTGAAAGTGATGTATGACTCAAGATGGCAGTAATAATAATTATTGATGACATAATGAAAGTTTCATGAATTGTAAACGAGGTAGTAACGCATCTTGAAGTCTACCCGCGGCTCCAGAGATATAGTTCAGCTCGATAAGTCACGCCTCAGATACAACAGGCTAAATCTCGACCTCCTCCATTCGACGTTCTTTCTCGAAATTGTTCGTACGTATAACGACAAACCGTAGAATCGAGTCGATCACAAGCTACCCGTATTGTCTATTCAAAAGTTCCTTTACAGATTCAGCAGACCGTTGACTGCCATTACTGACCGAGTTAACTGAAACTAGGGAACTCTTCGAGTTTATTGCATCGCGACGCGGGAAGTGTCGTCTCGGATAGTTTTGGTTCAAAAGTTCGACAATTTGCGAAATCACTTTTTGTTTTAAAATTGATGTTCGACACCAGACTCATGATTTCTCTACAAAGGCAGCGTATAATTAAATTTCTCTCAAATGTACACAGAGTGCCAAATACACAAGTTTCCCGCAATTCTTTTTTACTTGCGGTTTTTTCGAACAAGTTAAAATAGATTTCTCTAAATAAAATAATTTTTACAAGTTAAATTTTTGCATTTGTATAAAGAGCTATATATTTACTATTTAATTTTTATATTTTTATAATTTTTACTCTAATTTTTTCCCAATTTATCATAACAAGAATATCTATTTCGATATTGTTATTTATGATTATAGTCATATGTATCACTAATTATATCAATCAAAAATAATATATTAATCATTACATGTGTATAATAACATTTAACAATGCAACAATTATAAAGACAAAAAAATGTTCTCTTATTTTTATTATTACTAATTATCAAGTTTACCTATATCACTAACGAGAGATTAATTTTAAAGATTGATCTATTGTAAATAGATATGAAAGTGCATTTGGATATAAAACATTAATATTAGAGACACGATTCTAACTTAACTTCTTGATTTATTATAGCGGAACAATTGAATAATTTACTATCTCGTATCTTCAACGATTCCAAATAGCTTCGATATACCGAATACTTTATCTATGTTTAATAATATATTAATTATTTTAATAATTATTATTAGCAGCATATTAGACAATCCAAAAATGAACAAAGAAAAATTGATGATATATTTACAGCCCACAGTAAACAAAATAATAATACATCACTATATCAAACTCAAAATCTATTACTTAATTATCAGCTTTCAAAATGTCCTTGATTCATTAAAATTTCATGCATAGCATGCGTAGTATGAGTTGTATGATTAAAAATACTATAGCAAAAATTTATTTCAATAGATGTTTATTCAAGTGTTATGAAAGAGAACTAATTTAATCTTCTTTCTGTTCTTTACAAAGAACGGAAGAGGAAGGGAGGAAGGAAATGTACCCCTGCGCGCTCGATCTTGCACGCAAAAAACGACAGTGGGACTGGCAGAATTCGTTTGGCAGCCCAGAGCGAAACAAATGATCGAACGAAGCGGAACGATGCTACGAGATGACCTCTTCCAAGAAGAGAAGAAAAAGGTATGGAAAAACCAGACTGTAGCAAAAAGGACGAAGATGTCCCTAAGACGAAGGTGAGTGCGGAACGAAACGATCTGAATGAAGAGTCACCTGACTCGCATCTTACGATCTCTGGAGTACGCTGGATGCGATACAATGAAGACACAGACAGAATCTCCACATTTACTGGCGAACGATAGTACATTTCAGCAGTCAGCTTTCAGTAAAGATTTCAAGCAATCACGCAAATGCGTGCACAGAAATTAAATCGCTAAATCTTTCCGCTTAATCTTTTGACCGTGTGCGAAACATGTTTCGTTATTTCGCGCGACATTATACGCAATTCCGTGACATTTCTGTTTCATTTTCAAAACGAAGAGTTTAGTCTGGCTTGGGGGGGGAGGGGCCCAGAAATTGTCTGTTTGTAGAATAACGTTTTTTAATGTAGAAACATTCTGTGCATCTAATTTAGATAGCAGCAGAAAATACAAGTGCAAGAGTGGAAAATACAAATACAATGAATGTTGCATATATACATATATAAATATATATGTGGAATCTTTTCAGATTTCCACATGCACATTATTTTCTGAGATTTGTACATAACTTCAACAGCTGCGAGTGTCCTGGTTATGAAAAGTAGACACTAGGATACAGTGCACAACAATTTTTAGTTTCAATTATTCCTCTTCATCGCGAAAATTCAGAAGCTGTTATTTGTTAGTTTTATTTCTGTTGGAAATGTAATATTTTTTACATACTTTATAAATATGTAAAAACATCTACAAACTGTTCTATTTTCATTAAAAATGTTGTTAATGGCAGATATTTCACGAATTTGTAAAATGTTTTTTCTTAATAAAAACTATAATTAAAAATTTTGCAATTTTTCAAACTTTTTCATTAAACATTTTGTTAATTACCTTTTAATTAATGCATTAATATTTTATTAAAATAAAATTTACCTGAAATTAGATTTAAAAATTCTGTTGTGTTTACATTCGTTAAAAAATTAATATTTTAATTTTTATATATTTTTTATATATTTTAATAACAAAAAATATGTTCCAAATTTCCCAAGTTTATTAAATATTGATCTACTAAAAATAAACTTCGCACATATGTTTATGTGCGAAAATCGTTATTATTAATATTAATTAGATGAAATAAATTGATGTCAACGCGTATATATGTACATATATGTGTAAGAAAACTAAAAAAACATGTTTAAATTTTAAAAATATAAAATCGCGAATGGCAAAATTGCATGTTTATATTACTGTTTCATATAGCGAGTGTCTAGTGTATACTCGTTTGCATACGTACGCGTGTGTACATGTCACACAGATAAATTACAGATACCTCTCTTCGCGAGGATCGCTGATCCAACAAAGTCCAATAGAAACCACTCACAAGGAAAGGGTAACGACGGCAAGTGGTTCCGGTCGAAATTGGCGGTTCGACTCGGTCGATCTTGCCAAAGCTCCATTTAATAATCTCGACAGAGAGAACGATCGAAGGAAAGGAGAGAAGGTCGGAGGCAGGTATATGGAAACATGGGTAAGTTCAGTTAGCTCACTTTATCCGCTACCAAAGGCTGTAGATCAATAACGCAGTTTGGGGAGAATCGCTGACGACCGGTTCCTGCCGCAACTTATGAAGACGCGAGGCGACGCAATGCCATCGCGAGGATGAATCGAGGTCGGAAATCACACTGACACCAGACATTGTCGGTCCCGATAAGATGGACGATGTCCGGGAGAAGAATTTTACCAATAACATATTGTTTTCGGAACTGCGACTGGACGAGATAGAAAGACAAAGCAGATACTGTTCACCAAAGCGATCACCGATCCAACTGTTATTTCGAATAAAGAAATACGAAAAGTTGTCTGATGTCATTGGATTCTAAGAAATTCTTTTCTTTTTTATTGACATTTGCATTGAGAATCGTATCGTATGCGAATATCTTTTTTAAATAGTTTAATTAAATAAAATACGGAAAAATATATAGATTTTCTAATTTGTTTCAATAATTATTAAGCAAACATTATGTATATTATCAATATATGTCAATAATCCATTAATCGTTCTTATTCAAATTATAATAAAATTTATTTTACACACGTGTGTAAATATTATCATGTAGCGCAAGACATTTTAGTGTTAAATTTATTAGTGTTAGATTTATATTGCAATAGCTTATGCAATATCATAGAAAATTATGTGTAGGTAAATACCTGTGTATTATGAAAACCATTAATAAATTTGATTCCAAAAAACGTGGAAATAAAGAAATATATGTGCCTATGCATGTTTTTTATGACTGTTCTGCCAATACATTTTTCAGTGAAAACCCCGCTGTTAAGTCAGAGAATGAAAGAAATGACCAACAACGTTATGAATCATGATAATATTCGTAGTCATTATTGAAGAAATATTAATAAAGCTAGATAGCTATTCTCTCATTATATAGGCAATAAAAAATATTTATTGTCAACACTAAATCTCTCTCTCGATTCACTGGAAATCATAATCATATATATATGTATATATATATATTTTTTTTTCTTGTAAAAATTAATATTAAGTTTGTTATATAATATTATTATTAATATAACTATGTAATGTTTGAATATGTTTGCATAAAGTTTAAACAAAGATCACTTTTCATTGGTAAAAAGTTGCATATTATTTATCAAAAAACTTTCGTAATAAAAATAAAAAATTAATAATTATTCATTTAGAGGTTCTATTAAACAGAAAATATACAATATTCATTTTACTCTGTCGCTATTAAAATCGATCTTGCATTTACCTGTAGAGCTTAACTTTGGTATAATTACTAAAGTCTACTTCCAGGCTGCATACGAGAATAGGATTCGCATTTACCTCTAGCAATCCTGCCCTGCTTTAGGTTCAATGAACGGTGGATCAAATACTAAAGTCACGAAGTCGGAATCTGTTCATTACGCTTTCTCTGCTACCTGCTCTGCTCTGTTTCCCTTCGACTACCAAGAGTAGCGAGGTCGAATGTGAGTCGTAGGATGAGGTCGAATGATTACTGCACATTAGCGATTACACATTAGAGAGAAGGGAGAGAGAGAGAGAGAAAGCAAAAGAGTCATGTGGGATGACGTTAAGTATGTAACACTCCGACATCCCGAGATATGCCGCGCGATAGATGCCGCGCATTCTTCTCTTCTCTCTTGTTCACCATCACCACACCAATACCAACTGGTGATTATTCTAGCCGGGGAGCATGTTGCCCGTGAGGGGCACTGACGCGGAGAATACCGGAGAAAATGAGACGAACAGCGGACTATGAGGACAGAATGAAATAGTGGCTGAGAGAGTCGAGAGCGGAATGAGCGTACGCTCGCAATGGTCGGCAGCGGAGGGAAAGCGGAGTGTGTGTAAGAAGGATATTCAGACCTTTAGTATGGGGAGTCCGGAGCGAGTCAGGTGTTGGTTACGAGCTCCTAAAATCTCGAATCCACCCGGCATCCGAAAACTGATGAAGCATTCAGCGTAAGAGCGGACCAAGTCCGTAATTTGTAAGGTCCCTCTTCAGATATTTCATATTTAGAGCGCGTATTTTACAAATTATGAACCATTCATGTGACAGAATCCCTATGTCGCAATGAAAATTACACGATGTATTATACATCATATACAGAGCTGGTGTTTAAAATATTTTACGTTAATATAAATTAATTTATAAGTTAAAATAAAAATATATATTTCTATAATATAAAAATATATAAATCAAGATACTAAAAGAAGATATCTGTACATATGTAAAAAATTTTCCTTCTGTTCTTTAAATCAAATTACATACATAATTCGCGATCTTAACCTTCTTTAATAAATTTAGATCTTATTTTTAGCTTCATCAATAATTTCTGAGTTATAAAAACTTGAATAAGATTAACCGCAAACTGAGCTTTTAAAATCATATTAATATAATTTGATTTCAAGCAGATTTTACTTTGATACAAAAAAATTTGATCTGCGCAATTACAAATGGGAAGAACTGTATCAATTTCAAGCAAAGTTCCTTTTCGAAATGGGAACGAAAAATGGAGAAAAAGATGTGATATGCCATCGTGTAGAAGAGGCAGCAAGCAAATGAAAAGATAGGAAAAGAGAAAAGAGGAGAAAGCGGAGTAGCATCGAAAGTGGTGTCGAGTTGCGAGCGCGGGTGTGTCGTGTGTGGTGGAGTGCAAGGAGCGCGTTGACTCGGACTAATAGGCTAACAGGCTAATGTCGGCTCGTTTTGCCCTCTGATCTCCGCTCGAGCGCTCGCAATTATCGGAGTCAACTGGTACGAGTTGACCCACCGGTGGCTTTTTACGGCCATAGCATCCCATTCATGAAATCGTGAGCCGTGTCTACCGTCGGAATGCACGCTGGAACGCGCACAGGGCGACGCTACATTTCCACTCCCACTCCTGCTTCTCACGCGTTCTCCTGCGACGAGTTTTCCGAGACCTTACAGAAACTTCCCCAAATGGTTCATGCATTCCACAATTCCCCAACCGTGATATTAAACCAAAGGACAATAAGTCTACGTGCTTCCTACGAAGATACCTAATTTTACACCCTCAGATAGCTACTACCTTCAAAAGTCATTTTCGATTTTCGACAGTTTTCAAGCCAACGAGTTGTTACGAGTAAATATAATTATTTTTAATTATTTCTATTTTAGATAAGTTTTATACGAAGAAATAAAATATTATTTTAAATGTAAGATGTAATTATATTTTAAACGTATTAAAATCGAATTTATCTATGGAAAAAAACATGTTAATTTCAATATGAAATAAATGACATACCTTGAATTGGAGATGTATCTAACTCATGTTGCAAACATTTCATAAATGATCATGGAAGAGTTAATATTTAATGATGCATACATAGTTAACTGTAATAAAAATTATTGCTACTAAATAAAAGCTGTACATTTCTCTGATTGCATATCACACTAAAAATTAATCTAAAATTAATGTCATTTATTTAATTATTACCTTAATTTTTATTCAAGTTAGGCTAACACAGGAATATTTAATATTAAAAATAATAAATGTAACTAATAAGAATTTTGTTAAACAAAAGCTAATTCCAAATTATCTCACAAAGCATGAATAGACAAAAAACTCATAATACGTACATAAATCTTAAGAAACAAAAGTGAAAAATGTTCTTCTAGAAATTATCTCATATAAAAATCTATCTATACCACGTACAAATCCTATATTGCTTTAATTTCATTAATTCGTTAATTGTTATTAATTCGAGTTGCAACAAAAAGTGTATTAGATAATTTAGAAATGTAATTATCCTCTATTAGCGTTGAGTTTCCTATCGATGAAAAAGCGTAATCAAATACAAGCGGCCTTCACCTTTGTCTTCCTAAGTTAAACTTTAGTCGTATTCAGCCAATTAACTTGGATGTAGGCTATGTAGTAGGAAAGCTTACACCACCTAACATAGTTGGGCAAAAGACTGGAAGGAGTGAAGCTTGCGTTGCCCAAACTTCTAGTTACATTCAGAATCACAAGACGGGAAACGTTTCTGTATTCAAATAGCGTCTTACAGTTTATCCACGGAAAAGTTATCGTGAGGTGTACGCGCGCGCGCAGCTTGAAAAGAGTTTATCGAAAGTCGAAGCAATTTAGGAGGTCGATACACAGGTCGTAACCGATACAGATAAATCTTATTCCTCTGATCGAGGAGGGGAGCCTGCCCTTCCCGTCGAACTTTCTCTCGAGTGATTAATTTAACCATGTATCGGATTAAACTTTCGCCGCACACCGTTTTATTATCGTTTCACGGAGAGACCTAAATAGATAAAATCGAAGTTATATTGTCTGTATATCCGCATTTTCTGATAAATACAATAATTCGCATTACAACCTGCGCATTACCGTCCAATTTGCGTGAATGAATGCAGATACAAACGTTTTGCAATGTAGATAGCTGGTATGCAGGATGTCACAAAATTTAATCATTGAATTGTTTGTGTTTTATGCGTGTAATATGACAAATATTAGATTATATTATAACAAAGATTTCATAGTGCTTTAATATACAGTCGTTAAAAGATAAATTAATTTTTTGTTTAAAAATATTCAATTGTCTTATCAATGCAAATTCGATAAACTTTGGAAAATTGAATTCAGTAGTCTACAAATTTTGTGCCGATATCTTGTTTAAATGTTTCAGCGAATGAAATATTGATCCATTCAATCAGTTCTTGTCACGTATTGACTCTTATTCAACATAATTTCTTTTGCATATTTTCCTACAAGTAAAATTTAGCGATTTTAAGCAACATACATACGGACTAAAAAAATTGATCCTCAGATTTAGTCGCATCAGATTTGCATTCACAAGAGTAATCGGTGTTTTGAGAAAAAAAAGGAATTATTTTTTTCTCCCACTTACATTACATTTAAAGCATTAAACGTATTAAAATCTTTTCCTATTGTACTTGTAGAACAATTTGGCATGCTTTGGCCATAAAATTTTGAAGCACTCTGTACATAACGTAAGGAAATGTATGATAATCTCCCTCTAGGGAAAGTTTTCCTTCTTTTCAAACTGCTATCCATCCTGTTTACGCATTTTACGAACAAATTGCTGCGCTTAGATTAATCGAAGTGACTTTATCGGGGTTGAGTGGATTTACCAACACTCGAACGCTTAAACAACAATTCTCTAAAACTTGAATATTTGCGAACATTCCACGATATTGGCATTGATTCGTGAATTACGTAATAAAACTTTATTGCTTCATTTTTACTGTTTACTAAAGATTGATCCTACAAACATTGAGTATTGAAAATCTTGATAAAATCTTCGATCAAGATTTTTGCTTTAAATCTAAGATTTAAGAAACAAAGATAGATGTCATACAAGCAGTTGAAAAAATATAAAAAAAGTTTTCCTTTCTTCTAAAGTGCTATCCAGTTACGCTGTTTCACAATTTGTTGTAATTTCATTGGAAAGCACAATAAATAGATTCAGATTTTTTAGAAGAAGAAATTTTACACTATATAGATTTCTTTCCAAATGAACAAATAAAAAAATTTAAATATTCACTAATATATCTCGCGACATCAATTCTCTTCTTCGCGATTTTATTGTTTTTGTTATTTGCTTAGATTTTGCAACAAATTAAACATTGACGATCGCAACGACAAACAGCATTGCCCTTCTCTTCAAGATTCTCACTTTAATCTTCTCTGTTTAGAATCTCATTACTTTGTTCCCTGCTCGCGTTACGTCCAACCGACCAACCAATTTAAGCAACCGATTATCCTTCAGCACGTGTACAATATCCTTCATGTAAAGGAACGCGATCTCATTCGCGGCACTGTTATGGTTGCGTAATAACAGCGTGGATTTCCTTCGACAATATTGCGGTTTTCACTGCTTACAATCTCGATGCTTCCAATTCCAGTAAGCACGCTGTTATTCCAAGATACATTTTCTTTTATAAACAATAAAAAACACAAAGAACAAGATAAATTCTATTATAAGCGGTATTAAGGAAGTTGTATTCCAATTAGAAACGCAAAAGATCGAAGATGTTAATGATAATGTCCCAAGTGGTTTTGAAAATAGTTTTAAAAGCGATCTCTATGTAGGTAACTACAGAAATAATTAAATATTTTACGTTTAATCATTATTTCACTGAAAATGCCATTAAACGATTTGTGTGATACGAGAGAAGAGAATAATTCAATAACTATCGGGATAATTTAATTTTGTCATTTACAGAACTTTAACGAAAGCGGCAATCGAAGATGTGTCTGAATGAATGGTACGAAACACTCGAGGGCTTTACGAAGCTGTTACCAACCCATAAGTACACGAATGTACTTTTCAGCTCGTTCACTTTGTTGTTTCCCTCTACATTTACCTGGCGTACTAAAAAGCACAGGAATAACAATTCTCGTCCGGCCGAACATAATGAAATTTTTCTTTTTATACAGTACAGTTCCGCTTTACACTGCGCGTTTCATGTTAATTAGAGAATTGTGACTGCAAAGCACGACTTGCTGCTTGTCGCTTGAATTATGTTTTATACACAACTTGCGCCACGATAAATATGTAAAGAACTTACTGTCTCTCTCGCTTGTGTATCGACGATGTAGATACACAAACCTATCAAACTATGTAGAAATGTAAAGTTATGATTATCAACAACATGATGAAGTGCACTCTAATTCGTTGCACCCTATAAACACGTTGCGCTAATATTTATCAATCATGCGATGCAAAATAAACTAGATCGCCCTCTATTGCTTTCGACTGTTCATAATCTAGCTAAGAGCTTTAATTTTTCACGATAACTAGTTGAACGTTGACACTAACAAAGTTCAACAACTGTTTTAAACCGCTTTCTATTAAAAATACAATATGTGTCAAATTATTTGAAACATACATTTTTCTTCCAACTTACATTGTGCTTCTACTTAATTCATGAAATGAAAAGAAGATCTATTATACCAAATTTTAACAGAAATATTTGCAAAAAAATTTGGAGTACTATTTCTGTATTACATAAACATTCCATTAATACTTTCGTTTTTTTATTTGATTACAATAAACGACTGTAACAATTCCCAAAGACGCCACAACATCTAATATTTATATCATTCCTCATTTGAAAGAATCATCGCTCGTTGTGCTCTTACCATATGCTCGTAAATTTCTGAGAAAAGATCGGTTTTGCCGGCAAATCGCTATTTTCCCGGCGCTCCAATTTTGTAAGATGGTCGTCGGGAATGAAAAGACCTCGTCAAGAGAAGAAGCCAAGAAGTGGTTACCAACAAGACAGCAAAACACTCGAATATTTTGTGAGACTGGTACCAACTTGTAACTACACAGATACGTGTCAACCAATCTTCTTAACATCTTAACATCTTGTGCATACTTAAAAAATTTCTATTATTCTTTTGAACGATTCATAATTTATCTTGAACTTTAACAAATTGGCAACGTGGAAAATAACACAAGTATTCACTTTTTTAAAACAGATTTTTACAATTTCGTAGATTTAGCACGATCTCATTAGAATAGAATCAATAATCTTTTCAACTATAATTGCAATTTTAAATAAACTTTTTAAAAAATAAAATAAAATTTCTTAATTATATTACGCTATTATTATTATTATTATTATTAAACAATTATTATTAAACAATTCATAAAGACATCACAATATTCACAATTTAAAGTTCTAACTCTAATAAAGATAGTATTTTTCTTACTCTCGGTTAATCACATAATAACTCTACAGAATTTTCATTTATCATCTTAAAACCTAATGTGGAAAGTTAAATTCAACAAATTGTTTGTGTATATCCGATATTTCATATTACAATATCAATTGCTGTTATAAGCTAATTCCGAAGTTGGTAACTTAATTTGCTCATGTTTTACATTATCAAAATATACAAAAAAAGTTTAACTTTAATAGCAAACAAATGCTCTACTATAATCTTACATTAAAATATAAATCAATGCGACAGAAACCACGTGAGACAAAATTCTTATTTTCTCACATTTGAGAAAGTTTTGAATAAATTTAACTTTTATGATAAACAACTTCTTATGTTCTTATCTGTGCTTTTAGTATACGCTTCAAAGAAAAAAGGAAAAAATGCATTATTTCTCTTGGGATATTTTGTATGACAAAGAATTCTCTAAGTATAATAATACAAATATTCGATAACATTTTTCAAAATTTGAGGACATTACATAATTCTATCGGCGAACCTGTGCAATTTTTCTCATATGTCGCATGGGAAAAATTTGCTATAGCATAAGAATGGTATGACGGTTTACGAACAGCGAGGGAAAACTTGCGTTTGCCAGAACCGTTGTATCACAAAAAGCTGAATTTTCTAAAATGGTATAAGTCGCGTATATCTTTATTTATTACCATCATTCGTCACGTGAAATGAATTCACTACGAACGTGCCACATTCATTTCGTTAGTCGCATCGCGTAGGCACGTACGAAGGCACAAATCCACATATATTCGTCAGTGTGAAGGAGAAGACCTACCTCGGCTCGTTTCCAAGCTTCCGAAGCTCCGAGCGTGTTCAACCGTAGATCGAACTGCGCAGAAATGACGACATAAGGTCGTTGTAAGCGAGAAGAAGTCGCAGGGGGCTACGCGATGAGAGTGCGAGGTAAGAAGAAGCGTCGTCACTATAAGGAACGATAGAACGGTGGAGAAGGATGCGATAGGGTGCGATAGGGAGAGGGCGGCGGATAGAAAGGACAAGGAAGAGACACGGAGCGGGGAAGGAGCGGAGGGTGCTGGAGAAGTAGGTTCGGCGTTGAATTATGCTGCGTATGCAAAGTGCCAGCTATCTTGGGGCGATAAGGAAGACACGCGAGTCGCGCATATCTCGGTGGAAATAAGCAACGACACTTTGCGAGCGCTGCAGAGCGGCGCGGCGCAGAAAAGGAGGAACGTAACGGTCTCGCACGTCCGCGGTGTAACAGGGGCGCTCCGGATATTTGCATAATATTTATGCAACCTCGCCAGCCACTGGTCAGGTGGTAGCCGGCGTCACCAGTCTGCTTCTGTTTCCCGCTGCAAGTTCGCAAGAAAAAAAAGAAAAAGTAGAAAGGGAGAGAGGGAAAGATCTTTCGCGCGGTATCCGGCAATCCACTCCCGCTCGCGAATCCACTTCGCACTTTGGGACGGAACTCTGCGGTATGCCGCGAGCGTGAGATATATCAGCTCTGGAATCACGACTTCGTATTTGCGATCAATACTAGAGATAAGCAACGTATAGCATGGAGGGACGGGGAAAGGAAAAGAGGAAGATGGAGGAACAGGAGGAGACAAATGAGCGAGTTGGCAGCGCGATGCGGCGAGCTAGTCGGTGACTCCGAGATTGCGAATTCGAGCTTTGGCATCGAACTCAATTTTGCTGTGTACAACCGCGAGCTGCGCATTAACCAAGTAATATTCTATAGATTAGCGTGACCACAACGGGAGTAATTACTTGAACAGTTGGCAATGACTCCCTTTGGCTTTTCAGCGAAATTAAGGCATAGACGAGCAATGTACGATGAAGATTACCACCTACTAATCTCTGTCATCAAGTTCTCGTAATATGTAACATACATGATAAAAAGAATTAAAAAAGTATTTGCATAACCTTTTTTTTTTTAATTTTATGTAAAAGAAACACATTACAATGTGCTTTAATGTACTAATATATACAAAAATGTTTTCTGATAAAAATAATATCATTAGTAGAAACAATATGGTAATAATATTTTATCACGTATTTTATTTCATTTCAGGATTATTCGCTCGTATACTCGTGTTTGCCAATTTTCCACTACTCTGAAAATCGCTGATATATAGGCAAAAGAAATTTCTTTTTTATACACTTCAGCAATACATTTTTTTTTAAAGTTGGCTTCATATATATGGTACAATATTATCTTTGTGCAAACTTTAAAATATTTTACTATCGACGATATAGTCCATATGTTATATATATATTTGATAAAAAATAAATATGTGTCACTGTGATTTATATCACGTGAAAGTTCAATAAAAAACGTACAGTATTTGACAATTTTAATCCAATATTTTTATAAAAATATCACTGTAACACAGCATAAATTAGTTTAGTTAGTAAAATATTTAGACTAAATTAATAGCAACGTAACAGCAACGTAACAGCAACGTAATAGTAATTAGTTTTGGAAAAATATTAAGAAAGTAAACTAAATTAATTGAAGAGAAAGAATATATAGATACTAGTATGATTAATTAAATATCTGATTTTTAAAGTTTATCACTGTAATATCTGTTATTAAAATCAGAATAGCTAATAATACAAAGAGATATCAGAGAATAGTTTTCAATAGAATATTATTAGAAGTGACACAGAATGTAAATCAAAATTATTACAAGAGGGAAAGAGAGATAGGGAAGAGTGGAGGGGGAGGAACACATTGCCTACATTGTCCATTATATCTCCGTAAGTCACATAATATGATATATTAGATTTCGGAAAGTTTACTCATTAACGTGGAGCGTCGGAAAACATAGTATTTTACGAAGCGGTGGAAGAGGTACGGTTGATGGAAACATAACTACGAGGTCTGTCTACAAAATATCATGTAATATCAAGCAATGCGGCAGAAATATGTATGTGCGTTCGAACGTTTCGTGTTTCTCGCGAGATAATTAAAACCGCCTCATGTATGCGTCGTTTGTGGTGGTAAATTATACCGAGAATAGATCGATCTTAATTACCGCGACAACTAGCTATTTTTGCGCCAGATCATTACTATCGCATCATTTTATGACAGAAATATCATTGTCAAAAGATCTGATCTGGCTCATAAATTAGAGAACATTTTTAGAGAACATTTCATTGATGGCGTGGCAGTTTTTCTATCTATTTTAAATGTATTATACGATATAAGCGAGAGAGAAAGAGTACGTAAATGCTATAACTCATTAAACGAGATTTAAATTTAAAAAATATAATCTTAGACACGTAAATCATCTTTGAAAAAAATTATATTAATTTAAAACTGTGAAGTAATAATTCGCAGAAAATATCCAAGGTTATCGAAAAGGTTTCATCTTCTGTGCGTGTGTCACGCTACATGAGACATAGGAGAAAACTGCTAAATGTCGAAAATGACGTCATCTACACGCCCGTCACGATGTACTCTGATGAATGAATACATGAATACACGTCAGAAGGCAAAACTTCCTGGTCTTCCTGTTGCTAATATTAACGGAGACTACTATCCTTGAAAGTGGCTTAGTGCCTATCCACGATACAGTAAGAATTTTAAGATGGCGAAATTATTGATTCTGCACAATGAGACAAAAGCATAAGTGTCTAGAAATATGTATCAGGTAGTACGATTCTGTTCTGACAAATAGAAGATCAACGAAATAAATAAAATTGCATTTATTAAAATTAATAAATGTTAATTTGAATA
This sequence comes from Crematogaster levior, assembly GCA_901521435.1. Lineage (NCBI taxonomy): Eukaryota > Metazoa > Arthropoda > Insecta > Hymenoptera > Formicidae > Crematogaster > Crematogaster levior. Next base: position 202,308 of record CABEGB010000180.1, read on the forward strand.
TTATATCGTTTTCAGATATGTGTGATCATATAAAATCGAGTAATAATTATCCGATGATGACATCAGTCATTTCCACGCGAACACGTGAAGTCTGGTTTTAATAAATTTGTCGGATATTAACATTTTAAATTTCATCTATCGAAATTATTCTATTGCTTGAGAAAAAACATTATGGTAAAAACAATATTCACTTATACGTATTTCAACTATATAATGACGATAGAGATTTATTAAAAGCTGGAAGTTTCATTAAATTTTATACCTTATCATGTTTTAATATCAAATATTCTAAATATTTATGCAAGATGCATTTAAAACAGCGCGTAAAAAAATAGATAAAGTATATTCCTCTTTTCTAATGTCTTAACGGCCTTAGTAAAAAATGATGGACATTAAGACTGAATGAGAATCTATGAATAATATACGAGTAATGGAGCATATTGTACTAGATTTTTTAAAATAAATTCGTATGAAAATTATATTTATTTAACGCATTCGTTGAAGGATAGCGTGGCTTTACAACTTAGATCGTTGCACGTTGCACCGCGGCGATACAGGACGAATATATACTTTCAGAACTGCGGACAAGTTGCAGCAGCAAGTGCAACCTGCTGCGCTAGGTTAGATGATTTACAACGACGACCGGTGACCACGACCGGAAGAGAAGCGCGGAGCATTGCACCTCGCTCGTACCGCGTTGCGTCGCGCTATGCCGCGATGCGCCATCTCGTACCACGCTTGCACTCGCTCACGTACGTCGCCTAAGTGTGATACGTACAATAGGAGGAAACGCCGAGAAGCAAATTAGACGTACGTGAGGAAGCTCCCGCGCCCACGGTTAATTAATACGACGCTTCGAGCTATTCCGCCGTCCTTTCGTGCGCTGTATCATTTCTAACGCCGTCGGAGGCAGGGAAAGAGAAAGATAAAGACAAGGAATGTGTGTATGCGTGTTTAAAACTTGACTTTTGGCTCGCTAATTTGTGTTTTTTCCATAAATACAATCTATAATTAGGTTTTTGTCGAGAAGAATGTAGCCTAATTATAATTACAGCTTTATCCGTAATTTATATCCACGGTTCGCACTGTCGCGATTCAAATTACTAAACTATTCTTCTATGCACGCACAAAAAATAAGATATATCTATGAATATACATAAGCTAATGCAAATGTATATAAATTGACAGTAATCTTTGTTATTATTAAGACATTTTTAAATAATCATTGCCAATTTACAGAAAGAATAGAATATTAAAAGATTAGCTCTCTAAAATTCTTCTCTCTAAATTTTCTCTCTAAAGCTTTCGAAAGCCTCTTAACATAATAAAAATATAAATATCTTAATTTAAATTGAGCTTAACATCTTTTAACTATTTTATAAAAATAATCATAATTTGATCTCTCAATAAGTTTTTTTATTTATATTCCTTTTATTATACATTTTTATTTATATTTGTTCCTTTTATTATACATTAGTAAAAATTTAATTTAATTGTGTAAATTATATATATTAATTCGTTTAATTGCATGATAATTGTCACAAAAATGAAATCTTAATAAATTAAGCTTAATAAAATAATTCAATAACTTTTTATTCTTTTAAATATATATGTACATAAAAATTCTAGTAATGAAACATGAAAGACGTAAATTTAAATTCTTAATTATCAAATTTCACGCGATTAACATAAAAAATTAAAGCCAGCGAATTCTTCCGTTAGAAGACATGTATGATGGATTTATTTACTTTGAAAAAAAACTTGCAAGAAAAATGAAATTTCTTGTGCAAGAGGTCATATCTTCGTGAAAGTAACATTCTGGACGGAAGCGTTTACCGTTTACCGACATTTACATAAGATTAATGATGTTCGGCGTTATGTATAAAATATTAAAATATAAAGTGCTGCAAGTTCTATAGAGTTCTTGTCACAAAACTAGAATCAATGCAACATATATATATATATATATATATATATGTGTGTGTGTGTGTATATTATATATGTTATTATACATTGTATATTATATATATTACAGTTATACATTATTCAGTTATTTTGTAACTTTGTCATATCATTATAACAATATTAATTATAATAACTGAATGTTTATTAAGTTATTTCAACACTTTACCGCATATTAAAAAAAATATAAATAAAAGATTTAAGAAAAAAAAATATATATGTATCCAACATTTTTCGAATTGGTTTAAATTTAATAAGTTTATTATAATTAACATTTTATATGTTATAATTGTACTACTTGTACTTGTGTTATAATCGTACTATTCTTTTTATAATTGCACTAAAATATATTGTTAACATAATGAAGAAATGTTCTCATATGTTGACAACAGGTGCAACCAGTTTTACGCTTCCATGATAGCAAGTCGATACTACTTCCGAACGAAGTTACCGACGAATATAATATTAATATTGGCAATTATATAGTCATCAAGTGTGTAGATAATGACCAGCTGAAGGGGTTAACGGAAATTGCTCGGTATTTTTTCTGCGGACTGATTTTATCTCATCACTTCATAACACGACCGGATTGAGCCTTCGATGTCGGTGCGTCCGGCGCGATATAGCCTCGATTCAAACCGGCGATTCAAACCGAGTCAAGTCGTACTGCACCGCGGCGGTCGGAATCGGTTTAGTGTTGTAGACGGGAAAACAAGCGTCCTCGATTCGACAGATTCTTCTTCCGTCTCTATAGCAATTTCCGGTTTGCTTCTAGTTTGCCGTCGCTCGCCTACCATCAGTAAAACGAGCGAATGCTTAGCGAGTTACACAAAGTGTCACGTAAATCGTGTCACAAATGGCGGGCAGATAATTTTTCATAATAAAAAAGCGAATAGGATGTGACGTTAAAACGCAAAATAAAAAAATGTTCTCGATCAACTGTGTAATCTTGAGAAAAATTTTGAATATGAAAATAAGATGTTTATACTAGCAAAATGCATATGTAATTTTAGAATTTTTTAATATGGATTTGTTATAATAAATATCATTATCAGTTTTTATGCTCTTTTAAATCAGCAAAATATAACAATGAGAATAGATTGAGATATATATTAACACATCTCGGTCACATCTAATTATTACAAAGGATTATATAATTGATGCACAATATATCAATATTATATTATAATTAAAGAAAAGCGCGAGGTGTCTTCTCATTGAAAATAATTAAATCAATAAAAATGAGAATTATGTACGTAACCAATCAGAAAAGTGTATTCCATCTGTCTTACTTATCTTTTTAGAAAAAATTACTCTCTCGCAAATACGTGTCGGTTGACACCATGACTTAGCAGACATTTTGTATATGTGTACAGTTATCGTATAGGTGTGACTAGTGCCCGTACGAAGATAAAAGACAGACCACACATTTGTCGTACCGTGTTACGCTGCGCATCGCGACAAATGCAACGCAAATTGTGGTACATTAGTGTAAATGAATGCGGACGAGTCGGTGGTATGCAAAGCGAGCTGCCTACCCAAACTACATACATACATATGTACATACACACATATATGTATACATACGTATATATAATATATAAAATACATATGCAATTTGAGTATATACATATGTATATATTCGCGTTTGCGCGCAGGAATATAAAATTGCATTCGGTGGATCCATGTATCCTTAGAATTCACAGAGAAAGACAGGGAGAGAACGAAGACGGGAAATACGGAGGAAAAAAGAGTGCGAGTGGAAAACGTTTTTTCTCCGCCTCGAGTAGCCGTTTTGCGGCGAAGCGATTTATCAAAAATTGTTTCTAGTCCGAGCATTTCATTTCCGGGATAGGTCACGCGTGAAAGTTTGCCGAGTTTGCGATGGCGAGCGATCCGTTGATTCGCATTAAAAGTTGAGTTCGCTACTTCACCCTCCCTTACTTTTCTCATTTTTCCTTTTCTCGTAAAATTTATTCCAAACGGTAGTTCTTGATCGTTGTTACGTCGTGACGGTTTGTTAACTCTATTTGATTTTTCCCTCTACTCCATATCGTTTGTCTTCATCGCGACAACAGCAATTGCCGTTAACATTTCTATAAACAATGGTTGTCTTTTCGCGCGAGAATAGTCCTTTTGATTACGCGCAATATTTCCCAGTTCTTTCACACCGTATAAAATGATCTCCCTCATTAAATTCTGCACAATATCTCCGCTAGTACTTCATTTCGATTATTACGCTATTATCGCAAAAAAGCTCCCGCCCTCGCAGTATCCTCTTATATTCCGTTTCCTCTGCCGGTTCTCTTACCGTGAGATTACATTCCCAAGCGTATTTAACTTTGTCCCGCCTCAGACCTCTTTCCATTTTGTCCACGAGAAACACGGTAGAGAAAACACACGGAGGCGAACTCTCGAGAGTTCTGTTCATTTGTTCATTTCGTCGACATTTGTATGTATTCTAATACGATACGTATGATAAATCGTTTTACGTTATCGGTGTTATTTCGTCCAAAACGAATACTTTCTATGAATAAGCATTTAAAAAAAAATTAATTTTGTTTCATAAGAAAAAAAATTCTCTCTTTTCTTCATTCTTATATATTGTATATTATATACTATAATACAATATTTTTCGTTTTAGCGATTGTATAAGACCAATAACAAATCGGTCAATGTAAATCACTCAAACCAATAAATTATTGATGATAGCTAAATATTTCATCAAAAATTAGGACATATATTTAAATTAATTATATATAATGTTAATTATAGTATTTATATTTCTATATTCGATGGAGAGAATCGCACTCTAACATAGATAAAATAATATATATATTTTTTAAGATTTTATCTTGTAATCGCTCACATTTCCAGAGTTGTCTATTCACATATCATTTATAAATTTCTATACGTATATAATAGACGTAGATTAAAGCGAATCGTAGAAAAAGCAGTTGCTCACGAAACTTTCCCTCGAGACATTCAGATAAGCAATACTTTGCATGATTCTAGTAAGAGTAAGATCTATAATCTGGGGTGAAAGGCGGTCTCGGAAGAACAGCGAAGTGATCGAAATTAAACCAGTCACGTGGAAAGAGGCACCGTCTCTAAGGCTCAAAAGGCGACGAAGAAGAGGAGAAAAACGTCGACACTTCGAGTATAAGATAATCGATACTTGGCTGCGTTTCGACGTCAGCACGAGTTCTCGAGTCCTTTACTCCCTTTCCTGTAGTCTTCTCCTTCTGTTTCTTCTCGTTCCTTTTTCACCTTCGCTGCCTAGGCTCCTTCTCTTCTCTTATTATTCCATTTCATTCCACTCCACGTCATAGCTGTTCTCGTAATGTCGGGCTCCTTCTTCGCGCCGTACGTACATACGTACGTACGTACACTGCGTAAGTAAGAAGTTTCCACGTGTATAAACCAACGATCTTATAAATACGACGATCGTAAAGTCGGTGCCGACGAAAGTGACGCGAAACGGCGGAACGCCTCCGCCGGATCGTAAACTTTCCGCGCTCGCATTCGCACGCCAGCGAAATATGAGAATACCGACACGACGGCCTGGTTATATACCTCTCCAAAAACGCTGTAGCAGAGAGAAATTCTAGAGATTATGTATAATATATATTATTTTTACATATATGTTTAAATATACCAGTCCGCATTGTAAGTATATATTTAACATACATATAAATGTGAAGTAATGTCACGAGAAGCATTTGTTAATATTAAACTTAATGGTATACCATTCTTGAAATTTAAGCTTATAGCATATAATATATTTGTGACATTTTTGCAAAATTAATCTGATGATGCTCAATTCATGAAACAAATATAATAAAGAAGTAATTTTTTCGATACTTTTTGTAATATTGTTTGTGTTTTTTTATGGCTTACGTTTTATTCATTTAAATTAATATTTTACTTATAAAATTGTGTTTTAAATAAAACTTATTCTCATTGAGACTATTAAGATATATAACGTCAATAATAATGACAATACCATTAAAAGATTAACGATATGTACATCCGCGTTTATATTGCATGTAATGTAAGCATAAAATAATAATCTATTGTTATACGCGCGCGCTTATATTGTTTTATCAAATATCTTCTACGTACCTTTTTACTTGCACATTTGTCCAGTGAAAGTAAATTAGAATACAAATAACAAAATTGTTAATGTACGGAAAGAGAAGGGATTTTTCTTTAAAATTTCTCACATGCGTTACTATTTGTAGCGTTGTATTGTATTACTAACGATTCCAACTTCTCTCTTTTCCTACAATAAAAGCATTACACATATACTAGACCTCGTGTTGTTGGATACTAAAAGCTAAAAGCAAGCTTTATAGAAAAGATTAAGGAATAGCGTGAAATGTACGATACTATCCACACATTGACTCTTTGTTCAAACGCAATGTTTCGCTTTTATACACATGTATTTTAATTTTGTGTAGTTTCACGTACAGCTATATCGAAAATGTTAACATTAATGAGAAACATACAATTTTTTATGAAGTTATCTACAGCAATTACTTTCCACGAAGAAACAAATCAGAATACTGTCCTTTCAACGTATGCAACATGTGTAGTCACATCACAAGCAATCAAAATCTGAACTATTCAGAGAATTTATGTATTATATATCAATTCTTGGTTATTGAGATATTGTTGTTACAAAGTTATTATAGAATGCATTACCTCAACTCTAGCACATAAACGTGTTAAGACGTATAGCTTTTTACGTAGCTTTTTGTTTTAAAATAAATAAATGTAAGTTGGCAAGAGTAAAAATGATAATAACAAATATTTGTCTTTAGCAAAATACTTTTTTAACAAAAAAAGTTTCAATTTAAGATTGAAAATATTCTCCTCAATATTCTCGTACGATTTTCCTCTTTTCTAATAAAAAAACAAAAAAAGATTCGTGAATGTATAATTATCATAAATTTTTATTTGAAAGTATAAAAATATTTCACAAAATATAAATGTCCGAAATATCTGTTTTAAAAATAGTTTGAAAGCTCACAGTTATTAGTATATAGACATTTTCAATATGTCAGTAAAGGACATATACGCACATATGTAGTGGCGTTAGGCTGATGCGGGTGTTTCCTTCTCCCTACGTGTTTTAAAGGGGAACGCTCTCACGGGGCGCCAGTACGTTATCCAACAGTAGACTTGTAATTGCCATCCTACGTCGGACGAAAAACGGGAAGTAGATGCACAAGTAATACAGAGAGCTGCTTTACGGAAGGGGAAGGAGGAAGAAAGAGAGAGAGAGAAGCAACCTCTTGCCCTAGCACTAGCAAAGGTGTTACTCGCTAGCTCGTCATGGTGCACGATTACGCTCGTTGTCGTTCCTCGCGTAGCGGAGACTACGTCCGACGCACACAGCACCAGATGTAAGTAAGCTCATTAGAAACGCAACCCGCATTTGTTCTTTACGAGCAACGTTATTCCGAAATACTTTGGTACACTCTTATACGCTACCTGAAACACCTGATTTCTCTGCAGTAGAATTACAAAAGATGTAACGCGTCATGCATTATTTTTGCTTTCAACTTTTCAAGATTATTTTCATTAAATTCACACAATAAGTATAAAAAATAGTCAACTACACAACGAAAAAAATATTATTCGCATATAAAAATTGTTTTAGAGTAATTTTAAAATTTATAAAATATTTAGTTTCTAGATCTTTATAATGAACAATGTGAATAATTAATAAATAATGGACAATAAAATAATTCCCTAAAAGCTTTATATGCAATTTCATCAAAGAAAGTATGAGAAGCTTATCTAAAATATAACATCTCATTTTATATCGGATTAAAAGCCCAAACACGAGTCACGTACGTAACAGTCCTTATCGAAAAAAGAGTCGTTTCTTTGCATGAGATTGTGTGGACGTATGTATATCTAGCTATGGAATATGAGCCGAACATAAGGGGGTTGTCTGCTTTTCATTTTGAATTCTCATCCTCCTTTCTAACCTGAATAATTTTAATATTGCATACACCCGGCGTTGATTTCACGTCGAAAATGCAAACGAGTCGCAAACGAATTGCTACAGCGCTACAAACTGAAAATCTTGCCGCAAGAAGTAAGCATTTCGTTATTGCGAGAGAAACGAGAAACATGTACAAAAAACTGAGAATTATAAAAAAAATTTACAGAAAAATTTACAGAATTATTGCAGAATTTATTTCCTATGTACCTTAACGTTAAAAAAATAAATAAATAAAATTAAAATTTAAGAAAAGCCTTTATTTTAATTTTAATTAAAAATTAAGAAACGAAACATTGTAATGTTTTATTTTCAAATGTTTCTTCGTAAAGTGGATTTATACATATATACGTGTGTTAAAATTGAATTTATATACATGCGTATTTTCGTATTTGTAAGACAAACACATAATATTTATAGAAAGTTGCTGCAACAGCAGATCGATAAGCGCATTAATAAACATGCCGTACAATTGTGAACAAGGCGAGATCAAGCAACGATATTTTTATTTAAATTTGGATTATACCGTATTCATTTAAACTGTAATTTTAATTGTGAAAACGGACGAAGATAGTTTTTTGTACAATACTTAAAAAATGATTTTATTTTCTCTCCCCCTTACTCAATCTATCTCAACCTCTGCTTAAAATTATTACAAAAACCGTTGTACACCATACAAAACATCGTTCTTTTGTAAAAAAATACCAGGAATATCACAAACAGCAGCGTAACCCGAATCCCATGTGTACACACAGTAACGGAAATAGTTATTGAAATGCAGATATTCGCTAAAATGTATTTTTCGATGTAGTTTCATACTTGCTTTGTGCCATACATAGCCGATATCCGCGTTAGGTATTAGATAAATAATATCTAAGCGCTACAGCATTTCTCAAGTTAAAAAAAAAATAAAAAAATTTCAAAAAAATATAAAGTCGTTTATTTATTATTTAGTTTTTAAAATATACAAAAAGAATAAAAGAAAGAATACAAAATTAAGAGAAATTATATTTTTGTATATTAAAGAACTAAAAGCTACACAGACTCTCGATCAGTCTTGCACTTTTATTAAAGAGAAATAAATTTTAACAAATTCTTCTGCTCACTCATTCCAATTAACTTTTAACATTTAACTGTTTAAACACTAGTGTAGAAAAGCGTAAATACGAAGAAAATTCTAAGAAAAAATTTTATAACATCCATATTAATTATTACTTATGAATCCAATTAACCAATTATATATAATAATCAATTAATCAATAATTAATATTTATTTTACATACATATTTTTTTAAATGTATAATATTTATAAATTATAAAATAAAAAGTACTAAAAAAATCTATAATTTTAAAACATTTTTTCTTTGATTTAAAATTTAGCGTACGGAAACTCCACATAGCGTATTTGTCATATAAATTTTCGTATTAATTACTAAGCTACGGGCAGTATTCTAAAATCGGATTTGAAATCATTTAGTGTTATCTCGACGCAAATTGTGAAAATCATAAATTACACTGAAAAGCGTTCTGTCCTAGAAAGCCTAATATCCACTTATCGCCGTCCACCATTGTGCTCGTTGTCATATCCGGTACTGTTGTCATATCCGATGATGCGTCGCTCTGTGAGAGCATGCACAAATGCTCTCCGTTTAGAAATCATTTCACGAAAATATATATGTTTTTCTCTCGTTAAACTCGCCGTATGTATATATTGTCAAGTTATTAAAAATTCTATAACGTTTAACATACGTACACAAGCTTTCGCATATTTTTAGCCGTCAGCGTCCCAATTTTCGGCTGCCGCTATCTATCGTTCGCAAGCCACCTATCCCTTTGTCACCGACTCTTTTATTAAATTTAAAGCCGTCCATGTTAACATTTATTTATGGGCTAACGGATGTCGATAAACATGAAAATTAATGATCGCGCGATGACGAGCTTTTGATACTGGCAAGATTTTGCATAATCATTTAACGCACCGTTCAATTCATTTCGTGATAAATGAAAAAGATAATAATCACGTCGCGACTTCAAACTTTTATTGTATCATTAATATACGTGCGTGTTTTCGCAAAATTTATTAAGAACATATTTTGTACATTAGACCAATAATAATTCACATATCTTTGTCGAAATAAAATTCTACTTCATATTTTTACGCTATAAAAATCCCTGTTACTCCATTCGAAGTGGCATTGTTATTGCGACGGAAAATATTTTTCTGTATTAATTTGTTTACCGAGCGCGCCGTTTTATCTACGTGCTCCATTATTAGTTTAATATTTCGCAAAATAATAAAGCCAGAGCTTTTATTCGTCAGAGCGAATTAAATAATATGTACGAGTAAAATGTACGAGAGTTGTACTGTCGTAACACAGGCGTTCGAGCAGCATCAACGTGCGGCAGCGAGTCATAACTCATGAAACGACTATCGGTCGGTTTCCAGGGAACCGTAGATCACCGACATCGAGTTAAAATTCAACGACGCGGAGGGACGTGAAATTTTCGCGCGCGACAATTTCGCACCGACGAAAAATGAACGAAACGGATTCGTCCATCGCCCCGTTCGACTACCCTGACCAAGACAACATGCATAACTGGTGCACGAGGATAAATCGGTCCTTTTCCCTCGACTTCTCCACCGTTCCATACGACGAGCGGTGTTCCTTTCAACAGGGAACGAACCTAATATCGACGGCGTTTATATAATCCGGAAAATTCGTACGCGGGTATCGCTCGTTATCGACGTGCATTTCGAAAGAGCCCTCCTATCTAAAGCTTTACATAGGCACATATGTATGTACCCGTGCGTACGTATGTGTACATGTACATGCGCATATACGCCGCTGGTGTACTGCGTTTGTCCCGTTTATCTCTTTTATTTCATATTGGTATATCTCGGGAAAGCGATGTCCCGCGGCTATATCGTCGTTCGCAAGTACCAGGGTGTGCAGCATCTGCAATTTTCTATTCGACGACGACGACGTACACACCTGCACATTTTTCTCCGCGGCAATGTTGCGTGAGCGCGAGCGCGCTTTACCACGTTTATACTCGGCTTCGTCTCTTTTCGATATCGGATGTTTATGTGACAGCGCAGCGAATTAAACGTTCAAGCGTCGCTGCACATTCCCGTGAAGTATTCATTTTTTTATCAATATTAGATACCTGGTAGGATTTGGTGAATTGAAAGAGTAAGCGGTTTCAATTATATTTCTAAATGTGGTACCTTTTCAAAGTGTTTGGGTATCTTTATAAGAAACTCGCGTTATCTACAAAACTCTCATATTATAGGCCAGACAGTCATATTTTTTATTAACTTTGTGATGTTCATTCTCTCTTATTATATTATTGTATTAAGAAAATATTAAAGATATTAAGAAAAATTAAAGATCATAGTTTCCAGTTTTGGTATAATGTTGATATCTTTTATCTGGTTTACAAATTACAAATATGTTCAAGTAAAGTCCACTTTAAATTGAGTAAATAATTTGTTATCCATTTGCATTTCTGAAGCTGAAATAGTGTAAAAAATATAATTTTATAAAAGTTCTAAATCTTTTTTCCTTTTAATTCTTTATAAATTATATATAATTGGCCAACAGAATATCATTAACGAAAATCTACTTCAAATTGGCTAACAAATCTATAAGTAAAAAGTTGGTTCATCCTAGATCTGGAATGTAACTTGTGTAATTGTCACTTATCTCCTCATTTGTAAATTCTATCACGGAGGCGAAATTGCACGTGGAAGGAAAGGGAACAAAACAGAGTAATTACTGATGTTACCCCCATCTCGTTTCAGGACACGCGGGATTAACTGCGGATATACCGTACACGCAAATATTCCGAGCATTCGCGGCTATCTGTGTCGTTTCCCTCTCTCCGTATCATTCGAATGAAATGTCCATGCGATATCGGTCGGGTTGCAAATTTATCGTCGCTTAAATGCTTATCGATAGTTAGCTTTGTTTCATACGCTTGGAAACTTGCTATTGGCACGATGCTGAGTGCTGCGACAAACTAATGCAACAAATTAACGAATCGATGCCTGTCAACGATGTATTAACTGAACTTACAATGTGTCTCGTTTACCTAGCTCATTTGAAATATCTGCACATTCATATACACACATCTTCACCTGCGTCTTCGCTTATAATTGTACAAACGGCAACGATTCGAACATTATGTATCCGTTCGTTTTTCTTGCGATGGCTTCGCGGACGATGGATCACGCATCTGTAACTATATGTACTATATATCATGTACCTGATAGTCGAAGCTGTATGACTTTGACAAACATGTTATAACTAATAGCAGTCAGGTGTACATATCGCATTTTCGCTACAGTACTCTTTCACTAATCTTTTTCAGTTCTTATAAAACTAGTTTTCCTTTTAAAAAAATTGTAATTTTTTTTCAACAAGATCTGCTTTCATCAGCAGGTCATAAATAACATATCACATATGTTAAAAAATATTTGAATTTTATATTTCAGATCAAGTCTGTGAGAATTATGCTACGTAACATCACTATCCAAAATGCAAAAGTTCGCGAAAGTAAAAAAAGCACTTTTTATTTAATCCATCTTTTAAATTATTTCTCTTCATGGAAGATGATAAACCTCTCAACGTAAGATAATTTTAATATTATATAATTTCCTAGAAAATTACTGGACATGTAAAATGTACATTTATATGAAATACTAATCGGTGGTATTTTCTTCGAGGAAATGACGGAAATACATTCATAAAAAGTATAGAAAAACGTTGCCTAACGCAGAATAAAAACTATTGAATCGTTAATTTCACCTTCGCTTGTGGCGTACGAAAGCGTGCTTCCTTCTGCATGCGGGTACTTTCTCCGCTCAATTTATACTTTCGACATATATCTCTCGCCTTATATCACTATGCGAACAATTTCCTAACGCTATCGACTGCTGAACTGCGAATGTCAGACGTGGTCTAAATATATCCAACTGTATTAATTACTGTCTTCACAGGATCCGTAATTAGGCGACCTGGTTTATCCCACAGAATCGCCTCCAATAGCAAGTGCAATGTAATGCGGTGATAAAACATAACATTAAGTAAATAACTAATTCATAAAAGTATTCTATTCGTCAAATATTTTCGCAAGATTATAGTTAGTTATGTGAGTTAAATAAAAATAATTTGTTGATGATTTGCGGTGAAATTTTCAAGATAAAAATATACATAATTTAATATGTCACCTGAGATAACAAATCAAGGGAATGACAATTATTTCTCTCTAAAATACTTATAAATTAAAAATGTTTCTTTTTTATTTTCTTCTTCTTCTTCTTCTTATTATTACTTATTTTCTTATTGATATTATTTTTCATTACTTTTTATTTACAAAATTTTGATTATTCATAATTCAAAACCTATCGACGTCTTTCTTTACTCTTAATACAATATTTCTCAAATTATAAACATTATCTGTAATAAGCAAAAATATGATATTCAATTGAAACCAAGAACACGTATTGTTGGACACTTCGATTTCTTTTCCGATACGCTAATCGAGCCGACATTACACAGGCGTTCCGTACTGCATGTGCAGATCACAAATCGACGCGACCTGGCCCTGCGGTGCAGTGCAATGCGGTGCGGAGCGGTGCGGGACGGTGCGGGGCACTGATCGGTTGGATGAACGTTGGTCGCGAGGACGAAAGGGGCGTCGTCCTCGCGAGACGATCAATCACCTCGAAAGCATTCTTCTCTTCCTTCTTTTACCACACACTTCTCGCTCTGCTGAAATCGCTCGTCAGCCGCAGGACTATTGGCTGAACGAACGAGAATCCACTCGACAACCTCATGCTGGTAGCGTAGCGACAGTTATCCGTTACGGGAAACTACTCTAAACCGTACAGTTATTGACCATTACAATTTATTCACTGTGTGGTTGAATCTCTAATTAGCGAGTCTTTAATTAGCAGTACGCTAATATCTGTTTTTATATATTCTTTTAAACTTCTTTAAATATGGTAAATTAATCTTTTTCTCTGCGACTTTTCTAGATTTATAAAATTAACATCATAATTAGATTTTATGATTATTTGTTTTTATATTACCTTCTTCAATTAGCTCCTAACCTTATTTATAATTTTAATATGTGCAATCGTTGTTCATATTAAATTATTTATTCTTAAAATAATTTGAACAAATTTGAAAATTGTTCTTACTAAATCCTACATTTTGAGATTTATATCTCATCATTGATAATATATATTTTATAACTTATTATATTAAGAATAAAAAGAAGAAATATTTTTAAAAAGGACTTACAATTTTCATTTTCTTTACAAATCAACAGTGAAAAATAATGATTTCTACGTTCATATATTATTTTAAATAAAAGTATAATATATAAATTATTTTCCGAAGAAAACAAAAATTCTTCAAATAGCTTCAATAAACTATACAAATTATCCTACCATCACAAATTTTCCTGTTGAAAAGAGGTACCGGGAATGTGCTTTAATGAAGATTTCTTTCCGTTTAAATTTTCCGGAAATAAACGATAGAAATATGTTGTCCCTATTAACAGTAAAGTGTAATAACTTTATTAATAGTTTCGGGGATCAACCAGCCAATCATTACTTCGATCAAAATATCTTACAATCAGAAGTATTGTATTTTGCTTTAATCAAAGATTTTCTTTGATAAATACGCGGATCAACTTCTCTAGAAATATTTAATAGAATACCATTTGTCGTATCTCTCTTATCCTTAACACTCCTATCGTGGTATTTAAATCTCTAAATTGAGTTCACGTTAAAGTTGGGTCCATTTGAAATGAAGTCAAAGGCAAGATTTTCTTAGCTGTCTGAAGTTTGAAAGCATACTCCACCAAATAGTTTAATTCGCTCGTCACGCTTATTAATCAAATTAAACTTTAAATTAAGTACCTTCAAAATTTTACAGTATGTGAGCGACTCTCGACGATCAAAAAATTCAAATACAACGATATGCATAACGAGAAAAAGAACTTCCAAAAAAATTAATGTATAGATATAATTCTTTTATAAAACCAATTATCGAAATCATCTCTCTCTTTATGAAGCTATTTTTAAAAAATATGAAAAATTTTAATTTAAAATATATTGTAATTTACATGTCAATATTGTTTATACAAAATTTATATGTAAAAAGTTTTACAAAAAGATTTTTAATTTTACGTTCAATTTAAAATGAATTTTTAATATTTAATATTTAAAATTTATAGCTTTTATAAAAATATTTTATTTGTTCAATATATGTCAAAAATTAAAAGTAATAATTTTTTGCAAGTGACAACATGTCTAAAATAATATATTTCATAAAATATTTATTTTATAAAATTTTATTAAATATTTATTATATAATTTATATATATATATATATATATATATATATATATACATACAATAATACTGTACTATTAAAATAAAAGCCATTATAATAGCATTTAAAATACAAAATAAAGTCTGTTTATTAGCTTATGTTTTTAGTTTTAATTTTTCTTTCATTGAAAATTGATTTCCTATTAGTGGATTAAATTTTCTGCAAAGTTTACTAATTTCTCAGAATATATTGTATACATAACAATTGATACATTCTGTTATTGTTATAATAATTGTGCTGTTAAAAATGTGTTAAAACATGTGATTTCAGAAACTTTAACTGCAACCAAAAAAGAAAAAAGAAAGAAAACGAGAATAAAGGAAAAATAGAGAAATCTTTAATTTTTGTTCCTTATATTTATCTCAACTAGTTATTATTCGCCGTTCGAGCGTAACGCAAAATTTGTACACACAGCTTTCGAAAGAGAAATATTTTCTTTGAGACGGTCAGCGAACGTGCCGCTGCACAGATATTTGTCGAATACATATACCTACAGTTCGTATTCATATCAAAACGCGAGAATAGAATAGTTCATGTTTGATCTCGCAGAGAGTTCTCATTTATTTCTGACGTAAGAGCATTTGCGTGAATGTAAATCTCCTACCGTCCAGGAGTATGCCTTTAACGTACGCTGCTAAACGAGATACCTCTGATGCAAAATTAAGTTACTCCCTAGTTACAGACACAGTTCCCCTATATCGCTTCCGGACCTAAATCAACTTCATAATTACATATGATATGATTTGGTGCCACAAATGTTTCGAGCTCATCAAAGTTTAAGATTTCAGAATCAAAGCATATACAAGAATCGAGTCTTTCTTTATCCATAAATGCAGAGTATACCAAAATCATCGAATGTTTCCTTAACCACCAGCTTCCTTCATCAACTTGAAAACAATCTTTTTCTCAATGATAATAGAAGATAGAAAAGCTCATTTATCATACTTTTCGAATTTTTTATGTTATATCTTTATATGTATAT
Source organism: Crematogaster levior (assembly GCA_901521435.1). NCBI lineage: Eukaryota > Metazoa > Arthropoda > Insecta > Hymenoptera > Formicidae > Crematogaster > Crematogaster levior. Next base: position 218,677 of record CABEGB010000180.1, read on the forward strand.
AGCTGTCAAAAATAAAATTCTGTTAAAATAAAAATTACTTAAATTAATTTAAAGAATATGATATTGTCATTTATTTTCACTTCTGATGCTTAGATTGTTATAAATCGTTTCTTTTAAATTGTTAATCATTTTATTGATGCCATAATGAGAAAAATATAAATTCAAAATCAGTGGAAGAATGTGAAAAAGAATTTGAAAGTGCAGTCTTATGACACAGGCAAAACAAATATGTATGCATGTTTCAGTCTATTGGTTATTATTGCTTATCTCAACTTTGAAAAACCGTAGAAAAAATTTCGAGAGTCTTAGAAAATGCTACCACTTTTTACTACATATATCTACTACACATATAAAACATTAAATTTAAAAATAACTGGTGGAAGAAATTCGATATTCCTATATCGTAGATATCGTAGATAAATCGAATCATGCACAAGAAAATGATAGGACTTATTTACAAATTCTATTTTATCAAATGTCCTATCTCACATAGCATCATAGGTCGTATAAAATATAATATTTTTTCCATTGCGCCGAAAAAATACTTTAGTGTAAAGAAAAATATGTTTTAATCAAAATAAAAAAAAAAGATAAATCAAAATTATAATATTATAATAAAACGTTATAAAAAATTTCGTTAAATTGCCCAATAAACTGAATTAAACAAGCTATGAGTATGATGAATCATTTTGCAAAGCATAATTCATGTATTATTACAAGCTATTTATAATCATTATACTTATTAACTTTTTGTCTTTCATACATATGTAAAATTTAACATTCAAATAAAAATAAAATTAAATGAGTATGAAATACAAATTTAACTATAATGATTTCAATAATGATTTAAATAGACTCAGTCGATTATTTACTCGATGATATTTCATGACTTAAAAGCGTTTAAGTTTTCATAAGTTACTTATTTTCATATTTATCATAAAAAATATCAATATTAATACTTTTTATTTTTCTTATTTATATTGCAAAAGCAATAAACAAAGAAAAAAAGCGAAACATTTAAGAAAATATTTCTTTAAGACTATTTTCTTATGTAGCATGAATCTCATATATTCCTAAGTAAGTGTTTTAAAAATAGGATCCGAAGTAACGCGACAGAACACATTGTTGGTATGACGTTATATGACGTGATATGACGTTAGAATAGCACTACATGTGTTTTCAATGCTTCAACAACTCATCGGTATCTTTCATTGAGATAGTAGTGATATACTAAAGTCTATTTGTTAAATGTATATATGTATAGTAATATAGTAATAATATATTATGGATTGAATTTAAAAATTAAAAACTATAAATTTGAAAATTTAGAAATTTCCTTACCACAAATGATAAAATAAATAACCATATAAAAATATTCTCTAGAAACATGCCATTTTATGATAATAAAAGAGTAATAGAATATTGAAACTTATATGAAATACGTCACATATTTTATAATGATAAGTTAAATATAAGAAAAGGTGTATTTAGCGAGTAAAAATTAATAATTATTAATAAATACTTATTGTATTAAAAAACAATATTTAAATATAATTCAATTTAATAAATGCAATTCAATTTAGTAAAAATTCCAGAACTCATTACATCCGCAAAACGAATTCGACGCAGTAACGAAAAAGAAAAAGAACGGGCGGACAATAAAAATTTACATTTTCGCTGCTAATTTGACCAAGCAATTTAGCTCAATTCAACAGAAATAAATTTTATTGTGCTACCACATTTTCAGAAATGGAATTGCATTAGTTGTCAGGTTGGTAGCGAATCGCCGACGGCATGCTCGACGAAGATACGTTATATCAGGCTATCGTTTACGGTACATTTACGTTACTTAGCGAACTTCCAACTTGAAATCGAAACCTGAATATCCTACATACTATCCACGTTGAACTAGAAGAATAATTCAAGTTTCGACGATCGGGTTGGAGGACGGCGAAGGAATGGCTTTTCCTCAGTGCACGCAGACTTAACACAAAATGTGCAGTGCACAGAACACACATCGTACTCGAATGCAGACACTAGCGTTGTTGACGCGGTCTCGGAGTTTAACAAAGTTCTTCCGAGTCTTAACGAGCTTACTCTTGGCGAGAACCAGTCGAGATATGGCTTCCGTCTCTCGTAGCAAATGGTTAACCTACATACCCACCTGGAGATATTACTTACATCCCGATCGAAGCTAGACGCAACTTGTCATGCTCCAAGACAATATGCATTCACGCACACATTGTCACGGATTCGCATACCAGACATCGTATAAATGTCGACTTAATATTATATTTTCGAATATTCGCAGATTAACTCTGATGATAAATACCATTCTTGTGACGCATCTGATACTAAAAGCGTAAACTAGCTGTTAATACGGTTGTTTCTTTTAATTGTATAAATAATCTCGATAATAAGAACTTGGCTGTTGTGAAGTTCTAAAAATATTCCTTAGGATATTTTTGGCATTTGACGCGAAGGGTACACCGCGGGAGAGCGCTCAATTTCATCTCGAACGAGTCTGTTCGACCAACTACGTATGTATGTAACCCCGGTTCCTCGCTGCCCCGCCGTAATTGAATACTCAATAGGATTTACCAAAGCGGGCCGCGCGGCGCCGTGCCGCGGCGTGGCGCGGCGTGGGTGAACCGATTGACAGGACACACGCCAACATTTGATCCGCATCAAAAGCTCCGAGGTGGATCCACCACCGACACGGCGGATTTCCAACGGTCGTTAACCCCCGTCCTGGCTGCGCTGTCTCGCCGCAGCGACGTGTGATCCTCTCCCTCTCTCGGTCTTCCGCTCGAATAAAATTCCGGAAAGCCGTCATCCCCGATTTGACGAAAATTATCGATTGTATCTTTGTCTACAATAAAAAGTGACGTGTGCGACCTAGAGTCGAGAACGGTGATAACCTTTGATGTTTCCTCGACAAGTTTCGAATAAATTTTGAAGTAACAAAACTGATTTTGTTGAAAAACGATCATAGTTTGAAAAATAACCGAGGCATATAATTGAGCGGGGAGTATTTTTCTTTTGAAATTAAGTTTACGTCTTACTAAAACAAAAGTACGTTCACAAAGATATTTTAAACGTCGCGTTTGTGTGCACGTCTCTTCGAAACGTGTCGAAAACCTGCATTTAGGCAGTCCCTTGCTCATCCTTTTGTTCGTATAAAACACCGCGTGTGTCTATGTTTAGCCTAACCGCTCTACCCGCTTTGGCTCTACCCGCTTTGGGTAACACCAACCAAATCCACAGGTGCGGTTGCTTTAGGGTGCTCACATCGCGCGGAAGTGCCTTTGAATGGGTAGAACGGCCGTCAACAGCGCGTGAATGCACCATAGGAGACACGTATGAAAGTCGCCAACTACCCAGCGCAGAATGCGACCTTTCGGAGGGACAGAATAACTCGGGTCGTCGCGATCCAGAAGACGAGACAAATCATTTCCCGTCGCCGCGTTACCGTTTTTCTCACGATTCTTCTACCTTCCTCTGCGTACGAATGAGAATTAAGCCACCGGTTAACCAGCACGTTAGAAATTGTCTAAGTGATAAACGGCCACCGAGTGAATAGAGTTCTTATCTACGTTATCCTTCTTCGAGTTCACTTTAACCAATTTTTTTCGACCACTCGAAAAAGACCCAGGAAAGGACGACTGCTTTAAATAAATTTCAAGACTTTCTACGTGGTTGTCGTAAATTTGGATCAAGATTATTTCATAGAGAGATTATTTCTTGCAAATAATTTTGTAAATATAAAGGATAATTGGATCAAAAAAACTTCTTTTCATATTGTTTTAAATCCATCTTTTTAAAAATGAAGAAATGGAAAGATGAAAAATTCCGCGATTGATTAATATAAATTTACAGACATACTCGGTTTAAAGCCAATCATTTCACGGCAGAAGTTAAAATCAATGTCATCGACTTAATATTTATTATTATTATGTTAAATATGTGTGTTAAACTACTATAACCGATCTTTAAATAAAAATTCTAATGAAATCTAGTTCAAATGAAAGAGAAAAAAGTCTATTTTTATTTTTATGAAAAGAAAAAATGACATTGATTAGAGAACATGCTTACAAATTTTTGCAACAACTACATGACAATGGAATCATTATGCTGCTTCTTTTCACGGAATGGAGAATGAGTGCTTGCCATAGGTAATGATGCGCGATAAATTCGCGGTTGGTTAGTGCGTAAAGTGTGACTATATCGACGCTTCGATTGATTAATTAGATTAATTTTAATTGAATGCCTATGTATATTCTGAAAGGCTGGCTACCGTCAATTTAGCTACTCGATAAATCTATAAAATAGCATGGCGAAAGTGTGGCTACATTTTATTAAATTCCGTCTCATAAAAGGTCGTCGTGTGGCATCACATCGAGCCAAATTTAGTAATAGATCGTTATTGAGTTCTGCAGTAAAGATACGGATATTAAAATTGAAATAACTAATAACTTTTGCCGACACGCCCATCATACTTATTTCATTCCATAAGTTAATAAAAGAATGTACTCTGTATGTACTTCCTATAATAATATTTTTTAGTTTCTACAAATTTTTATACAAATTATAAAGATAATAACAGTTAGTGCAACGATAAATATATTTTCTTATTCAGTATAATTTTTTAAAAGAGAGTTTAAACAAATATTAATCTTATATCGCGAATGGTTCGTTCGCTAAAATTGGAGGTAGAACAGTAAATTAGCTAAATAGCACTTAATTCTGCGATAGTTTCCAATTCAATTTGCTGTGTGAAGGTGATAATTTCAATGTCTACTACAAAGTAACGGATTATAAGATAACATTATCTTGTAGTAGATATTGAAAGACCAATGATAACTAACTGCCAAAATATTACCTAATTATCATTCAAAATCAATATTTTTGCATAATAAGACACAGCAAGAAGCTTCAAGTGCTTTAAATATGTACATATGTAAAGAAATTTTTTATTCTCAATAATCACCTTTAATCGATATTTTAAAAAATATATATGAAACACTACTTTTAAAAAATGTAAAATTGAAACACTATTAAAATGAAACAAAGTAAAATGTACATTAGCTACATATGTATCTAAATTTCTTCTGAGAACGTAAGAAGATAAAGAAAAAGCTTAAAACGAGCTATTTAGTGACAGATGGGATTCTGAGTGAATGGGATTCTGAGAGAAATATAAATCGGGATATAAATTGGCTGTTTGCACTTGAGTAGAACACTGTAATAGATGAATATTCTTGTTTAAATATTACTCACGATATTTGAGGTGCAGTCTAGGAATGGGATCCTGCGGCCAAGCCACATTTTGCGCGACTAAGCTGATCAGAGCCAAAATCCGCAGCGACGCGCTCATCCTGGAAACAAATGGCCCTGCAGGATGTCCGACAAATCAGCGGTAACTTTCAAGCCTCATCATCGCCACCACCAATCGTCATTCCTGCAATCATATAACAGTGACCTGTAATTTTGTATATGACAAAGTTTGTGAAGTACACACTACAGTAACAAAGACATATTGTTATAGTTTCGTGTGCATTATCTTATAAGCGAAATATTTCAACATTTTTTAATCAATTAGAGATTACGATTATAATATAAAGAATTTCAAACAACTGTTTTTATTTTCTACAAGTTTCGGATTATTTTTATAATCATTGAGTAGTTAAAAATCCAATATTTAGAGAAATTGAATACCAAGCAATTTAAAGAGAGATCTAATTTTAATTTTTCTTTAAAAAATAGGACAAGTTGTTGATTTTTTTGCAAAAGTTATAAAATATTTTAACCAATTTTATTCTCACGATAACAAAGTCGAAAGAGAGAGAGAGAGAGAGAGAGGTTTGTCTTTTTTTTATTATTATAATTATACATTAATATTATTGTCGTGCAAACGCCTTTGAAGAATGAAAAAAGAAATATAATTTCTAAATTCACTAAGAAAATTGGTTTCACGCACTTACATACGCACAATTTCATATACTTCAAATTGATATATACATGTATTCTTTACGGCGGAGAAAGAAGATCATAAGAGAACCAGTCTTTTGCTTCCTTTTTAGCAAAACTTATATATGCATATCTTCTTGTAGAAGAAAACTACTACTTGGAATAAGTAAGGGAAAGCAGGAAGGATAAAAGGCTAACGAAGAAAGGAGAGACGACCACCGACTGCAACGACTACGATGAAGAAGACGACGATGTTATGCATTATGCAGAGAGGTCGCCAGCTCGAGTTTCTATTTGTCCTGGGGCCGTGTACTGCCGTCTACTACCTCGAATACGTTCAAGATTAAACGTAGTATCGAATATGTATATTCGCATATATATATATATATATATATATATATATATACATATATATATATATATATATATATATATATACATATATATATATATATATATATATATATATATATATACAAGGTGTAAGAAATACAACCAAATTTCTATGTTGAGATAGTTGAATAACTGAAGTAAGTTTCTATAAATGTGTCTAATGCTTCCTCAATCAGTTAGTGACAATCTGTTTGAGAAAAATTTACTTTTAATATTTTCTGTATATTACATCTGTATATTCAATGGAATTAATAAAAAAATAAAAATGTTTTATTTATCACTTTTCATTTATTCATAAGTGTGAAAATTATGTTTATATAAATTATATATATAAATTAATATTGTGTCAAACTACAATATTAATTTATAAATTTAAAACTGATGAAAAATCGATAGGATGAGCTAGATATAAATAACTAATATAATTCCAGATTTATTACACACACATAAATCTTTTCCATTAAATAACACATACCGCTAAATAAATGTATTTTTTATTTTTATTTTTAGTGATCATAAATTATTTTTTCTCTTATTGAGCACAACTCTTTATTTATATTTCCCAGTAATCTTCTGAACACCCCATATATCCAAGAACCTTTGTAAATATTCGAAATAAAATTATCATTCCATACTATGCGCGAGGCTCGTTTTTCTGCGACTCCACAAGTAAATGAAAACAAGAGTCTAATATCCAAACACCGCGCCTTAACTTGCTCGCACGGATTTATAAGCAGCACAAAAGGCATGCGATATCAATCGAAATCGATAACAGTTACATTGTGTTATTAAAGTATTAATTAACCTCGATCGTGTGATCACAATCACATTCCAATGAAGCAACACGCCACATTGTTACTCGACATCTGGTAGACGATCATAAATTCATGATCGTTTCGCAGCGGCAGCTGCATGCCCGCGCGATTTAATAAAATCAGATCGTGAATCATGTTTGAGTGGAGACGAGAGAAGAATGTTTCGCCGTGGATCCGTCGTGTTTGTCGTGATGTTTGCGAGAGCAAGAGCACGCGTCTCGCTAGGCGTGGCTCGCCCTACTTTCGAGAGATACGAGGGACGAGTGGCAGATCGAGAGTCACTTCCCTGCAGCATCTCTCATCGCAGCAGCACGGCCGCTTTCCGATTCTACGAGTGTGCCGCGTACCGAAAATGAGAGACTTTCTCTTACATTAGACGGAATCCAATCGCGTTTCAAACAAACAACGGGAAAGCTTGCTGCTCAATCGCCGGATGTTGGGATCGTCCTATATGTTCTCTCGATGCGGTGAAAGACATCTAATTTTCCACGTCCCATGTGCGGATCGTGGATATGGAAATGTGGAAAGACGACCATGTGATTACAACTCTAATTTCGTTGAGATTATCATATCCATCGAACTTGAGATTATCATATCCATCGTGACACACAAGCAGCACTCTGAGAATATGAATTTGCTTAATTTGTGGGTTATATAAATATCTCAGTCGATAGACGGAGCAATGACAGAAGAAAATATACTCTTCATTTCGAAAAATAAGAAAGAGAAGACGGAGTTTCGCCATGCGACATTTATAAAAATATTTTTATTCTTGAAATTTTAACTTTTTATATAACTAAGATATGTAAAGTTGGAAATAAATACTATGAAAAATCAAGTATCATTAGTAAAATTAGTAACTTATTTATTACTTTATGCAAATAAAGTATCTATAGATGTTCTCAATATTATTTATGAAAAAGCGAAATATACTAGTAAATGGTTCTAGCAATAAGAATTAACGTGATATTCGATTACTCGATATTGTATATTGTAAATTAAAATATTAATTTTATTAACATTCTATATACATATATAGAGCACACAATTTATTTTTATCAATTAATACTATTATTTCGTAACTGCTTCTTCCCTAAAATATATAAATTACTTTAAACTATTTAATTGTAGTTATTATTTCATACTATATTCTAATTACAAAATATATAATTTATCAAGTACTCAGGTATATGATAAACGTATCGAACTTTAGCAGGTAGATTATTGTAAATAGATACGCGGTAAACATCAAAATAGTATAACTATCATTCAGCTAAACATTTATTAAATAATTTCACAAACCTTATAACGATATAACTGTAGTAATTTTGCATTTTGAGCTTAATTGCACAATTTTCCCTTCATTTTTCTAATTACCAGAAATGACAAACATTTGCAAAAATGGACCGGAGGAAGAAGCGTCCACCAGGACGACCACCCAAAAGATGAGCACAGAGCTGGTTTTCGTCATTTACGACCAGATAAACAAGGAAACCTAGTCAATAAAGGAAGAAGAAGAAGAAGACAAACAAAAACAAAAGCGGAGTTGCAGAACCTTTCAAATGTCCGTCATGAAACATCATGAACGGGATGTCAACTTTGATTGCCCGTCTTTTTAGGAGAAAGAGTTAAATAAATAAATAAATAAAATGTACCGTCAAAGATTTACGGCAACACTTAAAAAAATTGGACAGAAAGCATACACCTTGAAAGCAAGTGAGACGGAGAGGAAAAACAAGCCGGCGCGGGGCGTAGCCTCTCGTGAGTAAAACTTTGACCAACACGCTGCAGGAAAGGGAGAACGTGAACGCTCTGCAACTGCTGCTATTGCAGCTCTGCTGCTGTAGCGGGAGCACGGTCTAATTATCCATGCGCTTTGTGCGTGTACACTAGCTCCAACAAGAGCAATAGCACAAATGGCGGTACGAGCGTGATTGCTCGGACCATGTAGATAGTTCTAGCGCGATTGCTCTCCGTTCAACGAGCTATCAAAGTAAAAACATGTGTGTTTGCTAAGCTACTCGCCTTCATCTTGTAAGCACCGATTTCCACAACTAAAACTAAAATCCTAAACGAAAATTCGAGCTGAAATCCTAAAGGATTCCAGCACATTTATCCGACTGTTTATTTGTTTATTGATGCAAGCATGTACCTGCACTCGTCATCATCTATTCTCTTTAGCTTGAAACTACGGTCAAACAGCGACTTTTCTCATTAAAAACTGAAATAAAATTTTTTATTTTATTTTAATTTGTAGAAATATTTACAGCAGAAATCACCGTAATCGTAATAAAAAGATAAAATTAATTGTTTTTAAAGGTCTTTATTTTTAAAGGTCTAATATTAATGCTAAATAGACTTTTTTTATTCTTACTATTTATTTACTTTTTTATAGAAACTCTTATTATAGAAACTTTACTTAACATCTTATACTTGAAAAATTATTTTATATAAAACATTTGAATTATTTATTGGCTATTATATGTATACAAGATTAGATAATACGATTTAAAATAATAAGAAAAGAGTAGTATCATAATATATTTAATCTTTTAATATTTCAAAAAATATAAAAATATTTAGAAATTAAAGACATATAATTATTTTATTAAAGTAAAACAAAAAGTATTCACATTATAACGCTTAAGTTATATTAAAATTTTTGTAAAAACCTGTAATTTGAATTAATAAATGTTGCTGAAAGATTAACAAAAATATCAAAAATTAAAGTATTTAAAATAAAAAATGCTCTAGTTAAATTATAATAAAACATGACTTTGTGAAAGGAAAAATTTTGTCTTCCTCTCCAAAAATGCTTATTTTTATTCAGCATATCTCCTCTCATTTCATTTTGGCATTCTTATCTGTTTTCATCTCATAACCTTGATCTATGTCGCTGCCAAGTCTAGTTCTCTCGATTTTTCCGCTTCCGGTGAATTTTCACATTCAAAGAAATTGCTACTTCAGATTTGGATAAGTCTTCGGAAAAGTGGAAAAGTTTCTTTTCATTCTCGTATTCCAGTTAAAAGGACAGAAAAACATTGAAGTTGCCAACAGAAGAAAATGACCTGAACATACGATGTTGCAGATAATACCTACATAAAGTTAATTCTCGCGTGACTACGATTTCAAGATACAGTTAGATTCTTCTAAATTCATATTAGTATTTGATATTCCACTAAATGCAAATGATTATTAAACTGTAACTTCTACACAGAATAGAATTTGATTTTCTAATATCCAACAATAAATAAATATTTTTATAGATGCAAACAAATAAATAAAACACATATTCACAACTATTTAAAGTCTTTCAAAAATTATGACCTAAATATATTTCTTTCATTTTTCATATAATTTTTCTTATATATTTTATAACTGTTCTTGTATATTTTGTATATATATTTTGTTCTTGTATATTTTTCTCGTACTTTTACTTGCAATTTTCTTAGAAAGATCCTACATATCTTATTAAAAATTAAGCTTAAAAAAAAAAGTGTGTGTGTGTGTGTGTGTGTGTGTGTGTGTGTGTGTCTCGACAAAGTTTAAAGTATAAAGATAGAAGCGTATAAAACAAATATTAAGATGATAATATATTTAAAATAACTTAAGATAGAAAAAACTTCTACTAAGTGATCATCCAGAGCTCATCCACCTATCGCAAGAAAAACAAGTTTTTGCAGAGGTGTTTTAACGATGGCCTTGTTGACTAAATCCCTAAGTGACTGTGAAAAGTTATATAACTTACAGTATCTTTCTCACTCTTTTGGATAAATTTTGCTATTTATAGATAGTACACATAAAACATAAAAATTATTATTAATACAAATACACTGAATTCAAATTAATAATAATAAATTTTATTAATATATATTCAGTTTGTGAACGCTAAAGATTTTAAAGCTGTGGAATAACTATCACTGTTGAAGTTTTCGCTAAAAAGAGGATAGCCTCAAATTTATCGAAGAATACATAACTTTATTTAATGAGTAGAGTGTACTCATACTTCATAAACTTTTCGTGATTAAACTTCAAGTTAAATTTCAGCGGAAGTAAAGCCGATTCGAAATTAATTAAAGAGATAGTTTTATAATCTATTCAATAAGATACCTTAGTAAAGAACACTAAGTAATATTCACTATAATGTAATAATTATCCGATATACTTTACTTTCTATTTAAATTAATCTATTTAAAAAGGTATGTGTGTTTTTGTTATCAATGCTTACTTTTTCAGACATGTTACATATTTATAAATCTTCGTATTTCAATCTCCCTATTCTGTAGATGCTGACTGCAGCTTCTACAATCGTCAAAGTCGACGATATCAACCGATATTCTCAACCATTGTACTTGTACATTTTGTACGCTTGGATGTGCACAAGTTTGAGCCGAATATCGATCTGACCCGTTTGCTTCGTGACTATGGCAAGGAAGCCACAGTTAACTTATCACTTATCCTTTCAAATTACATTCTCATCCTACTTGCAACTTCTCCGTTTCTATCATAGCGTTCAATCATGCAATGATAACGACTCGAGAAATCAAATTCTGTAGAAGCTCTTGCATCTATATTTATTGAAATGGAGTAAAGCTATTACTTTCATGCTTGAAATTAGTTTCTATAAGTAAAAATAAAAAATACTATGCATATGTATAATTGCAAAAGAAATACCATTTGTGTATATACACATGAGTTGTGTATATTATATTATATATGTTTGCACGGTTAAATTATGTTATATGTTATCTATAACTATGATACAAGCAAAATCTTTCAAATTTCAAATACTGTGTAGCACAAAAGATTCTTTGTATGAAAAACAAGAGATATACTTTCGTACTTTTATTTTAAGCTAAAATTTCCATCTTACTAAAAATATGCTTTTTATTTTTAATCACATGATCCATTTCTTATTATTTTTTGCTAAGACAGAAATAACATTTGTTATTGCTTGATTTAGCTTTGCTTGACCATTCCCATTCCAAATCTCTTTCAAACGTACAGATTGTAAAACGAAAAACAGCAGGAAAACGACAAGAAGAGAGAGAAAGAGAGAAAAGAGTAGCATAGGAAAAGATAAGTCTAGCAGTTGAAAGACGCCAAAAAGGAGCAAAAGATATCCGCGACAGAGCGGATGAATGAGACTACCAGTGGTCTTTGAACCAGCAGGTAGGCAATGATTAATAAGTAACGTCGATCTCGTTCAAAGTGCGGCGCGCCAGAGAAGCTCAAGGCATCCCGAAGTTCTTGCAGTAACAACCGCGTGCAAATAGAATATTTCGAGAAATAAATGAGTCGTGATTATTTTAAGAAAACAGCAAATCTAACGAACAGTTCTCGTAAATAATATTATGCATCTTAATTAAGTTATAATCAAACAATATAAGCAATGACTAAGAAACATCCGTTTATCTAAAAAAAAGTTTATAAACTACATTAATCAATTGTTTTTGATCACTTAACTAAATGTAAACATTTAGAATGTTTTAAATTTATTTAGAGTAACATAATGTTTAATTTGTCTGCAATATTATCCATTATATTTATTTGCAATCCAAAAGAAATATAGAGATCACCCACATTGCAAAAACAAGTACCTCTCAAAATTAATCGCTATATATATAATATTTTTAAATTATAGTAGTCTAAGATATCCCAATTTTAAAAATATTTTTAAAATTATTTTTTAAAATAAATCATAAAAAAATTCTATAAATATTTTTACTAATCGAAAAATATTTAAATAGAGAAGTTTCAAACAATTATATTTTTTTATTTTTACTTATGCATATATTATAACATTTTTATTTAAATACCAACAATTGAACAATGATATTTAAAATGATTTTATTAAAATGATTTTAAATGTCATTTTAAAACAATTAAATAGCAACTAATTAACGTTAATCTCCACCATGACCATGATTTTCTACTGAGCAATGTCGAGAATAGAATAATCAATTAGTATTTAAATAGTATTAAAATTACCACAAGAAATGTAGATTTTTTTGATAAAATTATAGATAACTAATTTAGTATAAAAAAATTTTATTAATAATAGAAAAGAAAATAGTTTGGTCATCTATTGTATCTTATATCGAAAGAATTTTGTGTTCGGTCTTAAATTCGACGCTTTCGATTTCACATGAATTGTTTAGTTCTTCGTTTCACCACAATATTGTTTATGCTCCAGAGACGTTTGATTTCTCTGTTTCAAATACTATCTGAAATCTAGGTTCATAGCAATCCTAAGTAACATAAAGTTTATCATTTCTTCTTGCAGAAATGTCACATTTTATTTAAAGTTTCTAAAGTATAACTGACAAACTGCAAAGAATATCTGGAAATCGATAATTTAATATTCGAGAAAGCTTAAGTTTATTCTCAGACTTAATGTAACGTACAAATTATTTTTACAACTTAAAAAACCTCACAATCACGTTTCCATATGGTCGCACAACGAATACCGAGTGTCGCGTCCAGGTGTACTTCGAAATCGTAAAATTATAGAGTTACCAGAGCATCATAACGCCGCGTTAGCGGGACCAAGTGCAATGGCAACTTGGTCCAGTGGTGAAGTCAGGAATACGAGTTGAAGGAGTGTGGCGGGCGATTTAAAGCAACTCACCGTACCCGAGCCAACTCCACTCAAGTGAATGAATATTCAGAAGCGTGCGAGAACTGTGGGGAACGTGGTCTTGGTGCCTCGGGTGACCTCTCGTGAAAACGGCCAGGTGAAATGGTCCAAATCACGGGAATATTCAGATTTCGCTACTACTCGAATTACTCTTATTACGTATACGTGTGATCACGACCACGGCCGTGCGAGCAAGTTATGTCAGGAAAATCGCGGTTCCTCGGATAAATATTCGCGAGGCTGGAGTTACCTGGTTGAAAAGGAGAACTCCTAGCCTTACGCATACATACGTTGAAAGCCATTAGTAATTCAAATTTTCAAGTCTTATATATGTATCTTCTATCCATTAGACTTCCTATCTCTTTGATTTTAATCCAAAAACACGATATATTCGTTATTGAATTATAATATTAAGAAAAAGATATAGAAAAGTGACTCGATATGTAACACAATCGTTAGAAATCGTCTTTCATACAACATACCAAGCAAATGGTTATTATCATGCCTTGAGAAAAATAATGTTTATTATTGTAATATTTCTCTTAATAACACATTTTTATTCAAAATTCTTTCTAAATTAATGCTTTTAAAGCTATTTAGTTTAATTTACTTTATTTACTACTCATCACTTTATTGTTTCACTTATGCATCAATCTCAAGGAGTAATCATACGATTGTACATATTATACAATTGTATTAAAGTTTAAAGTTATTATAATTATAATAACATATTATAATAAAGATCAGGTCTACTTATTGCAACAGAAGGAGAGTGTGCTATACTTTTCAGATGAAATCGTAAACCGAGCGGTATCGTTTCCAGATACTCTCCTTTATAACAGTAAATATCGCGAACCACTCTTCGCGATAATTTTGCCCAGCCTCCAAATACATATATACGTACATACTACGTAGCTGCAGGCGGATATTCCCTCGGCACCTGCAAGCGACGTTTCCAACGATCTTGCCGCGAGAATCGGAGTCGTTACCACCGCTCAAATAATCTCCGTGTGCGTCCGTGGGCGTTTTACAACCCGCGTCGTTTTCGCTCGTCGTTAGGGCTCACAACAGAGGCGCCAAGCATGGCTGCAAGTTACAACGAATGTTGCAACTTGAACCGTAAGGGCTATAGCTCGGATTGCAAAGCTACGGTTAGTTAGAACACAGCACGCAGAGCGAAATACGACGGAACACCCGTCTATATCTGCGAAACAGTTTCCCTCCGTCTTACGTTGCACAGAGTTCAATCCTCTCCTATCCAGAAAAGCGCTCAAACTTACACAATGCATGGACTTTATAGGGATTCGCGTATGCAATAATCTCTGCCGAGTTTTGTCTCGATAAATCGATGCACTGTAAAGTCATTAACAACGGCAATAAAGTAACAGCGCACCACATACTCATTTTATGTATTATTAACGAGTAATATACAAACTGTTAAGTAATTCAAAATGAAATAGTATGTAAGAGCCACGATAATAATCGTACAATAGATCAAAACTAAAATTTATCACTTGCGCATTTATTTCCAATCGTGTTATATTTACAAATATCCTGTTGCAATTAGCTGATAAAATTATTCCGAATATTATTTATGTCAGTCAGGTGAGAAGGAAAAGGAGAAAGCGATGTCATTAAAATGGCCAGATGATATTGCGCATGCAATAAAAATGAGTGAACACAGCTGGAGCGCGGAAAAAACCAGAGGTACCGAAATTTTGTGCAGGACGAACTGCACACCAGGGAAATTGCCGGGTATAATGGACGAATGATAATTTAGCACGCGACAATGAATTAGAGTGGTGGCATAAAAATTTTCTCACTTTTGAAATTCGAGACGTGAAAAGTTAATCACCCGAAAAGAGATGATTAATCGCCGAACATCTTGTGTAAGTGCTCTTTCAGTATCAATGACGTACAAACGTTCCTCATATTGCGAGTAATTCGCGAAAGTGAGCGCTTCGTGAGAGAGACGTAACGTTCTTGATTTTTCGCCCCGCGGGATTAGCTCGATTCATCGGCACGGAAGCACCGCACAAGAATACCACGCGTTCACGGAGAGCCGCACGAGAGCGTCGGAGGGAACGAGTTCTACTATATGGCGGAGGTCCATTTGCGGACCGCTGGTAATTTCCTCGGGGAAGAATCCCGACTGTATACGAACAGGAGCGTCGTTCGCTCGCGCGATTTCACCGTATTTCGGAGCTAGCTATGCAATGCCGATTCACGTGTATAATCTACGCGATTAATAAAGTCTGCTTAGTTAAATGTAAAATAAAGCGAACCGTACGAAGAGGAAAAGAAATCGTCATTGTAAATAAAGACAAAGCGGAAAAGAGAGAGACCACGCGTAGCGATACCATTTACAGATTGCACCGTGCAAGCGTGCGTTTTAATACGGTGACCGTGATGGTACACCGTCAGCAAATTCCCTCAGCTAACAAACAAGGCGCGAGTGCGGATATACAAAATGTCCCGAAATGAAAAGAGACCAATCCTCTTTCAACTTCCTTGAATCCTTCCTTAAATCACGATAAAATTGTTTAAAAAACTCTTTGATCCACACAGAAAATAATTTTTTCAGATGTTTTGAAAATTTTAGATTTTTCAAATGATAATCACCCTGTAATTTACTCAGAATTTCTTATCAAGTTTCAAGCTGATATCCTTTCGTTTGAGAATCCTGTATATTTTTAGATTTGCAAGATTTTCAAAAGTAAACAAATAGTGAAAAAGATTTTTCGCGAGTAGCTCTGCGACTCGTACGTATGTAATATACGTTCGCAGATATCAGATTCCATTTTGCCGCTGCTATTGCTACTCGTACGTGAGGTCCATACTTTTTTATCCTCTACCCAACCGCAATTAACATTAGCATAGAAATTGGCAATGTGCCAGTAGAACATGTTCGTAAACTTTATAAATTCCTAACAATGACTCTCGATATGTAAAATTAAAATTATTTATCTCTATCTTAATTGATAAAAAATACGCCTCTATGAAGTTCTTATTTATTTTAGAATTATTTTTTACAATTATAAGACACACCGTAAAGGAGTGGTAAGTATTGTAAATATTGAAATAAATAAAATAATCTCTTTTTCACAAGCCCTTTAGTATTTGATATAATAATTTAAATATTGAGTTTTGTTTGTGTTCCACATACTATGAAAATACTATATTTAAGTATTAAAAAGATTTATAACCATCAATATATATTTCTCGACCTATAATCCATTCACATCACATCAATATGACAAGCTATACAAATTTGGAAGTTCTGATACACACGATACCAATATATTTTGTAGAAATCTAATGTACTTTTACTTGCATAAATCTAATATTACAGAGTGATAGTCACATACAAGAACGATATATTGAGAATCTATAATCGCACCTTTTCTCACAAGAGACATGTAAATGGAATCGAATAAAATATATTGTTAAAAACCAAAAGAGATATATCATTTTTACATTTCAGGATTTATATATAAAACAACTTCTTGAACTTCGAATTTATAAGGATAGTGATTTTTTTCGATAAATGATTTTTATAACAATATATACGATTTAGATGAATTTAAATAAATGGGCAATGTATGGGCTCTCTTTTATATTTTATAAATACTATTTCCATATATTTACGTTAAATGTGTAAATTACAACACTAATAAAGTTTATCAAAAAGGAAAATTGATTATTTTCAAATTACAATATAATTTTAAATATTTCCTTCGAATTTTAAATATTTCCTCCCGAATAGTTCCTTCGATCTTTTAAATTTAAATTCGAGTAAAAGATTATTTCTTAAATTATTGAATATAACAACATACTTCAATCAAATTCGTTCCGGATACTAGAAGCATGTTTCCTGTTAGTCAATTCGCCGAACGACAAGCAGTATCTACAGCGATGGCGTCGATCGAACGATAATACGATTGAACCGCTATGGAAGCACATTGGCGAAGCGCTCGAATTTCTGCGTTTCCACGAAAGCACGAGATGCGATTCTATCCTACAGTATATTTCTTCGCCATGGAAGAAAGCTATCGAGATCGCACGGTCTCGTGTCTCAGCCCTTCATCGTCTTGCGACCTCAGTCTCTCTTTTGCACTCTTCCCTCGAGCCATCGTCACGGCCTCGTGCTCGCCGTACATTGCGCTACAGAATTCATCTTATTGCGACGAGATACATCTGATGGCGACAGATCGATATATCTCGTCCTCGGTGAGAGCTCGCAATCCAATAAAGGAATGGCGAGAAAATTGCAATCGGCGTTGCCATGAAATAAATGGATAGAGCTATAGAGAAAGAAGAGAAAGGGAGAAAACGTGTTTATGGATAAGTCATCACAGACGCATTAATGCGCGAATAATGCTTTAGTGTTACATACATCAAGTTTCTCAAGTTTCTACTGGAGAAATGCACAAAGTCGTATACAAGGTGCCGATCAACAAAAGTGTCATATAACTTTTAGAAATCTTCCTTAGAATGCCAAATCCAATTATCTTAATCCTTTATAACTACCAAGCGTGTATCTAGTAGACTAAAATTTATTACTAAGAACTTGTTAGATTTATATTATTTTATGAAGACAATTTTTAATCGAAAAAATGTATCCCACTTCTGTATTCTTTTCTTTCATCGCAATGTTGTTCAATACGATGTAGTATATTAATTTATTTTAAGTACTCATTCCATAGGTCGCTTGTCAATGTCTACCTAAAAATATATATTTTAAAAAACTTTCAACTTTCTATCTTTCTTCACTAAATAAATAAGAAAAATAATTTAGCTTTCGATCTGCAAATTTGTCTCTCCTTATCTTATGGAAAATCATTTTTCCAAAAGTCCTGCATTTTTACTAAGAAAAATCTAACATTTTTTTGCATATCCTTCATATTCATGAAAAAAAAAACTAAAACATTCATATATTTTCTTTTATTTACTGTATAAATCATTATTCTTAGAACGATGAGAAAAGTAATATGTCGTAAATTTTTTTCACGATAGAGAAAACTATGCAATAATTATTCCATGATCTTTAATATTATTATACAATTTTCTAAAATAGCGTCCTAGCATTAATTTTTTAGTCACGTGATGAGTTCACTACAAAGTTGCGTAAGTTGCATAAGTTGCATATCGTGTAATGCAGCTATTACGGTATACGACTATTTACAACGTAAACATAGCTATGTAACAAATTATAATGTATGATTTTATATATTATAAATCACATACTCCCAAATAGTAAGACACCTACGTACGCCAAAACAAAACTTTAGTTCTTCCGATAGAAAAACCAAGAATTGTTGTTTATCATAGCAACAGTGTTTTTTAATAAAGAGATAGATCTGAAATGTCATATATATATTTTTCTACACATTAGAGTAGCGAGAAAGAGAAAAACAGATGAAATATTAGGTTTTCTACACAATTACAAATTTCATTTTCAAAGATTGATTCTTACTTTGTCTGTCGAACTAGAGTTGTACTACCATTTGGGCATGTGATTTATATAAAATCATACATTATAATTAGTTGCGTAACCATGTTTACGCTATAAATAGTCGTACACCATAACAGTATGCTGTATTACACAACATAACATCTGTCTATGTTGTATTGAACGTGAAAAGTTTGATACATTCAGAGGCATTGTTGTATCATCGTTTGTGTGCACGATATACACAGACATCGTTTGGTTTACGAAGTGCCTTACGCTTGCGATCACTATCGATCGACCGGTGGTGCACGATGTCGCACGCAACGGAAACACAAGTAGAAATATACGACGTTGAGATACACGGTGGATGTTCGTCATCATCATCGTCATCGTCATCGTCTTCGTTGCCAACGTCGTTGTAACGCCGCGTTGCAATGCGCTACATGTCGAGCTCCCGTAGCTATGGGGCAATCGAATTTTCATCGTTGCGAAGGTGAACTCTGAATATTCATATAGTTGAACGAATCCCTGGTACCTTGCACACGTCTCTCTCCTTTCCCTTCCCTTAATCCCTGAGCAGGATCCGCGATGCGTTATTCTGTACGTAGAATACATGCCTGCAGGATAATCGCGGACTCGCGCCGCTCATCCCTTCCAGCTGAATTTGAAACTGATGCACGCTCGAGGGTGCATCGCTCAGAACTCTAACGAGACAAATCGAATATTCGGAAGGAACGGAAGAATCATGTTGCAAACGACGTATTGTCTCGAATTAGGGATAACTTTCGGCGTGGATAGTTGATTTCGATATGGAGATATTAAATACAATATGCCGAGGAGAAAATAGCAAATCGATCTTGATATTAACTGTTTTGATTACTGTAGAGTACAAATAAAAACTATCGTTGCTTCTTTTTAAAATTTATTAAATAACTATCATTTTTAAAATGTCTCTTTAAATTTAATAAGCTATGTCGCATGCTACGTATAACATGCTAGAGCCACAAATAGCTTTAGCTATTTTTTGTTAGCAAATATGTGAAACATGAAAAAAATATCCTCAAAAAACTTTATTAATTTAAAAGAAACAAAAGTCAAAGTGATAAACAAAAAACTAATTCAAATGCCAAACTGTTGAAAAAAATATAATATATATAAAAGAATTTTACTTAAACATTTATTAAAAATTTATATTTAAAATTATGAATAAATTGATCTATAAAACTTTTGTTTTTAACAAACCTGTTACAATAATTTTTTTTCACTCGCCTCAGCGAGTATTCTATTAATGTATCATAGCATAATCGATCACGATTATAATTTGAAATCTATTAAACCACATGCGTATTAAATATTAGACGACAATTGATCGTGCATTGTTAAATAGCGGCGAGGGTAGTGCTCTCCAGTAATTCTGTAAGTAATTTACCTACGTCTCGTAGATTTAATACTATGAACACAACTTGATTATACAAAATTAATAATTGTATATTAACATAAATTTACAAAATAATCTCATTTTTTCATCTTTTTCTTTTTATATTAATAGACAAAGCAAACAATTTTTAAATTTATTTTTTAACAAATGGACAATGTTGTTTATTTTTATTTAAAAATTTTGAAACAAATTTGGAAATAACTCTTGTTTGATTAAAATGCTAAAATGTTTATAGTTTTTGATTGAAATAAATGATTAAAAGGATAGGATACTTCTGTCAAATTAAAAAAAAAAACAGAGATAAAGTTATAATTTTCAATTAATCAATCAATTAGTAAGTTTTATCTCATTTAATAAAACTTTTTATAAATTTTTATAAATCTTAAGTTTAAATTAAAAATAAACAATGCTAAATAAAAATGTATGATATCTTTCACATAATATTTTGATTGTAGAAAAATTATTTTTACTGATATTTCTGGAATTGAATATTTCTGGTAAGTTTAATAAATATTATATATACAGGGTGTTTCAGACCACCCGTACACCCAATTTAAAAGCTAGGGATGCGATTCCATCAAAAAATGTTGTAGACAAAAGTTGTATGGTTTTAAGGGGGACATAAGAAGAAAAAATATGTAATTGTTAGTTACAAATTGCATATTTTTTCTTAAAAACAACTATGTGTTTTCTTTACACCAATTGATTCCTCTCATTATTCTGTGCATAAAAGTATTGAGGTAAGGTCATCGAAAAGTGAATATTTTACGAGATATTTTATAGTTTATGTAAAATTAAGAAATTATTTCAAGCCTTATAACTCGGAAAATACTTAATGAAAAAATACTTTATTATAGTGTTTTGGAAAGCTCTCGAGATAAGCTAGAAGAATATCTAATAAAAAATATAGGGGTTTCGATTTAAAAAATTGAAGGTGATCTTCACGTGACCTTCAAATAACTATTCAAGATCAAATGACACCATCTTATGTCCCCCTTAAAACCATACAACTTTTGTCTATAACATTTTTTGATATAATCGCATCCCTAGCTTTTAAATGGGGTGTACGGGTGGTCTGGAACACCCTGTATGTATGTATGATGTGTGCGTGTGTGTGTGTGTGTGTGTGTGTGTGTGTGTGTGTGTGTGTGTGTGTGTGTGTGTGTGTGTGTGTGTGTTTAAATTATATTTCTTATAATTATATATATAATTAAAATATTAATAAATTATTTCTATACTGTTTTCTTCTTTAAAAATCTAATATGTAACATCTAACAACGATTAACATAAAAAATATCAACTTTACAATTATAATTAATATATTTTATTTATACTATATATGTATTAATACTAATTTCGAAACTATTAGTGCGGCTAATGTGCGGGGCGTACGTAAGAGACGATCGCGCATCTGACCTCAAAGGGTTCCATTGAAGGTAAGAGTGAGAGGACTCGCACACATATGTGGATTCACGAGGAGTACACGCGCGCAACAATCAGCCGTTTCGCAATGCATGGCGCTTCATACATGGGGTCGTACTTGTAGCACGATACTCAGCCGTTAAATCGAGAGAAAAAAAACGAATGCTAAGAGAGGGGAAGAGAAAAAGAGCAGGAGAAAGCGAGAAAGAGAGAGGGAGAAAGAACGAATGAGCGGATGGAGGGCTTACTTTAGGGCGAGTCGGACGAGTGTGCGAGGAATAGAGGGTAGCACTGCCAGCTGGTATGCATACAAGGTATACTTAACAAAAAGCAGAATACTACAGTGGAAGCTCTATAACTACGACTTCAAATTCGATGATTATTTTTATCCGGGAACAGTTTCTTGGTAACTCATTTAAATCTTGGTAATTAAGTCTCAAAGAGGAGAGAGTAAATCAATCTGTTAAAATAATAATCGTATAAAAAACCGTATAAAAAATTTAAAACAAAATTTATTTTAAAAAGATTAATTATTTAGTGAAATTTAATTCGCTGAATTCCTATAATAACGTTATATGTACGTTATTTAACTTTTCGACATAGGATAATCTAATCTCAAAATTATTTAAAATACATCTTTGATATCAATCCATACGAAATTTTGATTAAATCTACAATTTCCATCTATTTATTATCCATCTATTTTTTCCTTCTAACTTTTTGTATAAAACTTAATTTTGTATCACGTCATTATGATACTCTTGATTTTGTTTGTACGCGCGCGCGCGTATGTGTGTGTGTGTGTATATATACATGTATTGTACTGGTTCCTTCACCTAGATATTGTTATCGATAAGAGCCCAGACATTTCAATCTGCAGAAAGACATGACGTACACGTTGGATGGTTGCCAAAATCAAAACCAATATCGTTGACCTAACAATCACTAAAACGATCGACTAGAACACAATAACAAAATCATGGACGCTTTCACTTATCTACATGGATATTTTCCGAACAAGTACAACATATCTATATATTCATGTGTTATTCATGCTTCTCGTAAATAAAAAGAAGCGCTCTATCTAAAAGCAATCGATAAATGAAGCAACTGATAAGTGAAACTAAGACTAACTGTAATATCATATCAATAATTCAACTTAACTATAACCATAACTATGCAATATGCATGCAAGTCAAACTTTGATTTAATTAAATATAATAATAACTATAATAATATAAATATATAATAAATATAATAATAATAATAAAGCAATAGATATATATACAAATAAATATAAAATATTATTTAATTTTATCATTAAAAAATTAAGAGATAAATATCAGAATAAAAAATTCCTCATCAAACATGATACATTTTGTAAAAATGATTTTAATTTTAAAATAAAAGGAGGATAATAGCATTTTTTACAAAGTACATAAAACGATTTGTGATAAAATTTCATAAAATTACATGTTGTTTAGCCTGAAAAATAATTAATGAAGATAATTTATCTTTATAAGAAGTATTTAACGTACTATCTTTCCTTGAGTGTACAATTTAATTTAACTTCCAGTTTTCTAATCTAATCTTACATACGCTTCCAAAGTGGAATTCATTGTGAGTTTCAATTCTATGCAAAGTTAATTTTCAACAAAGTAACACCTATGATATTTTAATTCAAAACTTCAATTATATAATCACTTAAAATACAAACTACGACAAAAAAGTACTAGAATACAATTAAAAAATTGTACAATGCATAAAAAATATACTTGCAGATTATGCAATCTTTGATAGAAAAAGATAGTCGGAGATTGAAGTTTCAAAAATTGAAAACAATGACAAATCAAAGTTCAACAATTTAAAAAAATAAAAAATACAATAAGACTTTAAAAAATTAGTTGCTTCGTATCTAAAACAAAGATTGTTTTTTTCACCTACTTTATACGAGTTGCATGTCGATGTTTAATTCCGGAAATAAAAATATAATCAACCATATACAGAATAATACGGGACTTAAATAAAGTGCGTGTGAGACATTCGGTTAACGGTACTATGATATATAATGGACTTTCATCATTTTGTCTATGAACTCATGTGTTTCACACACTGGCGAGTTTATATCAGGTTATAAACTAGTTGTAATGAGCTTATTTGCATTGCCAGTGTTACACCACATCGACTACGAGCTTAAGAATTTCCAAACCGCGACGTCGAAATTTAGTCACTCGAGGTGGTTTAAATTTATTTTAAAAAATTGCTCGTTTACATTGTTTACCTGGTAATAACGTGCGAATGAGGTGCGGCACATGTTCGAACATATGGATCGAACATCGACATTTCCACTAGTATTGATACATAAGCTAAATCTGGTCGTGTTTCTGTAATTTAAACTAAAATGCAAATGCTTGTTATTCGAATTTTACTTAACAATAATTAAATTTTACAAAACAATATGTTTTCTTACACATTTTTATAAATCATCTTTTCTAATGTTCTAAAATCGTTCTCAGTTATTTTTAAATAGAAACTATATATAATAATTATTATATTATTTACATCTTCCATCAATCATCAAAACAAATAATAATAAACATAACTTATTAGGGGAAAAATATTTTTATCTCATTTATGCTTGTTAAACTTATTCCCAAATTTTATCTTCGACATATTTCTATTTCTCAAAATTAATACTGTCGAATAAAATTTAATACAAAAAGAATTTATCTTTTACTTTCAAATTATCTTTTCAGCGTGAAGTTTTATCCTTTGATAATCTAAGCCTGATTACTTGGTTTAATTTCTGAGTTAGCAAAGAATCGATCTCTTTAAAATTATTATTCTATCTACAAACAAAGAACAAAAAAAAAGAGAAGCAAAGAAGGAAAAAATTTAATTAATCAAGATTAATGCTAATTAAAAGGCAAAACCTATCTTTAATGCATAACTTTAATGCATGCTTCTACAGATCTAAAAAGAATCCTTTATGACTCCAACTTTAACATGTAAAACGATATTTCAATTATTTCTCATACCAAATGAATATATTATTTACGATATGTACGATATCCAATATTATTTCAATACTTTTAATATTCAATTAAATGATTAATTAACTAAAAACTTTCGATATTAAACTTTCAATATTATAAACATTTCCGTGATTCAACAAAATAATACAATTACGTAATATTGTTTGAAATAATGAGAGAAATATTATAATAAGATAAAATAGATCACTATCACTAAAAAATAAATACATAATTTCAATTGTTTACATGATCGTCGTAACATGTTATGCATTTATAAGAATTAGCAATCTTCTGCTGTGAATTCCGTGCACAAAATAGAGTACCTACTCTCTCACGAAAATGTACGATCCTAAAAACATTATATACTTTTTTAAATACAACTACATCCTTTTTCTTTCATCAATCAATATCTTTTTATCCTATACATAGAAGTAAAATAACGAAAAAAGTATTTTACGATATTTCTAACTTGTCTTATTTATCAATTGTATAAAACCTATCATGTCTATAAAATGTATGATAAAATGTATTTTATCTCATTCAAAATTCTAGACATTTTTTCGGTATCTGTGTTAATATGTAATCTTCGACATATTTCGAGTTATTATCAATATAATCTAATCCAAGCGAGCCTCAGGCTATTACCGAACACACAACACATCGTTGTATTGGATCATTTACCGCGGATATACACTGTAGTCATGTCGGTGCGCGAAGAGCATATCTCTCGAAGCGGCGACCCGCGGCTAAAAGACCGGAAACGACCGTATAGCGACCGCAAGTACGTCTAACGGTTCTCCCCCTCTCCGTCTCGTCTTCTTTCATCCGCGAGTTCACGCTTGCAATTCTCCATTGCCTCCCGCTCTCTCGCGCACGAGCACAACCGCTTGATCTCCACGCTTCGTCTAATCCGCCTGTTGTCCCACGGATGTTTTTCATCTTGCGACAATGACAATCGCGGAGCAAACTCACAGAGTTGCTTCGCGAAGAGTGCACACTGAAAGGCGCCCATGCTAAAATTAAATTTTTAACTATCATGTAGGGCGAAGGACAAGTGTAACTAAAAACAGTCTTTTAAATTTGAAGTTAATAAAGTAGCACAACTTGAAAGAAGAATAAAAAGATTAATTTTCCATAGGCTTTCTAGAAAACCTAACTTAATAATATCCATAAAGAGAATATCTCTATTTCGGAGTTATTAAGTCAGCTGTTTTTGGATTCTTTGATGAACAAGAATCGATCTTTTCTTAAAAAAAAAAAAAAAAAAAAATTAATACTTTTTAAGTTATAAGTGGTTGAAAAAGTAAAAGTGTAATTCTCCGTGAGAATTAAACTTTAAAAAAAGCAAGCGGATACAGTGGACTTTGTAACATAAATTTTTAATATAAAAATAAATTTAAAAAACATTTGACTTTGGAAATGGAAGGAAAAATACACAACAATTTATATTCTTCTTCTTACAACAACTTCAAAAATCTATTTAAAAAATTTATAAAAATGTAAGAAACCTTTAGAATATTTTAGCTGTCTTAAAAAAAAAACGAATAATATTATTTCATTCCCGTTTTACATTGATATGATTCACACTGAGATTGTCGAGATGCATGTAAAAATCACTGATATAATTTATTGCATCGTTATACATATAACGGTGCACCACCAAATTAAATGATAAAAGATTCGTCGAATAGTGTCAACATTAGCGAAAATTCATGTCGTGCCACATAACAGGAACTGATATAAGTATATCGCAAGCTCAGACGCAACTCTCTGACGTAAACACGTTAAAGTAGGTGTCCGGGTAATAACCGGCATATACGTAACTTCGTCGTCGTGTTTAGGGAAACTTCGTCGAGATCAGCGCACTATATATTCATATAGACAATCTTGTCTAAACAGACAGATACAAATTATCAGTTACGGATTATATCCAGGCATTGTAAAGCCACGGATACGCGATGTGAAATTCCAAAATGTAATTTCACTCCGGAAAAGTCTGTTCTTAGTTTTTCAGAAATTTATCTGTTATCAATTGTTAAATTTTTTTTCAATCAATCATCAACACAACCTATATTAAATTTTAACCTAGAACAAAGCAAAATGTGTCCTAAAATTTTCTAAAATTCTAAATTTTAAAAACCAAAATCATGAAATTAATATAAAAAATTTTAATATTATGCTTATTATGCAGATATTTTTGTTTTCCTAAAAAGTAAACTATATAACTATAATAGTGGGAAAAATACATTTCAACTCAACATCTATCAAACTTTTCGAGACCCTCGGTGTGTTATTGATCCTTCTCGTCAATATCAACAGCCATTAATTTTTTCTCACTGATGAGAAGTAAAACGTATATGGTTTCTGAATAGAAAATGAGTTCATTTATATTTGGATATTAGCATTCTTTGATTTTTAAAAATATTTTTGCTAAATTGAATATCTCGGATACATTCTTTATCATCTATTCGTTCGTTGATGATAAATAAAGATACGATAAAAAATGTTTAAAAATATTAAAACGTTATGTTGAATTTGGTCCAGAAAATCGAAACATACTCTCAATCGAGAATATATTTCTCGATTAAAATTATTCTTAACCGTGAAATAATATTATTAAAAATATATATATATATATATATATGACACATTAATAATTAACTTAGAAGTAAATAATTCAGTAATTACATATTTCTCAATTGAACAATATGTATGTTGTGCAATCAAGGATAACGCGATATTTTTAACAAATGATATTTTTATTTTTGTGCAATCTAATTGTAAAAAATAAACTATCGCGTAAATACATTACCAAATTTTACACACATATGTGCATGTGTGCATATAATAAAATTTTACAAAAGAAGTTTTATAGAATTATTTATTTTTTTAGTTTTATCTAAATTTGATTTAAAGAAAAAATTATTTACGATTGAGCTGTCAAATTTAATACCAATATTTGCCTCGTGATAATATCAGAAATTAAATCGTAATTTAATCGACTCTAAATCAATCAAAAAATTTATCAATAAAGGAATTCCAGTGACTTTGGAATCTCCAATATTTTGTAATATTTTATTCCATTTTTTGCTTTTATATGAATAGAGAGAATAATAACAAAATTACAACATTAATATAATATTTCATTTTTGCTAGACCATTAACATACATATATCTCGACATATATATTTTAATAACCTTCGATTTATACAATAAGAAAAATCTATGGAAAAGTTAGTCGGTATATTTAGTGTTTCAAGTATTACTGATGTCAAATGTATATATCTCATGTGATCGTATCGTAGATATCAATGTCATCTAGAATATCCAAAAAGAAATTTAAAAAGAGAAAAAGGACCGATTTCGACACCATGTATTACGCATATAGATGTATGCAATAGAGGAGAAGCATAGGGCGAAAGCGCATCGTGACTGCCCACGTTACACAACACACAGGTTCGGGCTGAACGAGAGACAGTGGAAAGCATCGACGCGGTCCTGAGCATAGTCGATTTCAAGGCTAACCATTCGCTCGTGTACAGTCCGTAGCACAAACGCAGCTAGTTCTTACCATCAGCCGTTTGCCACGTTACGTTTGAGAACACGACGTTCGTGTTCTAGCATCACGATCAACCTTATTCATCGATGTATGGGGTGTCCAAAAAACATAGCGTAAATAGAAAAACCATCATGTGTATAAAGCAGAGTAATCATTTCGCTGATTTTAAATTTCAAAAGCCTACTCGATAAAAGATTTTACATCAAATCGCGTGTCATTGCGTTAAACTTTTGTATAAAGTGTATAACGTGCTTACGAAAGAACTGCACATCATGCAGTTCTTTCTCGTTCTTCAGCACGCAGCAAGGTGTCGAAACGAGCCGTTACGAATAACGACTCGAAGGATTAACAAATTTTCCGAGCCAGCAGATACAAAGGAAGGGATTTGCGACGGCTTACCCCCGCAGACTATTTCCTCCCTGTTGGTCACCTATCTTCCTTCATGCATATACACAGTGTATATAAATACATACATATACACGTACATATACACGTATAGAAGTGCTACGTAACATTCTCGTCCCTGCTTTCGTCGTACAATCTATGCGCGTCTGCATTCTATGCGATAAAAGCGCGTCTTCCCTCCGCCGAAGCGCAGTGACGCGTTTCGCACCTGTTGGAATGCGAGAGAGCTGCCGGCTGCGCAAGGTGGTTGGAGGAAAAGTTTAACGTTCGACGGAGCCTCCATGCAGAGCTAGCGCCTGGTTAAACCCGTTGTTTTGTACTTTAGGTATAGATATTCTATTCTCACACCAATTCACAGTGACTATAAGCGTTCGCAGATTATAGTCGCTGGAATATCAAATGCAGCGATACTTACACAATATTTTCCTCTGTTGGCTGTAACAATATCACGATGATTTACAAATGTCATTCAAATATTTCTTATTTCTTTTAATAAAAACTATATTATGCTCCTATGAGATTTTAAAATTCTTTTTTATATAATAAGAGATAAAAAGAGGAAAATTATCGCATTGAAGTAATTACATTCAATTAATGTGATAATTTTTCTCTTTTTATATCTTATTATATAAAAAAGGATTAAAATCATAAATTTCAAGTCGAACATATAGATCCTACACTTCTCGAGTCCTATTTTGTTTTCGTATCCCGGAAATGTACCTTCATACATCAGTACCTAGGAATACACATACATAGCCAAAAACACGAGAACGGAATAACTCGGTGGAGGAATCATGGCTTGCGTAAGGATTTTACGCAAGTTCCATTCACGTCGTGCGCGATGTCGTGAAACTCCGTGAAACGAATGCAGTAGCCAATTACGTGTAATAAAGCAACGTGAAAGTCGACGACGACTTTTCTGCACACGTTTAAATCCTTTTTGATCTCCACAATATATTATAATGATATTAAATCATGACAAACTATATGAAATGTTAGTTTGTCCACACCCCACTATGCAAAGCCTTAATCTCTTTGTTTTCGCATATTTATTTTTTATTACATATTAATAAAACATCTGATTGCATTTTACATATTATTTTAAAGAATTAATTTTGTCAGATATTTTAGTATATAATGTATCTTTAAATAAATTTATTTACTAACGTTAAAATAATTTTCAACAATATACATATGTTATCGATTCTGTTCAAGTAAAACTTACTTGAAATTTATTGGAAAAATATGATTTCGTTATTCATTTCTCCTGATGTAGAGTTTGCAGAAAATATTTCAATCGTTAGTTATTTAGAAGTTATCTCGATATCATTATTAAATTGACTCTAAGATGGTGAAACAATTGTCACTCAATTGAAAATAACATAGTAAAAATAGTGTACTCCATATATGATACATATTTCATTAAATGCACTTCCGTTACATAAATGGTGAGTTCCTAAATAGTTATATAGGAATGCGTTTGAAACAATGTGGAGAAATTCAATAATTTATTTTAATACATGACACAATTAAAATTAATCGCTAACGTATTAATTTAAAACCATCGAAAAGATAAATATGCTGCATGATGCGATATCACATATTTCACATAATTGCCGGAAAAGCATAGTGTTCTCTCGTAATTCAAAATATTACATTATGCATGTTCAGTTTTCTCCTTTCAACATTTATCAATCATTTCAAACCAGCTTTTATAATAGATCATCATGTATTATAATATTATTATAATTGTTAAAAGCATAATTTGATAGAAACACTTCATACACATATGAATTTCTATGCAAATAATTACAATATTACAAGATATTGCTTTTGCCTCTAAATAGTTGCAATAAAGATAAATCTACGTATATGTATATATAAATGCGCGCGCGCGCGCATCATATACGAATCTATATATTTTTTGAGAAACTTAAAATCAATTTTCCCATATAACAAAAATCAAGAAGATCATTTGCCGCACAATTAATTAATACTACAAATTATATTCAATTAAAGTTGTTTGAAATTCATCTCTTCCTTTATCTGTGCTTTCAAAACTTAATCGAAAAATCTCTTAAAATAATATCTGTTTGCATTCATTTTTATTTGTTTATATTTGTACTCAAAAAACTTTTTTAAATTATGATTTAAAACACATGTCAACACACACAAAACAGTTTTTTCAACGTTTTTCAAAGAAAAATCAACTTCAAATCGACAAAATTCATAGGTAAAAGGCAGCACAGTAAATTTGTCTAGGACATATATCTAATATGTTTTTATCATTATACGTGGATTGCATTCCTCGCGCGTATAAGTCGCAAAACGAGCGTTGGACTATATTTGTGCAAATGTAAGCGCGCCACGTACCTCGTTATAGCTTTCAAGCACGCGGTATGCGGTTCACCGCGTACGTCATAATTTCATACTCGCCTATATACATCTATATATCATGCAATTACGTACGAGCAACCTGTACGCTGCCGATAATCGCTCAGTCACGGGCTTGTAATAAATTCATGCTTAAATTATTATTTCATATTTTCACACGCATTGCGTAATCATGTAAGAAAAGTACCGAAACATACAGAATGTTGCTTAATATAAGCGAACAAGATACTAAACTATCTAGAGCAATAAAAGTTTAAATCTGGAATCAATTGCATTAAACAGCAACAAAACTAATTTTAAAAAAAGAATTTAAAAAACTGAGCTTAAAAGACGACCGTATTTAGAAGACATAATCACAAAAGTCTTTTCAAGCATGGCTTTTTAGCCAATATGGAAACGATTAGTTTTTAGCAAAATTGTTGAGATAATATATCACTTACTATATCTCTACAAGTTTTAACGTTGTATAGTTTTATAATTAACTTTTAATTTAAGATTCAAATTAAAGTCAGTCCAAGTAAATTAAATTAAAAAATTAAAGAGTATCATTCTAGTTAAGTTTAAGCAGTTCTCAAATCGATCGCCAAGTTTATTGTTTAAAAGTTTACTCAACAGCAAAATGTTATGAAATAAATCGATTTCAAATCACCCAAAGAATTTGTAAAAAAAGAAATATAAAGCAGGCTCTTAAGAATAGATAGATTTCCTCTTTGTGTTACACCGCAGGACTTCTCGTCCAGAGTGTACCGGGCCCACGCCGGTTTCTTACTCCTTGAGAGGTAATAACCTCCCCTGGCCCCCCTTCTTCTACCTTCACACTCGTTCGTTCTGGCAACCGACGACAGAGCCAGTAATAGTCGTACTCGTTCGATTCGTTCGCAAGATCAGTCGAAGGCGAGTTGCAAAACGAAAAAAAGTTGGACTATGCTATAATGGACATTCTAATCAAATACGAGCACGATTCAAACAATAGCATTGCCGTTACTGCATCATCTTCCGAGTCAATCAATCGATGCCTTATCCTTTTCTATTAACCCTTCTATCAACTTTGACCCTACTTTATTATTTGTACAATATTAAAATAGTAGTAAAAATTAATCAAATAAAAGTAGATTATTCAAGATATGTCAACAATCAAACTATGAAAAATTTTTCAAAATTTTGAAGGATTTTTAATTTCTCAAATAATATTTTAAACAATTTAAATCTTTATATTAAATCATTTGAAAACTATCAAAAAGAAGATTAATTCATTGCTAAAGCCAAAGTTAAAAAGTGTTATAACGCGAAATATAATTATATTATATTGAATACAAGAATAAATAAGCAATGCTAAAAAAATGTATTCGCTTTTGAATATTAGATATAGACGCAACTTCTAAAGAAAGATAAATATATGTGCGATATCTGGTACATAATAAGATGTAGAATGTATTTTGGTATAAGAAGAAGAAAAAACAAAAATGAAAACAAATATTCGTGGCGGAGAAGATATCGATATCAAGATTTTTTTAAATACATTAGATAAGTATAATTAGTTAATCTCGATAACATCGTGATAAATTAATAGTTGATTAATGATAACTTAATGATAAATTAATTGATAACAGATTCAAAATAAAGAAATACAGAAGATTACTATTTTCATGAAAATAGTAATCAGATATCAACGAAGATAACATCGTACAAAATGTCAAGTGAAAGAAAGATATCGAGAGTGATATCTTGTTCGAGTATCGACATTGGAATTTCAAGTATGCGAGATCCCATATTCGAAAGTGGAAATGTGACGCGAGAAATAACTTCATCGATGAGAGCAAAATCGACAAAATGATAAAGCAGATGACCACATATAAAAAAGTGAAAAAGTTCTAGGAGTAATTGGTGTCA
The DNA here is from genome assembly GCA_901521435.1 of Crematogaster levior. Taxonomy (NCBI): domain Eukaryota; kingdom Metazoa; phylum Arthropoda; class Insecta; order Hymenoptera; family Formicidae; genus Crematogaster; species Crematogaster levior. Next base: position 252,090 of record CABEGB010000180.1, read on the forward strand.
ATCACACTTATTAAAGTAGCATGACATTTATGACGTTTTAAATAAATGTTTATTCTTAACCAATCGAGTTTTCAAAAAAATCATTTAAATCAAAATATTTAATTACATAACAATTTGTGTAAACTTTAGCAAATTTAAAAAATTAACACTAAACAAATACATTCTTGACCGTGAGTTACTAAATAGTAAGAAGTGAATTTTAACTCGCCTTTTACGGTCGAGCCTGGATCTTTTGACCAATCAATGATCTGTGCAATCGCAGTACACAATTAAATACAAGGTGCGTGTCGACACTGTCGAACTTTTAAATACAAATATAGTCACCAACTTAAAATCAATTCGATTTCAAATGTTAGTGTTAATAAGACCCCCCCATCCCCTACAAATATTAACACTATTAACACTAACATTTGAAATCGAATTGATTTTAAGTTAGTGACTGTGTTTGCGTTTAAAAGTTCGACAGTGTCGACGCGCACCTTGTATTTAATTGTGTACTGCGATTGCGCAGATCATTGATTGGCCAAAAGATCCAGGCTCGACCGTAAAAGGCGAGTTAAAATTCACTTCTTACTAAAAAAATTAAATTTAAATTAAAATAAAATTATTAGAAATATTTATTTCCTTCTCTGTACCATATCAAATACAACTTTTTATAATTTTATATAATATAATATATTGCGTGAAAAAATAGAATTTTAAAAGTATAGCTCACATACTTTTATGCTTGTTATGCTGTAACAAACTATTATACACTGTATGATATTATTAAAATATTATTATTATTATTCATTTATTATTAATTATCAATTTTTGTAGAATTATCTATGTATTGTAGTACTATAAATATCCATTATATTCCAGTTATATTCCAGTTTCACAACAAAATGTTTTAAAGAGAAATATATTTTTATATGATAAAATAAAATAGATTATATTTTTATATACTATGTTTTTTATTTGTAATTTAAATTATAAAGTATACAGATTTTACATAAAAAATATTAATGTAAACTTTATATATGTACTTCTTTAGTTTGAATTTTTCTAAAAAAACCTCTAAATATAACTATCGAAATACATATATTTTACTCACATTTTTATGTCTTTTTACAACAAAGTGTTTTGAATAATTTTACCTTTTAATTTAAGCTTTTTTAGAGCAAAAGTATCATATAATGATAGAATAAATGTTTTTCATTTGTCAATCATTCAATAGAACCAAGAGAACCAAGAAACGAAACGCGGCGCTTGGTTGGCACCAATGTGGTGTTCCTATTTACCATCCTATAAATACCCGATTGGCTCCGTTCCGAGTTGTCTGCTTTTCTTCGCTCTTCCATCAACGATGTGTTGATCGAAAAAAAAAAAAACAAAAAAAAAACAGAAAATAAAACTTCACTGTTATGTCTAGATAACTTCGTAATTCGGAAGAGAAAAAGTTTCGACAACACGAAGTTTGTTTTTTTTTTATTGGCGATCATATACAAATCGCTTTCTCTTTCGCGAACCCGCTGGAATTGCATGGATCCCGGAGCTAAAATCAGCTGTTACCACTGATATTAATTTTTTGTCGGCTCTTTAATCAAAGTTTTCAATTTCACGAATAATTGAAATGCTACAAGAAAACTGGTTGTATTTATGTCAATTAAAGTTGAAAACTATTAGTTAATATTAGATTGATTCAGTGAGAATGATGCGTACGTTTATTATAATAAAAAATAAGTGGTTAGAGCTACAATTACAAAATTTTAATATGTTTATATGTATTCTCCCTCGGCTTCGACCACACGCTTCCATCTTTCTGGTAAAGCTCGAAGACCCTCAAAAAGGTTCTCGAATGATCCTGGCGCTGTGTGCTTCGGTTAAAATATGCGGAACCCACTTTTTCATTCTCTTGGACATTTTCAAATCTTGCGTAAAAATGCGATAAACTGCAGAATATGGAAGGGCAAGTTGCATAACGAGTTCACGCACTGTCCAGCCTCTGTACTCATCCAGTTTAGCCCGAACCATCTCGACTCTTTCCTCATGATTTTCAGCTTTTTGTGATACCTTGCCGCGATGGTCTTTAAAGTCGGTCTGGTCTTCGTTGATCGATTTGACCCATCGTTGAACAGATCGTAATGGGTAGGCTTGAGTTCCTAATGCTTTCACAAGTTCACGATGGATATCGGCTGCAGACTTTTTGAGTAACACATTAAAAGCTATAATTTTCCGTTGATCTATGTCATCAAAAATCACTTTTAATTTTTGTGGGTCCATTTTTAAAGATATTTATAAAAAACTTTTTGTGTATGTGGATGAAGCTTGCACGAATATGTAAACAAAAAAATCACGCTGCCTGGTGACCAGATTGGGAACCTACATGTGCTTAAGCACGCGCCAGTTTCACTGAATCAACCTAATAGTTACAACAGTTACACAATCCCAAAATATTGTTATTAATCGAAGTAATCATTTAGTTTCGATATACTTTTGTTGTTTAAAATAAAGCTTTATATAATTTAGAAACTTTTCTTGAATTAATAACTTTAAAACAGAATTTAATCGGGAAGTAACTTTCTCTTGTATTGAATTAATATTTAAAAAATTCCAGGATATTGTTTAATAATACCTATTTAATATTTATATTCATCTTTTATGAAGTTCGTAATTATATTTTGTGAAATAAATACGCTAGGTAATGCTAAAAGCATTAAGTCAAGTGAAATCCAAAATTAAACGTATTAAGAAATAGTGTGATCGCTTGAATTAACGCACAGAATTAAAATATTAAAGTTGCGAAATTACATCATTCACTTTCATAAGCAATGTTATAACAAAAATTTCATTATCTCTTCCGTCGTACATATAATGGCACAGGAAGCAAACAGTATAATGTCAGTATTCGAGCAATAACTTGTTTATGACTCACAAATAATATTACCAATTTCGAAATATTTACAAATTTTTTTATTTTTCTTTCTTACGATTATTGTTGATATATGTAAATTTTCTTCTGTTCAGTTTCACATAACGAAAAATAAAAATATTATGTAATTAGCATATTATATCTTCATATAAATTCTCATAAATTAATTTAGACCAGCGTAACTTGTTACACTAGCTGTTAGTATAATGGCTAATAAGAAAAATTCTAATAATGAAATAAATATATTATTTTTACAAAATTTGACAATATTTTGTATTAAAAAAATATCAATTATTTTTAACTAGTAATTTTGAAGATGTTAGAATGTAAAATGCCGTTAAGACTTTTACAGACATGCAATAATATGATTAGCATATTATCAACTTGTAATTTTTAAATATGTCAAATATTAGTTAAATTAGTTAAATATCTGTTTAGATAGATAAATCTCTCAAAAAGGACAAAAAAGCAATTAATAAAGTGAGTTAAATACCGTGTTTTCCTTTATTTCCTAGATTTTGCATATAATCATGTGAATGCGTTTACTTATGGCGTACCGCAATGTTGTATATTCGGACTATTTGCAAGGCAATGTAGCATTCTGCCAACACTCCAACCTACCTACATTCCAACCTACCAGTTTGATGGTGTAAATATTAGAGACAAGACAATCCCGACCTATATATAAAATATATAAGAGAAATATATAAAGAGAATGTCAAGAAAATATATACACACATATATATTTTCTTGACATTCTCTTTATAATGTAATATACAACGAGGTATACAGTTTAACATTATAAACAAAATCAATATCAAATCAATATCTATGGTATCTAAACTACACTCTAGTGTCCCATTTCATACAAATATTATTTTATTTATTTAAAAATAAATGTATTAATTGTTGTTGTTAAAAATAAATGTTTTCTATATCTCAATATATATTGATTTAAGCATCTTTTCATTAATTTTTTATTTTTAATGTTTGTTTTTATATTATTTTTATTTTAATATTATTAATATTTATTTATAATTCTTTATTTCTAATGTTATATTTAACATCATATTTATAATTAAATATAACTATTGTGAAAAATGAGATGCAGTAGCTAAGTGTAGAATATAATTGAATTTAATGTATTCTTAAGATAAACGCATACAATTTTAATTACGTTAAATTATCATTCACAATGGTGAAAGAGATAAGATTCAGGTAATTAATATAAACGAAACATTAATAAATTCACCTAAATATCTTCAGATTGATAGATATATTGTTAGAAGAATCGACTGAACTTTTCTCACACATTATACAAAAAATAAAATAAAATAAAATAAACCGTCAACTAAAAATGTCCAAGATCTTTGCTTATTTATAAAGATGAATAGTGCATCGAAAACTAACTTGAAATCGAGAAAAATGCTAAAAATTTAAGTATTCATGCCCGTAGATGTTAGTAATGCATCATTACTATTTGAATATCTTCAAGAAATGCGTGTACTGCAGATGAATGTTTATCTGCTTGCGATATTTCACGGTATGCATTACATGTTACTACAAATTCAACGGAATGTCATGAAGCGCTTGGGTACCAACGAATAGTACTCCGTATTATTAAGCAGTTTATACTATGCTAGTTGAAAGGTCGATAACTTGCAATTCATTCGAACATCGAACGTAATACGAACACGTGAAAGATATAATTCAACTTTGAAAGAAATAATGAAAACTTAGATAATACTTCGGCGTGGATCGATTTTTATATCTTTCATCATTGGTCTTTATCCAAACTTTAAGAACAGTTACCGTCTAATTAGTCACTATTGCAGCTGGCATCGCGCGCTAATGAGATTTCACAGTTTGTATACTAAAAATTGAACTTAGCTTTATCTCGAAATTCTTACCTCGATTATCTTTACGAAATAGCGAAAATGCTCATTTACGATGATACTCCACTAAAAATAACATAATGTACATGAAAACTCGATCTGATATCTTCCAATATCCGTTCTAAGATAACAAACAAGTACACAGAGCTAACAGCTATTGGATATTTGCGGAAATATGTACATTAAATAAAAGTATAAGATATCAATTTTCTGATATGTTTTTTATCGTTTATTGGACGTAATTGCTTTAACCAATGTTTATAACTTGACCATTTTTTAATCTTTTGCCTTATAATGTCGAATGAGATTCGTGTTACAAATTATCTGTTAAACATAATATAAATACGGACAAGATTCATGATATAAATTGAACACATGTTTATAAAAATTCAATTACATTATATATATTGAAAATTTCACCTTACAATATTGTTCCTTATTAGACAATCAGTAAAAGGAGATTAAGTATTGTCAGATCTTTGTTTCTTTTTGACAAAATTTAAACGAAAGATAGTAAACACAGTTGCAACAGTGAATTTTTCTCATGTTGCTCCTACTATGACACACTTAATCGTTTTTATCAAAATCATTTTTCAACAATCCCCAGAATATCCAAGAAATCGAAACGAACGATAACAGAATGTCTAGTAGATAAAGAAGATTTGTTTGGAAAAAGATTTCCTGAGAATTATCTGATTTTTCAGACCTTCATATTTCCACGCAAAAACTAAAACAGTCTCGATTATAATTTTAAAATGAATTTAATTATTATCTAGATTTTTAATTATTTTTTTGTTCGTAATAAAGAACAAAATGAGAATTACTCATTTCAAATTTGAAAAAGTTGATAAAAAGTGGAAAACTTTCCTAAAATAAATATTTCATATAGTATTTTATATTAAATATTTAATAAAGTGTTTTCTTTTCAGAAGAAATAAGAAGAAAATAAAATCTGTCATAAATATAACAATATCAACGCTTAAAGTTTGAAGACCTCTCAAACAAAATTTATCTAAAATTTTAAAAAATATCAAAATTAAAAAGTTTTAAACAAATCTTTAGTTTAAGTAATATGAAAGAAAAATCTTTGAGAAGAATCAATTTCGACAAAAATGTCATGATAAACTCCATTGCTGAAGAGAGTTGCTTGAATTTTCCAGATAAAGAATCTCAGGTTTTCCAAGTTTTTTCAAGTAGACACCTTGGATGGGAATGCAACGGTTGATCGTAGGACCTAATGCGTACGACGGAAATTTAGAAAGTCGTAGCGAGTCGCGCGCGTACGGCCGACTCAACACGATTCTGTACGTTCGAAACCGGTTCCGAGCTTTTCGCCGGAGGGGCCCCGTGACTCGAACGTAACGACGCGTGTTCGAGAACGATAAGCTGGTGGTCACGGCGTGGCTGCTCTCGCAAGAAAACTTCATAAACCATTGGAACAAGCGCGTTCGCCCCACTGTATTCGTTAACTGAACGTCTTCATTCATTACATTATACATATCATTCCTACGTATCGCGGCGTCTAAATATCCGTTACAACTATCGAAGATCAGTATCTCGACGATAAGACATATTTCTATATTTATCGTATATAAGACGTCTTCAATATATAGACTATATATTGCATATAAGCGAAACTTCTTCTTAAAGTTGACTTTTCCTTAACAGAAATATCGTGCTGTTAGCGTTTCTTTACCCGTTATTATTGACAAGATTTTCCGAAAAGTTACTGAGGTTTTCAGAAGTAAAAAAAAAAAGAAAAAAAATTCAATGTACAAAAGTTTTTTTCTTTTAACATAATTTTAATTTAAAATTTTTATAGAATTGTTTTTCAATATTCAATTTAATATATTTTTACTAAAGAAATATCCATATTAAATCCATATTAAATTTATCGAAGAACGTGACTCGAAAACAGTATTCACATGTCATTCAATTATCACATGGATGTGATAATCATATTATAAAAATAGTTATATCGACTACATGTAATAAAGAAAAACGTGAAGCGTCTTGTCTTTACTTTATGAAGTAACTTGAGCTCTATTTTCACACACTTATATAATTTATTACTTATTTTTTGTTCTTCTCTTGTTTAAGGATAACTATTTCTCGTTTTTAACGAATCGTTTTCGCTTTTCTCTTTATTTTTCCAGCAGATTAAGACTTATTCACCTACGTTAAAATCGCCATTACCCCGAGTTCCAAATCGACGCGGAAACTTCGCTAAACGTCAACTTCTTTCAACTTGACTCGACTTTTATATACTCGTACATACTCGCGTCACTCGCAAAAGCTTACAGCGTCACCCAGGTCGAACTTTTGTTTGACAAATTGCTCTTGTCGGAACAACGATTGCACTCGATGGGCGCGTTGAAAAAAAGAAGAGAGAAGGAAAACGAAAAATGACACTCAAAATAAAAAAGCAGGAATATGCGAGATATCGGACAACGCTGTTGCGTGCGTTTATTTATTTATGACAAAGGGAACTAGGGACAACGCGACGAGGATAAACGGACTGTTCGTTGCTGCGTCGAGTGACGCGAGTTGCTTTCAACCAGCATTCCTAATTGCGGAAGACAACGGGCCCTGCGTTCAAACCCTTCGGGCTGCTTCGACCAAACTTTGATTAATTTAATCGACGATTAATTCAAAAGACAGAATTGTTTACGCGATGAGATTTCTCGCTATACAATTTGTCGCCACCTAGTAATCCAATGCCATCCAATTTTTCTTTTCATATATTAAACAAAGAATGAAGAATTCTATCCGAGTTAACAAAATATCGTAATTTGACAAATTAATTAAGTTAATATCTGGTTGAACTCACTTAGCAGGACCGACCGAGTCATTAGCTCTATTCTTTTTCCCTCCCGCTAGGTGCGTTGCACCTTTACCTAACGCGAAATACATTCTAGGAATTGCGAGGAAAAGAAAAAATGAGATATCTCAAAAAGATACAGAAGGTAGAACTTCTGAAAAATATACCTAAATTATCTCAAATTCCATATTGTGAAGACGGTTTTGGGTCAAAAATAATTGTATGTGTTTGGAACAAATACGGGACTTAAAAATTCTTAACAATAAAATTTTTAACATGTAATAATGCATTAATTAAAGCAATACATTCCTACCCTATTTTATGAAATGTTTATGTGACGAAATAATTTTTCGAGAAAGAAGAAAAATCAGCTTTATATATCATTAGTCATAAATATAGATATATATAGATTTTTTGTATATCATAACTCAAAACTATTTTAAATAATAGATTCTCTGAGAAATACGTCAAGTTTTTAACAAAAATATCAAGGAAAATAATACACGCATTATTTATCGCAACTTTCTGCTAACATCACTTTTTACTTATAACTGTCGTTATAACTACTTTTATAAAGAAAAGATCAAGAATCTATGGAGAATCTACCATTAAAATTAAAGCCGCGGATTGTGGATTACAGTTATATCTTATAGTTTAAGTAAAATAAGTTAGTAAAATAATAATTGTTAATATAAAAATAACTGAGAATCGCTAACATATTAAAGGTAAATTCGAAACTAATATCAATGCATTAAAAGATTCATAAACAACAATATCATTTCATTTTGTATATAAACTTTGTACAGCTTGACACGAATAATTTGAATCCAAACATTAAATGTGAAAGTGGTAAGCTAATTTATAACGAGAAAATAGAGTGTAAATTATATATAAAAAACCAGGCAATTCTAAATTTGTCGCGTCGCGTCTGTACTTTCTATAATACATTGCTGCGCTGTTTCCCGCCTAAGTCGCGATGTCTCGTTAGAGAACCCTCTCAGTTAACTAACCTTTCCTCAAAACAGATTGCTTTCGATACCATTGCTTTTCATGTTAAACAAAGGCAAGATTTTGATTCTTTTACCGTCAACATTGTCATCAGATTTAAAATATGGCGGAAATCACAACAAAAAATACGATATGTTACTCCGTTAGTGCACAAAGAACAGAAAATAAGTGTAAGTGGGTAAGCCATCGTTCGTTTCGTCGCACAGTGCTTCGTTTAAATCGGACTCGGCAGTAAATCGTGGGGTGTCGCAGGAAGATCGACGAGCATTCCTGTCGGACAATGGAGACAGACTTACCGAGAAGACGGAGCGAATCGTGTGGCCGACGAATGCGCGCCGAGTTACGCCGAGTATCCTTGATCGCCCGCCGCAAAAAGTCCCCAAAAGAAACGTTCTTTCCGGACGTGCAGGCTTCTCCAGTTTCGATGATTGTAAACTGGAGGATGAGAGGCCGTGGGACGAGGGAAGAAACTGATGGTTGGCACACAATCAAGTGTAACACTAGAACACCACTCCGCCTTATACTGAACGCGTCACTCTCGACAACGTCCGGCCACGTCTCTCCTGCTGCGTTCGCCGTTTCACAATCCGGCGCGGCGCGACTACTAATTACCCGTGCGCCGCGCAAAATAAAACCAAGAAAAAGAAAAGAGAAATCGCGCGCGAGCCACGCGGGCGCGTTCGTACACGTAGAGTCTCCGACCGCGGCGCGGAAAAACATTAACGGGACGGAACGACATACGTACCACTCGCCGTTCGAGTCGCAACTGCCGCCAACGGTAGCTTCGTACCTCTCATCCCCTCCCCGCCGCGGCAATGGTACGCCTGCGCGAGCGCGCGGTCGAGAGAACGTATTCAGTACTCCTTCCCCCATCCTACGTCATGTTGCGCCACGCACCGCCGCTACGTTCAGGTTTGTTGACTATTTTTGACAGTTTCTAGAGAAGAGCGATCGAAAAATGACGTTCAAATAATTGATTTACAAAAATAATACTTTTTCATAATCAGTAACATCTCGGAAACACATCAATGATAATCCATCCATTCTTTTTCAAAAAAATAGCAATTTAATATAAGCTTAAGGGTGATTTTGACTAAAGTTTGACGAACTTAAACGGTGATTACTTACTTCGATCGATACAAGTGATTACAGCAAAATTTCTAACTGCCTAATTCATGATTCTTGATTTAGTTTTGCTTTTCGCGCGTCGATCTATAAAAGTGAAGAAAAAAAATGGAAATTAGTTTAGAATATAAATTTTCTTTCGAAATTTTGTCGGGATTTTGAAAAAGGAGATGCCGATTAATCAAGGAACGGGAGACGATAATTTAATTAATTAACCTTAATCCCTCCAACCAAGGTCGTTCATGCCTCCCCATTTCTAACAGTCATTAGTTGTAATGTGCGTTTTTCAACAAATAATTGTTATAAAAAAATATTTAAACAAATAATTTCCAAATTTTCTTTACATTAATTTTTAGTCGAAGGTATAAAGAGTTGTAAATATTTTTGTGAAATTTTTCGAAACTATTAACATAGTGAAAAACGCACTGGACATGAAATACCCCGGTTGGAGAGATTAAGTTGCGGAAAAAACGTTGGAGGAATTAGGGTTAAAATTGAACGATTATTTATAGCGTCGAGAAGTAATTGGCCATGCCCATGTGTAATTCAAACAATTCGATCGAATAAATCAAACATTTAATATCGCCGCGCTAACCCCGATAACGCACGCATCGTAATCCTTGATGTTGCATTAAAAATATGGCCGTATTACGCGCGTCAGTACCGCAGCGTGCGTTATATGGAACTTGGCGTTATAGCGAACTGCTCGTTAATTTGTAATGCGAGACGAACGTTGCGTGTCATTTGCGTACCGGTGAAGCACTGCGTCTGCTCTGGATCATTTGGTCTGGCATAGAAGAGACCCTCGTGAACGACTACTTTAATCGATTTAATCGATTCTGCCAACGTCAATTAACGTGTTTGTCTGTGTTTATCCCTGTTATTACATCATTATATTATATTATATTATAGTCGATACTACCAAATGTAAAAAGAACCTGAAACCAAACTAAACGCTGATGAGAGTTAATCGGCTGATATAATCGATCGTAAAAGGAAAAAGAAGCTTTCTTCGCGAGATGCGATCGCATATGGAACTCTTTTCCTAGATTTTTTGTGCGAACCGAGACTCACGGTGATAATTCTACTTCCGTGACGAAAGTGTGTTAGAAGACAAAGCGATGATGCGCGTAACGTGTGTATGTATGTATAATATTAAATGATAACATAGTTTCATATACGCGTACGTATGCTTTCTTTCTCTCGCTACCACTAGTTATTTCATATCACAATATATGCTTATATGTACACGTGCATATGTATTTGTGTACGAACATGCGCTGTTACATTTACAGCGTATGTGGGGGACCGAGTCTGGACAATGAACAGCAGCTGTGGTAAAGGGCAAGCGCAAGACTGTATCGTACAGACAGCGCGACGCTGTATGGCTGTACGCCTATGGGCGTGGTGATAATGGGAAAGTTTGTCTCTTATTATCGTATTTGCTTAATTCTATTATATATTGATCTTATTGCACCTTGTTGCATTGATATCTCATCTAAAAATGCAATTTCAAACTGTTAATTATTTCTGTTATCAAAATGGGGAAAAATTACAAATCTTATAAAATCATATATTTTCAACTTATTTTTTTAAATTTTTGGAGTCTCTAATAACATTTCGACTGTTATTTATTTATTTTCTTTGAATTCCACAAAAAATTTAAATATTTTTTTTCTTTGAAAGTAAAAAAAATCGCTTTTTCAACATTATCCTTTCTCCATTTGCTTGCTCATTGTGCTATGATAATTTTCCGCAATTATCAGGTTATTGCATGATGATTATAGATTAATAACGTAAGGAAAATCAATCAAATGCTTATACTCAATTACCGGTGGTATATATTTCCATTTATTACGACGAAAAAAATTATTCGTAATGAGGGAAATAACTGTCGTAGTGCAAAATTAAAGTTCGACTCTATAATCAATATACACAAAATATTCCAAATTATATATACATATAGGTAGTATATATTAGTAATATTTCATTTACGGATTGCTTTAATTTTAAGACAATATTTTCTGAAATTTCAAATATTTCTTAAAAAAATATTATATTTTTTGATCAATAAGTCTTAAGGATCTTATTAAAGTTTGTTCTCAAAGTTAAAAAATAAAGTTTTGTTGCTTATTTCGGGAATGTAATTTATAAAAATCTATTCACTTTCAATCAGTAACTCGAAAGGTCTTGACGTTTCGACATTTTCAACAAAACAGAAGATGTGTGAAGAATTCACAATTGAAAGGAAGAAACAATTGATTTAGGATGCATACGATAACGAAAAAGCATCTTCCTTGAAGCGACTTGGTCTGTTCCTTGAAGGTACAGCGTGGCCATTCGAGCGCGAACTGCCGTGTAACCTGTTTTCATTTTTATCGTCGGCATCAGGTTTCAGCGCAGGTGAGTCGCGAAGGTGCCGGTTGGAGTGGTGAACCAGTCTATATACATGGCACAACGTTTTCTTCTTCTTCTTCGTCGCAGAAACGCATTGACCTTCGAGACAAAGTAGTCCATTGGCGACAATCCATGCGCAGACAAGTTACATTTCCGAAAATTATAAGAAACATGTACTAACGATTGAAATCTGCAACAAAGTCTGATTTTAATTTTCTCTCGTTATTTTTCATTCTTCTATCTAGTTGAAAAATGTTTATTTTCACGCCATCTTAAATATTTTAGAAAAATATTTTATAAATCATCAATAGAGTGGCTTTTAGTTTATTAATTAAATGTTTTTGTAATCTCTAACAAGATCTTTAAAATTTAATAAGGAAAAATATCGATTCTTCAGCATTATCATTAAGATAAAATTGACTTCAAGTTGGTGCGATTGTATAAATGACTTCAATCATTTTAATTCGATAAAATATGTTTCTAATATATATGAATATATTTCATCTCCGAATATTGCTGTAAATTATTTCTTACCTAATATACAGTAGACCTCCTTGTATAACGCGGGAGATGCGTTTTGTATTATATGAATTCATATTATACAAGTCACATAGGTTATACATATATACATGGATTATGTGTGTATATGGAGAAACACATATTTATAAAAAAGATGTAAGGATTTATTATAAAAATGTAAATTAAAGATACATATAACAGTAAAATATTTTTATTTTACTTTAAAAACAAACAAATATTAAAATTTTTCTGTCGTATTATTACGAATCCACGTTATATAAAGATCTACTGTATAATCCACGAAATTCGTAAATATATTCTTCTGAGGCCTTAAATAAAACACGTTGCATTGATAATATGTGCTTAAACATGTAATTTACATCATAATTATACATTGTGTTAACGTTTTCACAAGATTAGTAAAGTACTGCGCGATGATAGTACGTCCAAGTCAAGTGCGATGGAAGTATAAAACTCTAAAATGACCCTTTTATTCAGGTGTATGTATCTAGCAGTGTTTCTACGCTCTCTACGCGTTCTTATATGTATAAAGAAACAAATGTCATTATTCCCCTAATTATGTTCTTATGTGCTAAATAAACGACGATTCCGATATTTATTCGAGGACAAGCTTTCCTTCTCTTTCTTCCATTTCCTCTTAAACGCGTTTACAGTAAAGTTTCTCAATCATCTATATATAGCTTCTCTCTCACAATGTCTCCCTTTTACTCTTACCTTCAACAATCACATCACAGCTATAATCTTCGCTATCAAAACGCGTTTTTGTCCTTAAACTATTTCCCTATTCTCCCCTTTGTAAGTACATTAGACACGACCGAAGAGAACATCGAATACGTAACGTTGCTTTTTCTTATCATTTAATTTACACTCTATTATGTACAGTTACAAATATCAACGCATCATGAATCCGCGATACTCGCTTCAAGTATCGAGAGTACCAGTTTCTTTCCGGACGACGCGATCATGAAAGACGATAGTACTGTTTAAAACCGGTCGATCACTTGCGAGCATGAAGGAGAGGAATAGCGAAGAAACGCGAGTAGAAGTAAGAGAGAAAGGGAGAGACAAAAAGAAGAGAAAAGGAAATGTAATTTACACTAAAAATTAAGAGAAAAAGGTAGAAGAAGGAGAGAATTTTCAAGTATATCGAAATCGATATGTACTGTACAAATTTCTCTAATGAATAATAACATAATTCGATCCTTATTGCGAGTTTTATTTCTTTAAATTCATCATTGAAATTGAGATCGCGAATAAAAATAACGAGCAAAATAGTTTAGACAGTTATATAGAAACCAATTGGGAGAAGTAAAAATTTAATGTATAATGGTATTACGAGGTATGGAGTACATTTTGAATAATATAAATTGCGACGTGATAACAGGAACTAGGACACAAGACCGGCTCTAAGTTTTTCTGCCGCTTCGAACAACTTTTCTGCCATTTTATTTGATCCCCTATTACTTCCATTCCTTTTTCTTAATAATATTTTTGTAGATTTTTATCAATATCTATACATTGCACTGATGTCTGAGAATTTTGGTAACTATTTACCAGAATAATCGAAATGCTACTTGAAAGTTTGTTGCTTGATAAAATATTCTGTCAGAAAAAAGTGGACATATTACTATTTTTTATAAAATCTAGAGCAATGCAAAAATGTTTCTTATTTCTACATTTGATATTTTCGGCAGCCAAATCTCAAATTATAATTTTTTTTTAAACAGAGTCTATTTCAAACTGAACAATGAAGTAAATCAGATTACTTATTTTAATGATCTATTTTACTCAACGACGCTATTTATCCTCGTTGCCGCACTTGCGGGGAATAAGTCATAATAACTTATAATTCTGAAACTTTACATTTTCGTTAAATCAAAATTCAATTTTAAATTTTACAAGAAACATATGTTTTACGTTTATCTTTTTAAATTTAGAATATCGCGAGCATATATCTTATAGACTTGTTTTACTCATTTCTACAGCCGGCCCTGTTTATATATTCCGTGCAAAACAAAGAAGATTTGGACACAAACAAAATGATAATTTTAAAGTAAACATTGACTTATTGGCACCATTTAACATTATGTTATCACACATCAAATGTGATAATATAATTGTCAGTCCGCCACACAATGTTGAATAGATTTTTCATATTAAATAAATTGGATTCAGAATTCGATATCTAACACTAAATATGCGATATAAATACAATATTGTCGCTCGTGAAAACAAAATCTAGAGACATTCAAGTAAGAATTTGATGAATACATTGTAACGAAGATAAGTGATACATTGTGAAATTAATTTCTACTAATTTTAGAGAATGCTTTAAATGATAAAATCATGGGATTTTGTATATGAGTAGACTACTCAACATTTAATAATAATCTAACAATATATAGTGCCATTATTTCTAAGAAATATAAAGAGTATTAGTTTGTCAAACATAAATGACTGAATCTATAACATTACATGTGTTAGAAGAATGTATAGAATTTTGGCGTGTTATTTTTTTACTAACAGATTTTTTGATTAATTTAAAATCAATTTTTTCTTTGTGAAAATGAAATATTAAGCAAAATATTTCCAAACTATAACCATAAACGATTACAGATTGACTTTAATTTAAACTCTCAACCGATAACAAAATATTTTCAAGTACTAGATATATTTAGATTTCTAAGTATAAAAACGTTAATATTATAATTTATTGTAATTAATAGTAAAATATAAAAAAAGTCTTAAGTTTAAAATGGCATGAATTGTGAAAGGAATACAAAATTATTCCTCTTTCAACTAACGAATGTGTCTAATAAATTGATAGGTCCATTGTAACAAAAGTGTAATAAAAACTTGTGGTATTTGCCAAAAATTAATAAAGACTTAATTTGAGCTTCACTTGCTAAGATTCTTAGCACCTTTGCAAGTTAAATCTTAGTATCACAGCGTATATGTTTCGCTCAATTTTATGATTATTCAACACACGAAATTCTTATTTCTTACATATTGTAGTACATAGAACTAATTTTTTCTGGGGTTTAAAATTTTTTATGTTTTTCCAACTTTTCAAAGTCAAAAAGAACTCTAAATTTATCAAAGAAACTGGCTCTAAAATGTGTTCCACAAATTTATAAAGCCTAGTATTTACATAATAAAATATTTGAACAGTTACTCTATTCTTTGCTATGAGCTATTCTTGCTTGAATGTCTTCATCATCAGATCTATTACAGATATTTGAATCACCATGGAGATTGAACGAAGCTTTTTTGTAAAAAAGGATGCCATGCGAAGCGTAGCAAAATCTTGCCTTTACGTATAACTAAGTTGCATTATTCTCTTCTCTTCTTCGTATTCTTCTGTCGCATGTTATTTGTCCATTTATAACATTTCCAACAAGTTACGAGGACATTGTGGCACAAGTAGCCTGAACGGTAAAAACCGACTTACACTTACGATGTATCACTTCCTATCTTAGTAGGTAAATCGATCGTCTTAAAATTTTTCACTTCGTGAACATTGACATCGCGATATCCGATAAACAATTTTGACAGATAAAAGTATCAACAATTTATAGAATGCTTTAAAAAGTAGCAAAATTGCTTTACGCAAAAAAGTGCATCTCACGATTATCTACGCATTGGCATTCCACACAATTGCCTCATACTGTCGCATACATTGATAAAGAAAAAATTGTTTATTATATTGTATTTACATTACCGAGATATAAAAATACTAACGAGAAACGTACCTATGACGAAGTCCTTCACATGCATTATCTCACTTTCTTAGAAATTAATTAATTCATAGTCAAGTTTGGCAGTAATATTGTCCCTAGCTATTTGAATTCTTATTGTTGTTGACAAGATTTTTGTCTTATTTCCGACAAAGATATTCTTGCGGGACGCACTGCGTGCTCATCATTTTCCTTGGTTTGCTAATTCCAAACTATGTTGTGATCACCGCGTGCAAAAATCTGTATCAGCTTGGAAGATCCAATTCTTCTCACAATTCTTCTCTCACAAATCTTCACCATGGATATAAGAACAAATGCCCTCATTACAATTACAACTATCGTTCATCATCACTGGCATCGAGAATACCAATCATTCGCAAAAACATGCAATTTGAAAAAATTTACATTTTCTCGCTGAATCAGATCTACGTGAAAAAAATACGTGAAAAAAACTTGAAAAAAATATCGAAACATTACCCTCCTCTTCCCGTTGATCTAATTCGGTCGTGGATTACATATATGTGTGTGCGTGTGTATATGTTACACACATACACACACTTCCTTACGAGGGTGTATACATATATACGCTTTCCGTAAATAAGAGGCAATTTTCTTAAAAAATATATATGTGTGTATGTGTGTGTGTGTGTGTGTGCCTTTTACAGCTAAAAAATTAAAAACTTTAGCTAAATAAAAACTTAACAATATTAATTTTTTAATAAATTAAGACAATGCGGATATTCAGCGAGATATCTCTTCACTGCATGCTATCACCACTCGTCGCATTTCCCGAGATAGAGAAATTTCGACAGCCACACGGGAATCATTGGATATCCTAACATTAAAGAGGATAATAAAAATAATAATACTCGACACATTTGTCGCAACAACATTCTGTAGCCTATTTTGCAAAAACGGCTCTTAATATCCACGCAATATACGCGTGCATTGAGTGTGTATATGTATATATATATATATATATATGTATAGATAAGAATATTCAATATGCACAAGTATGTATACTCTCGCGTTTCTCTAGAAATATAATAAATTTTATAAATGTATGTCGTATATATTCGCCTTTGTGTACAGTTTCTCACTAGTACGATTACAGCCCGAACGGGTTTACACATACGGAACTGCATGATCGTTTTACTTAAAATACGTATATGTATATATACGTGGAAGAGAGAATGGCGTAAAACACGTGTTTGGCCTGTCGTCGAGAGTCCACATTACATTAACACTTCGTCTCCAAAGTCGCTCTTCTGACTTTATCAGAGCATTCGGCATCCAGTTTTTCTTTGCCTTCTGAATAGCTACTACCTGAACCTTCAGCTGATGATGTATGCGACGTATGCGGCCCGACTTCTTCCAGAGATAATATCTCTGTGCCAGTAGGCGAGTAACTTACGGTAGTAGCTTCACTTGTTGGGGACGTTACGCAGCTGTCACCTACACTCCTACTACGTAAAGTATACCGAGTTTTTTGGAATTGTTGTATGTTCAGAGATAAACTGGCCTGTAGTGAAGTTTTTTCTGAATGCTTCGAAGAGTTGTTATCAGTTTGTACATCGACGTGAGACGGACTCCTCGAACGTGGAACGTGAAGCGGACTCTCTGGATCTGTCGCTCGATCAGACGACAAAATTTTTGAGCTTGCGGCTAATCTGCTTGCGCAAGGAGAATACTTTGGCAAATTTATCGTGATTTTGTCTGCGCCCACTGATAAAGACGATCGGCCGAATTTTTTCAATGGACTACAAGCAGGTTTTTTCTTTTTCAATTGCTTTGCGTCATTGTAGGAATCAAAGCTCTCGATAGAATCGTTCTTCTCCTGCTCCTTACACTTGTCGAGATTTCTCTTCGTTTTAGTACATGTACAATTCCAAGGAAACTTCTTTGTGAGTTCTGTAGTCTTTGCGTGTGTTGTATCGGATCTTTTAAACTTTGTAATATTATCTACAATTGAGATTTTATTGTAATAACGTTGCCTGCTGTCTTTGTTAGTATTAATCGAGTCCAACGCCGACTCTATGCAATTGTACTTAAATTGAGATCCGGGAGACTTTTTTTCTATAGATTGAGTAAGAGTACTTCTACAATCAATATCCTTTTTAACATCACTGGACACATTAGAAAACGACGCGACCGATTTCTCTCCAATCGCACATTGTCGACAATCCTCTACAAGTATATCAATCAAAGTCGTGTGAGTTCTTTGACTATCTGTCTTTTTTTGATTTTGACCAAATGAATTCTTTAAGCTTCTGTGAACAATATTTTTTTGACTGTGAGCAAAAGGGTTTTTCAAATTTTTTGGTAGATAGGTATGTTTCTTGGCAATCTTTCCAGTATGATTTAATTGAAAATTGTGACAATCGGTCACTTTTTCGGCGATTTTACTTTGACCTTTATCCTTTGTGCATGTAGAAGAATCTTTCTGCTTAGAATTCTTATTCTCCGATCTCGTGCTGGATTTTTTCGAGTTACCTTCAGCATTTGGATACTCGTCTTTGGAACGCATTTTCTTGAATGACTCTGAATAATAAGTTTCTTGATTTACAGTCTGCTGCTGTTCGCAAAAGAAGAATACATCATCTACAGAGGCGAAAGATGATTCTTCGTCACAGGGAAGGACAGGTGTCTTCTCCCCTGTGGGAGGCGACTGCTAGACAAGCTTTTCCGTTGGAGAGCTAGTCGAAATGGAACTGATGGTATTAGAGTTGTTGGAAACAGTACGTCCTTGACTGCTTGCATGCATATGACCCCCTCCCTGTCCTCCCTGACTCTGGGAGAGGCTGAGTCGCCGTCAGTTTACCAATTCCACGCTTACAAATTGTTTCAGTCGTTCGAGGTATTGATTGTATAACTCTACATCATTGTGTCCGGCGCCCTAAAAAATACTCAATATTAATATCATTACATTTTTATTATTTTCATATATATGTTTTTGTATTTAAATATTTTCAAATACAGTAAGTCTTTATTTTAGCATATAGAAAATATAAACAATGCGAATAACAATGGAACAAGTAAAACAGCTAGAGAAAATATTTTAATAATGTAGACACTTTTAATAATATATTATCAATTTTTTTCATAATACCTCAACCCATAGTGGTTCTACTGCTCGTGGACATCTTTCATAAATTGCTAGACCATGACTAAAATTTATAACTTCGTCTTCGGTACCGTGAATGACCAGAACAGGAGATGTTACTTTCGGTACTTTATCTATGCTGCAAAGAAATGTAAGAAAGCAACGTTTAAACATTGTCGATATCTAATTTTTATATTAAACAATTCCATCTTTCTTCTAGTTAAAACAAATTTTATATTTTTTTAAATTTATTTGCATGCATATTAAAATTATTTTAGATAAAAAGTTAAAAAGTTTACCAATATATTAACTTTTGAATATACAGAATTTATCCTAAAAAATATAGAATTTATTTTAAATCATATCTAACTTAAAAAGATTGTCATTAATCGTATATAATTTTAAAGTATATTTTTATGTAGAATATGTCTATATAGTTAATAAATCAGTGTGCGTTGAGAAACAAAAAATATTATAAAAGACATTAGCTTGAAATCTACTACTAATAATTAAAAATTCGATTTAAGTCTAATTAAAAATATTTTTATTCAGAATTATATTTCTTGACAAATTCCAACTCTGTATTCTTTTGTTTAAAAACGTACAGGATAAAATAAAGCACATGCAAAAAAATAGGGAAAATACGAAACAAAATTTTGTTTAAGAAAATTATTCTTATAACATAAATTTAATAAATAAAATTCTCACACAGTTTGCTTCTGATCTTCCCTGCAAAATCTACGAAAGATTTAAAAAATAGTTTATCGATAACTCTCTTTGCAGATTGAAAAGTTTCGGTGCAATAATTTTAAACAAAGGTTGGAGAACCAACTCGTGCAAACATGCTTGTTCGCTGTAAACAGTTATTAATTAATTAAGTGATAATGTGCAATGTGTAAATTTTTGTGAGATAATTACGGATTGTGAAATTCACTTCTACGGTAAAAATTTTATGATTTAGTGTTGAAAGTATTGAAGTTATCATTAATAAAGAATTATAATAATTAAACTAAAATGAATGTACTCGTTGGATATTACCTTGATAAATGAAAACAGAATTTTACACACAAGTAACTACGCAATTTTTGACGCTATCGACAAATAGAAGGCGTGTTTTTAGAATCTATTATGATTATGAGTGACACTTGGATTCATTGTGTTGAATTTTTTCACAATTTTTTTCACACTCATCAAAAAAGTGGTTATCAAAGTTGGATACACTCTTATTCAAAATTATTCTTGAAAAAAATGTCTAAGACCTTCAAATTAAAAAAAAAAATGTAATTTTAAACTTAAGATTATTTTGAGACAAAAATCCTAGAATCAAAATGTCGAGACTATAATTGATATTAATAGATGATATATGTATTATCGTAAAATCCATATAAAACTGATTACATTATACACAATACGTAGGTTTCACAAGTACATATCCACGTGACACAAGAATACATTTATTCAATGTACACTTGTGTAGCTTCTCAGCAAGATAGTAATGATTTTACTTGGCAGGTTATTTTTCATCCTATTCAGCGTTTGAATGGAAAATACACTCTCAAGAGTTTTCAAATCTATTATCTATTCTATTGCGGGGAATATTGTTAAAAAAATAAAGTCTGCTAGTTAATCAATAGTTTCCATCAATTTCTTTCAAGTTGATTATGCAAAACTAAAAATTTAATTTATTCTTTTCAGCTACACTACTCTTTTTTGACTACTCATTTTCTATATTTAAAGTCTTAAACTACTGACACATGATCTATTCCTACTAGTAATCGCGACACATGATCATTTATAAGAATATTTATAAGTATATTATAAGTCGAAGTATAAAATATTATGTATCTTGTAATTTAATTTCTATGTCAAAATAGAATGTAATACAAACATGTTAAACTATTATTAATTTTTTACTAAATAATGTGACTTTCTAATAACCTGGTTTGTCCATATTCTTTTATGATTATCAAATATAACCTTTAAGTTACAATATGGAAATCCATTTTTAGATGTTTTGCGTTTTCAGGAAAAAATAGATTTGTCACATATTTTATTTATCTTTACTTATCTTTTATCAAATATCTTTTTAAAATCCGAAAAATAATTTAAGTGAAAAAGATGTTTGTATCATGCATGGTACGTATATATCCTGAGAGAGAAAGAGTGCTCATGCGCACGAATTTCTCTCTCATCTCAACCGATAAAACACCTCGCAAGTAGAATAGACACCTCCTATGGTGAAAAAACAATTTGTCCGAGGAGGATTTGTTGGTTACCTGGTAAAAGCATCGAAGAACCAAGTTCTTTTGGTTTTGGGGAAAGCAACCCGCATGCCGGACATGAGCGGTGAATGTAGAACCACCGCGCCGACCTCGTATCTTGCAGCAAGATCGACTGTGGGCACAGTGCCGATGCTTTGACCGTAAAGTATTATGTTCTCCGGACTGATGCCGTAACGTGTACGCAGCGCGTGCCACGCGGCGTCGATATCCGCGTAGAGGTTCTTCTCGGACGGTTTGCCACCAGACACCCCGTAGCCTGAGTAATCGTAGCTGAATATATTGCAGTTTATGCGCGAGCCCAGCCCGAGGTAGAAACTCGACATCTGGCCGAGATCGACGGCATTGCCGTGCGAAAAGAGAATGGTAAAACGCGCGGTCGCCGAGCAGCGTACGAATAGGCATGCTATGCGGTTGCCGCGCGACGTCCTAGCGTAGAAGCCCTCCACCGACTCCTTCTCGCGCTCCGTGTACTGCCACTCGGCGCGCTCCGATAGAGAAATGGAGAACTTGGAGCCCTCGTCCTCGACAAACGTGTACGTGGGCTCGGGCGGCAGAAAGGCTAATTTGTCTGCGATTCTGGACGGGCAGGGCGGGCAACAGAATAGGCAACACAGTTCACTCAGACTTAACCCGTTCATCGTGTCAGCACCGAACACGGCCTCGCGCACCGAGGACACGAAACACCGTCTCTCTCTCTATTATCACGTCTCCCTGTTGCGAAGCCTCGGCATGGAGCTGTCCAGAGCAATCGTACCGGGCTGAATCGAACGCGGAGTTAATGCCGAGACACGTTGTTGTATCGCGAGATGGACACCGCCATTTTTCACCACCCTAATGAATCACCCGTAGCGTCATTTGTTATCGGTTTCCTATGAGAATCGTTCACAATGATTCAGCCATGACGGCTCGTGAAACGGACGATTTCTCTCCCACCTTCTTTCTCCTTTTCTTTTTTCGCCGTGTCGACACCGTGTCCCCACTCACTCTACGTCGCGTACTTTCATTGTGCAAAGCGCGAGACAGAGACGGAAGTCACAATCCGCTTTGCTGGCGTCACATTCTCGCTCGGCACTACCGAAGTTTCACCGATGCTTGTCGGATGTTGGACGATGAGAGTCGATCAACTCCGATCAACTCCGATCAACCCCAATATGAGCTCCTTCAATTTTTTTAGTCACATTTGCATTGAACTGCACGATGTGGAGAATTCGTCCTGCATCTAACGTTCGAAATGTATATATATATACATATATATACATATATATAGAATTGAGAATAAGAATGCTGTTTTATTCTAGTATGTACGAGGTTGAACTGCACTTGCACTCAGCTTCTCCCTCTTCTCTAGTGATCGACCAATTGACCAATCACTGGAAGAGAAGGCATAGCGAAGCTTCATCTTTTAGATGAAAAAAATTTAGTGCAAGTGTAATTCTAGTTTCTACACCTGAACGGAACAGCGTTTCTATTTCCATTGTATGCGATATTTGAGTCTTTTGTTTTTATTATATACAATAAATTATATACGATAAATGTGCCACAATTGTTCAAAAATTAATATATTATTGCCAGTATAAATGTAATCCAGTATATATAAGAATGACAAACTTCTATATACCAATTAGACTGCTCACTTTGCCACCATTTTTTATACCACGGATAAGGGATGTCACATACTCACACACACACACACATACGGACAGTCACTGCTTGTGATACACGTGACACACTCACAGATAGTTCGCATGTGCATACGTGACACAAGCAATGGTGGTTCGGTTTCACCACTGTCTCTTTCTATCACATATGAAATAATCACAGTAAGCAGTCTTGCTAGTATAGTATAGAAGTCTGTGGTCAGAAAAAGTAGTATTTCAATACTGCCAATATAACACTGAACTATAGAAACTAAACTGGAAAGAACACTGACAGATCAGTGGTAGCTCTGGTAGCCAAAAGAGAGAAGTCTTTTAAATGATATTGTACAATCTATATTGTTCAGTACAATCTTATCTAAAAATTTTTGTGTTTGGATTGAATAAGTACAGACCGTAATTAACCTTACGTTATTCGCGTCTATGTTCAAGAGTCGCCAGACAATCCAAATGCAGGATTGAAGGCGCCTCACCATTCCAGCCAGTTGGGGTAACATAACATAAAAAAAGTGTGGAGTATAAAATACTCCAGCCATATCTACTAAATTCACAGAACAAAACTTTTTATTGATCGAATGCTCCATAAATTATTTCACATTTAAGAACTTTTGCGCTTATTTTTACCTAAAAGATTATATAAAATATCATTATCAATCTTTAATTATGAATTATCAAAAAAACCTAGTAAAAATTGAAATACAATGTTGGGATGTATATACTTTACACTCATGTAATTGCATTTAAAAAAACTATGTGAATAGAGTTAATAAATTAGTATCATTTAATTTTTGCTTTATGACATTTTACATAATGTTACATATTTGTCATGTCATAACCAGTACAATTTTTTTAACGGTCAGTGCTAATTAAAACTGTAAACCTAATCAGAGTTTGGATATGTACAAATAAATTTTACATTCATTTTCGTCTAAATGTTTATGAGATTCAAATCTTATATATCAATGTTTCCTTTTGCTTGTTCAGACATTATGTTTTAAATTTTATGTAATATGCTATAATCTATTGTATAAATAAGATTCTATTGTATAAAATAAAAATATTGAATTTGTTAGTCTCTTCATTTTGTGTGATATACATACGTATATTGTATTATTCGTAAAAGATAAATTTTATTTTCAGAAATTGTATTATTTGTATATTACTGTCACTACTCTTGTGTCTATTTAGATAGACTTTTGTATACTTACCATTATTAAAAGTCTTATACTTATTATTTTGACCTTGTAAGTCATTCGTAATATCAAGATTTATATATTCCTAATAACACACCATTAGTTACAACATCTGAAAGACTGTTAGTTGAGTCAGCTGGGACATATGGATCACAATGAAAAGTCAAGACTGGATGATGCCCCAAAGTATTTGGATGATTATGTGTTGGGTTACCTGTAGCTTTATGTATTCTTAAAAAGTTAAAAATAACAAAATTAATTGCTATTATTCACTTTTATTATGTTAAGATGTATCTTTCTTTAATCCATTTAAACAAATACCTTTGATGGAACGCAGATTCTTGGCTTTCTATACCCAAAAAATTAAGGACTTGCTGTTTTGTTGCTAATAAACTTAGCATTTTTTGTATGTATAATTCTAAAGCAGTTCGTCGTTGTTCCAATACCTTCGGTTGCGAGTTTCTCACCCTCTTTGGTGGAAACGGCGCAATATCTGAATTATCCTTCTTTAACTGGAAAATGAATAAGATATTTCAAAAGTACAACTATATAATAATAAAAATATTCTAAGAAAAGTCTGTCAATTTAAAACAAAAATAATGATTACAGTGTTATCTCATAATTAATTTGGATTCGTAACATATATAAGTAAGCAAAATATATATTAGCAGTATGCTAGCATTTTACTAATAGATTCTAACAAAAAATTATCAGACATCAACATTAAATTTGTTTCGTCAGCAGAACTTACGGATATAAGCAGATTTCCAGCAGAATTTAAATTAAGAAATCTGTTAATTGTTAATAGAATAATAGAATCTGTTATTTCTATAATCACTTAAGTGGAATATGTCATTTGAATGATTACAATGACAGATATTACTTCATTTGTTGCAATCGCTATAATATTAGCACATTTAAAACTTTCATGGAAGCCATAGGTTTGTGGCTTTTTAAAAAAAATTGTGAACTTATTGTTTTATTCTTGATAAAAATAATATTTTTAATATATATACTCCCAAGACATTGTTCTATAGTAATTTGTTAAATTACTATGTTGTCTTGATTGTAATTGATATCTGAGGATTTTTTTATCATATTGCATAATTTTCAGATATTAACATTTTCTCAACATACCTTACGATGTAATGCACTAAATTCACTGTATCTTCTCTCGATGAAATATCGAGTGCCAGTTTTTGACTCCAAAATCTCGATACAGTAAACATAATAGGGCTTGCCATGTGGTGCATCAGCTAAACGGTAACCACTAATGAAAGCTTCATACATTGCATCGCTAACAATTTTCGGAAATAATACTTGATATAAAATGGTTATATAACATATATGCTTGTACAGTAAACTGTACAGTGTAAAATAGCATAAAGAGTCGACGGAAGTTACTATCAATTGATCCTGGAAACAGAGAGAAGCCTGAAAGCGATCAAGATATCTGTTTCGGTGAAACCAAAAAGAAACACGCCACATGTCCACGAACCGTTGAACTACGTAGCCATGCATACAAAACTGCTCAGTGGGTAATGTGCTATGTACATGAAATTTTTCAGTAACATGTTATGTCCAAGAACATGTACAGGTACCAAAAGACTGGGTGTCTTTTCAGTGATAGATTCTGTGAAAAATTCTAAGACAAAAACTCTTTATAAAAATGTTGAGGATATAATAGTTTTTTAAATGCAAGTATTTATAATTGACCAATTTGTGAAAATTTCGTGCTCAGCTTTATTAACTAAAAAATGGCCGTGACAAGACGCGTAGTGTCACCACGTCGCTCATGTCGTGCATGAACTTAGAACATCGCTCATGAACTTAGAACATTAATTAGTATATTAGAATCCTGGAACTTAGAATATTAATTTAATATATGTAAAATGACATAAAAAAAAAATCAGCATAGCAAATTAAGAGAGTGTATGTTTCTCTCAAAACAGTGAAATATATCTCACATTATTACTTTACTAAACAATTTAATTATTTAATAAGATATTTATTAAATAATGATTATCTGGGGATAGAAAATTACTTAAATATTTTTATCTTTGTACAAGATTGTTCAGTTTATACCAAATATCATTATGATTGCATTCTGGTTAAATACTTTGGATTTTCGTTAAGTTATAAATAAAATATTTTTCTCTTAGGTTTGAATTAAAACTTTTTTCGAAAAAACAGACCAAGTCGTAGAGGCCTTACATCACCCCTGCCGTTTCAGCAGTCTTCTTTCTTTGAGCCAAAATTTTTTTTATTTTTCAGTTTAATATTTTTTATCATAAATTTATTTTATGTCAAAATTTATTTTAATATTATAATATTCAATATAATATTGTATGCCAGTTGTAATTCAAAATGGAAAATACAATATGATATAATATAGAAACATATAAATAAAATAATATATTAAAAATAATATATAAAAAATAAAATATAAAATAATATATAAAAAATAAGATACAACAGAAACAACAAAGTTATTTACATATTCTTATAACAAAGAATTACTTGAAAATGCAATTCTTCAAATGCACATAATAACACAATTCGTATGATTTGTCATAAGGGATTGATATATATATATTGGTATATATATTGAAGAATAAAAACTAATAGAGTAAAATTTACCATTATTTACCAACTTGCAATTACAAAAATTATTCTTAGCTTTATTAACAAACGCGTTGATTTAATATGTTTTGATAATCTTGCCAGTCTCATATGTCTTATTTTCTTTTATAAAGCTACTCAATTTTTATCAAAAATCCCAATTAGACTATTCTTTTAGGTGTAAGTAAAGTAATATTTTTTTAAAATTTGAATTGAGAGAGAAAGAGAAAGAAATAAATTATCCAATAAAAAATTTGGTAATTATGCACTATTACGGACCACTCTCCGATGACATATGTTGTCAAGGTCATCCTCCTGAGTAACTTTTGGAAGGTTTTAGTCGTCGGTCATTACTCGTTAAAAAGTTATAAACAAAAGAAGTTTAGACGCATCTAGAGATCTTATCGGAGCTTGCCATTTTACATTAATTCCATTTTATTAATTTGCGACGTATTCGTTTTGCCACGTTCATACTGTTTAAAGTAAGTTTTCTCTCCTCTACTTGGATTGGTTTCTTCTCAGACAGTGTTGTAGTGTCTGAAATGACTCTGATCCGAGTACATCTTGTTCTAAATAAGAGTTAAGATGCGGTCAAAAAATTCTCATTTTCTTATATTTGCTAACAGTTTCAATGATTATATTTTTACAAATAAGAATAAAATTACATGTATAAGTTTACATATAATGGTTCTACATTAATTTCTAGAAATTTAGAAAAATAAACGGTGTTTTCATTCAGAGATTATACTATTCTTCTATTATTATATATACAAAAATCTGTTATTGTCAATGTCAGTTTGCTCACTTGGTTTGATGAACATCACTTCATGAATATTTCCGAAGGAAGCACACAGAATAACACTTTTAATAATATTCGACTGCTGTGTTCTTGAATAAGAACAAGGTACACATCCAATTAATTTTACATTCTGTCATTCTATTGTAATTTATGAAGGTGAACGTAAGTTGCGTAAGCGGTTATGTCCAAGATTCTTTATAATTTTTTGCAAATTGTCGAAAAATTTAAAGCGTTACTGAGGAAGACTTTGTTGAAACGCACTTAACATTCTATGTGTATTATATTAATGTAAGTTTATAATTTTAATTTATATTGTGTATTATTATTAACTTCTCGCTCGTTATGACTAGCCATAGCAACATACGCACTCACGACATCTACATGACGTTCCCTAGTGCTAGTCATGTAGTTCCCGCCATGCAAGATTGCGCGCGCAGCGAAACTGCGCGCGCACAGCTCGAGCCACCGAAACGAACGACGGAACGTCGCCATGTTGGCTCAACGGCGGAACGTTGCGAACGCGCACAGTGGATCGATCTCGCGCAGCAGACCGATGATCGTCATCACTACGCATTTAATAACGGTACGTACAGTGTACGCAGTGAACTCGATACTCGGATTAAACAATCGTGGTGCTCGAGCATCTGTGACTCGCTTATATTTGTACTTCGTGTGGGAAATTCCAATCGAATTTCGCACGAGCGCGTTCGGCGTGGCGCGACAACGTCTTGCTTTCGCCGCGGGTAATCTTAATTTGTATCGTCTCGTACGTGTAGTTTTTATGTGTGTTTCGCAGTGAAAGAAATGTACGTGCGAGATCGTTTCGAGAGTGTCCGCTATGAGTCTCTTTTCTTTCCGCAAGACGGATGGCCCGCGATTATGAGTCTTTCCTGTTGTTACGTTCCCACTACTTTTACGCGCGCTACTTCGGGTAACATCGTCGGTCAAGCGGATTCCCGCATATTCCCGCGCGATCGTGTCTTTTCGCTTTAATTTAAATTTTATGATTGCATGTTTCAGAATCATAATTGTGCTTATTTTGAATCAACAATTTGTTTTTTGTAGATGCCTGAGTGCTATAGAAAAATAGCAAAAAAGGAGGAAGGAGAAAAAGACAGGAAAATATTTAAGTGTGATGACAAATCCGTCCATGAGGTAAGGATTTCATAATTTAACTTATTATTTATTACTGATATTTATAATATATAAAATTGATATAAAAAACTTGTTTTATGAAATATTTTAGAAGTGACTTCTTTTTCATGTTAAGAGATATTTATTTATACAGTTAATACTTAATATTTAATTATGTCCCGTAATTAATTTAATTAAGACCATAATTTAACATATTTAATTAAGATCGTAATTAATTTCATTTTTAATGTTTTAACCACGAGACATTGATGGCAATTTTATTGCCCAAAAATTTAAATATTTTCTGCCGTTATTGGGATGATATTAATACTTCATCACGTTACATGGCTTAAATAGGTAATGCAATAATATTTATCACGTGATGAGACTTGTATATCTTTTCTTTGAAATAATCATCATGTAGTTGCCCTGAATTTATTTTATTACGTTTGACGTAATCAATCTTTGTTTGAAATATATTTTTCATATATGAAAGAGAAGTGTCAAATATATTTATATTTATGTATACGATTGATTAATGCAGATCACTTGTGAATCACAGATTTCGTATCTTATCGACTTACGAAACAAAGGATTTATTTTCACACGTTTCGGAATTTTATTAATATACGAATTATAATTAAAACATTTTATTATTTTTATTAAATAAAGATATAATTAATTTACACAATTTTTACATGCAACTACATTATTACATACAACTACATAGATCCAGGTCTGACCGCTTGGCGTTTTAAATATATATCTTACTATTTTATAATTAATTTATATTACTGATGTTTAACTCGCATTATAATTTCACATTAATATAATATAAAATTTCGGTGTTAAACGGATACATTTTATTTAGATTTTAAGATAGAATAAGATTCATGCGATGAAATATTATGCTTATTAAATATTGACAGGGCATAATCATTAAATTATTATATATATTATTTAATAATATTTAATATAACAATCAAATTACAACGAATTGAATTTACACAACATATTTTTTTTACATGCAGCATACAGGATGTTATTCTGAATATTATTGCATACTGTATAGGCAATGTGTATTTATTGAAACGGGTATTCACTGGATAATATTTATTACGTTGAAATTAACGAACGATTAGGATTACAAGTTACCGTTGAGTTGTTTGTAGATACAAATTATTTAACAAGTAATAATTTATTAGGGCAATTGTGTTAGGTAATTATTATTAAGGTTATTTGTTGAAAGAAATATTCTAATACAATATTTTTTAACATAGGAACATTTTCATAATTATTATTCTAATAAGAAAATATTTAATAAATAATCAAACCGTTCAGTAATATTAATTCATTATAATTCATTATAATTTACCATAACCTATTTGTTACAAGACAATGTATCTATGAAATGTTATAGCAATCAGTAGCATACATAGTTCACAGATACATACTACTAATTAAAATAAAAAATAATTTGATTTACAATTAACAGCTGCTCAAAATGTTCCAGTGGTTTCAAATTTATGGTGGTTTGAAATTCAAATTTTCTTATAGGCATAAATCGAAAGCTTTCTAAACAGTGTTAAAAAATATTAGAATATTTTTTTCAATAACCTTATCATTAATTACCCTAACAATAATTACCTTTGCCAACAAAAAAAATGTTTTTATGACTACACTTAAATTGGATTAGTGGAAAAGTATTATTATGTCCTGTTCTTTCTGCCAAGAACTCAACATATAAAAGTAAGACAAAAGATGCAATTAAAAACATGAAGATATGATATATTAATATTTTAAAATTAAATACATCATAATTGTTTAAACTTTTAAAACTTTTGTTACATAACAGTTGTTTTATTATAAAAATAAAACTGGAACTGTTTTACATAGTTATTACATGAAAATTATTTAATCAAAAAGAAAATATGTTATCAGTTCTTAATTATGTTTATTCTTATAATGTTCTTATTTTATTTTAATGTTCATAGTTCATTGATGTTTATATAGCGATAATTTAATTTGAGAAGCGATATTCATACAAAGTAAAGTACTTCCCTCCCACGGGTACGACCTTGGCGTGGTGGGAGGGCCCAGTACCCCGAGGTTTTACCCAAGCAAATCGACAGTTTTGCTTGGGTAAAAATCCAAAGACGGGGAAGCAAACGTACCCTCGTCGTCGATTAACTAAATAAACGAACCGCAGCCGGTTCGTCGCGTTTGTTTCGGGAGTGCCGTTCCAGTAATCGGACTAATTAACTTAATTAAATAAGATTTTCACGTGAATTTTGTCGGGAGTGCCGTATAATATCGCGCGAAAAACTTTTACTGATAATTAGTCCGCGCGCGATTTATGGTTTATTCGCGTTTTCGCGAGTGTCCTGTGCAACGAAAGGAGACAAGGCCCAGACGTCCTGAGAGGAGGCGGAGGTCTGGAAGAGACATCGGGCCTCGGCGGAGCAACCTTGGGGTGAGTATCATCTTTAATCTACATAAATTTAATAATTCTTTTTTACTTATTTGGATTGTTTTTTACCTCGTTAAGTTCGAAATAATTAGAGAGAGAGAGAAAGAAGTTGTTTAAAATTAAAGAAAAGTTATTATATTTAGAAGTGTGAATTTGTTAAAAATTAATTAAGGTTTATTACTGTAAATATTCTTACCGGATAATAGATAATTGCATTACAATACATAATTAAATATTAAAATGAATAACTATGCTAATATCAAAATAGATAACTGTACATATTAGCAAAAATCTTATTTAAAGACGAATTAGACGTAACAATTATTTTTTTAAACATTAATCATTTTAAACATGCCTCTTTAAATGAATCTTTTATTTGTGTGTTACAGTATCATCGTAGCTACGTGGCTGAATAAATACCGCCCGTTGCGCATCGGGTCGGTGAGTGATACATTTTTTATTATAGGGTAACGGATTTGTGAAATTAATATTAGACATATATTTATAGAGAGATATATGTTACTCATTAGATATACATTATACTCATAAATAATAGTATTGCACATAAGTGCGATTTGTCACAGATTCGTTACCCTAACATGGATAAACTAGATCAGATTAGGCTGAAAATAATTAATCTTGGAACACTATCATTGGTCATATTAACTTACTGTGTTTACGAAAAAATGCTCCCGTAAGCACAGATTGAGCTATTGATATAACGAGCTCTAATGAGCACATCGTTATATCGTATTATTGTTGGTGTATTCATTGCACCGCAGAATACACTATAAAGTATATCAGTCGCCTGCACTTATGGCGATTTATTGAAAGTTTTAAAGTATATATTATTATCAAGTATTTAGTAATTATTATCAAGTCTTTCTCATGTAACATAAAAATTAATTAATTAACAATAAATTTAATCAATTATGTTTTCAAATTTTGTTTATTATTGAATTAAATATTAAGAAATAGACATAGAGAGACAGAGAAAAAACTTATACATAAAAATATTTTTGGTGCATATAAGCTTGTTATTTCTTTAATTTTTTTTATTTATTTTTTACGAAGATACTTTTTACATCATACGAGGTATTACGTCAATAAAATTAATTTTTTATAAGCAATAAATAATAAAGTAGTTTGCTTAATTTAAAAAAATACATAATTAAAAAATAGCTAACTATAGATACGGACAGATTCAATAATTAAATAAAATAAAATTTCAATAAAATAAAATTATTAAAATGAATTTTTGAATGAATTAAAGTAAATAATTAAAATAAATTTTGCACGTTGCATATTCCATGTGAACCTTATTGTGTGTGTATAAATTACACTAATAAATGTTAATTGTACTCATTTTGATTCTATATACAGAATACGCCAATTTTATCCTAATCTGTTATAATTTGTCCATCTAGCTTGGCTTTGTATAAATACAAAAATAAAATGACTTGAGATCCAACAAATATTTTGTCATATTTCTCATAGGAAACTATTTCCAAAAATTAAAGATTTTATCGGTTATTACATATACTTGATTGTAAATATTCTTCAATAACGATTATTCTATTTACATATTTATGAATTTACATATTTTGTGAAATTTATTATTTTTAAGATTATTCTTGAAATTGTGGATATATATTTGCATATATATTTTATTTATTTAATATATTTTAATAATAAGAAAAAATATACTTTAATAATAAAAAAATATTTCAATGGTAAAAATATACGGGATGCAATTGAAAAATGATCGTCGTTAACTTGTTGCCGAAACGACTGCTATCGGGGACAATCCGGAAGATCTTGGATTCATTCCTTTCTGCAGTGGGGCCTTTGATATTCAACGGATGTCCCGTTGAATATCGAGGACCCTGTTGCAGAATCAGAGTTAATCCTTGGTTTTCTTAAATCTCGGATCCCCGCAAGCAGTGGTTTCGACACGAGTAGGCGACGTCTTCGCGAAGAATATTTTACTTAAAAATTTTTGGTCGCAGTAAAATTATTTAATTTTGCAGATATATATGTGCAATTCATATATATTATATAAAAAATAATTTTATATAAGCAGAAGGAAATATATATGAGGTATATTTATATCGACATGTAAATTTATAAAATGTGTATATTATTCAATAATTATCGGTTAATTACAATATTCAAATATCAATACGAATCAAACAAAAAATTTTTTTCTGGATCTCACGTTATTTATTCTTGATATACTATCAAGAAATGCATATTGTGTGTACAACACAATCGTGCATCTTCGCGATCGGTTTTCGTGGTCGGTTTTCGCGGTCGGTTTTTGTATTAAGAAATTTTCTATTATTAATTTTTTAATTTCGTCCACACTTTAAATTTCAATTTTTCACGGTATATATGGTTTTAACATTTTACGAAAGATCAATTTTTAAATAACACAAAATCAAATTTTTTCTTTTTTGATTACAATTCCAAATTAAAGAAATATTATGCAGGTCAATATTTAATATCAATATTCTCTATAAAGAAAAGATAAAAAAATTAATGAAAATATTTTTTATCGATGTTTTTTCAAATATATAGATTATATATTTTTATACTATTAATATTTTTTAAATTAACTTCTCGTTGTCCTACGTTTTTTATCCTACGTTACGTACGATACGATCGACGCTCGCATATAATCGACTGGAATATTTTTCGACAATAAGTCAACAATAGAAGGAGATTGTTTCCTTTTTGATCTCTGGTCAAAATACGACAAGATTATATGGCCAGGATCGACGAAAGGTAAGTCCGATCTGGCCCGAAGAAAGAAGACTGGATACTATAAGGTAAGTGGTCAACATTGACCACAAGGATGGAGTAAGGGTACGTACAAAATGGTTGAATATATATATTTGTTTTTTTGCCCAAAGATTAGGGCTATTATTTATCTATATTTTTTGCATTTGTGCGAAATTGAAACCTCATTAAATTATACATTAATAATATTAAATTTTAATCGCGCGCGTGTTAAACCTCCGTCTCCTCATATGATACATTTTAAATGGGTTTCATTCCTGAAACTAAATGTTAAATTAACCAGCAAATCAGGCCCTTTAGCCTTTAAGTCGTATTGTGATCTTAAAATCTTTTTTATATCAGATTGTGTAACACGGGTAGGTAGGAAAATGTATGAAACTCAGATCAAAATACGGATAGGTATATACGGATAAGGATTCGAGTAGATAGGAATTCGGGTAGGTAGGGATTCGGGTAGGTAGGAACAGGGGGACATAATTTAATTGTTAAAAAAATTATCGATAAAATAATAACAACAACTTCAATATAATAATAATAAATATAATTATATTTATTAATTTTATAAATATAATTATATTTATTATTATTTTATTCAATTTATATTTATATTATGAAATATATTATTATTAAATATAATAGTAACAAATACAATTATATTTATTATTATTATATTTTTAATAATAATATTTCAAATGTATTTTTAAATGGTATTAAACTCATTATTAGGAACATTGTAGTAATAATTAATATATATTAATATAAATATATATTTATTATTATTACATTTTTAATAATAATAACTTAAGCATGTTAAAGAATACTAAACTAATTATTAGGAACATTCTAATGTATTGTATTCATTGCAATATTATTAAATCGTAATTATTTTAAATTGTACAATTGTATTCAAAATATTAAAATAATGTAATTGAATTGAATTATGTAATCGGATGTGTATAATAAGATGGAAATTATTATGCGTTAGTTATCATTATTTTCAAACTTTAAACGCGTTACATAAAGAAAAATAATCATACACAAATAGGTCTTAAACGAGCAGGAAGTCAGTAATGATACACAATAAATAAAAAGTAGTAACATACATTAAACATAATACATACAGAATGTTAAATTCGTTTCAACTTATAAAGTATTCCTCAGTAACGCTTTAAATTATTCGATAATTCGCAAAAAATTATAAAGAATCTTGGACATAACCGTTGTTACGCTCACTCCTTAATATGTATCATCTCGGATATCAATTTTTTATAAAAATTATATACTCTTTATTCAATATCCTCACACCATCCTAGTCAAATGAATAATTAAATTTCAGGGTATGTTCTGAGA
The DNA here is from genome assembly GCA_901521435.1 of Crematogaster levior. Taxonomy (NCBI): domain Eukaryota; kingdom Metazoa; phylum Arthropoda; class Insecta; order Hymenoptera; family Formicidae; genus Crematogaster; species Crematogaster levior. The sequence goes on from CABEGB010000180.1 coordinate 287,937, forward strand.
CTACTGAATGTTCCGAAAGATTAAGTTTTAGTATTAGAAAGATTAAGTATATTATTAATAATATTATTTTTTATGTATTTTGAACAACATTTTAATTTTGTATTATATTATACATATTGTAAATATCTTATTTTATATTTCTCTATTGTATTATACTATTAAATTGTATGAGACATTGTAACATACTATTGAATATGAAATATTATTTTTTATTTTTTTAAATTACAATTTCTGGATTATAATTATATATTATATAGAATAAATTGTATTTGATAAATTTAATATTTTTTATCATAAAATAAATTTATGATAAGAAATATTGAAGTAAAAAATTTTTTATCTAAAGAAAAGAGGGCCGCCGGTTCAAATCGGCGGAGGTGGTGGCGGGCCTATATAAGATAATAAATTTTTATTGGATAATTTATTTTTCTCTTTTTCTTTCTTAATTCAAATTTAAAGAAAAAATATTACTTTACTTACAAATACTTACACCTAAAAAAATAGTCTAGTTGGGATTTTTGATAAAAACTAAGTAGCTTAAAAGAAAATAAGATATATGAGACTGACAAGATTATCAAAAATGTTACAAAGTTACAGCTTTATCAATAAAATTATTAATCACACAAATTTTTATCTAAAGTTATTCATAATATTTAAAAATTTCAATGCTATTAATTTTGCTATTCTAATTCTCAATAAACGATAATGCACCGCAAATTCTTTTCGGTTAAACCTCGCGTGATAAAAAAATTTACGTGTCGTGGTATCTTCACCCATTTGGGAAAGATATTTTTTTGAAAAAGAATTTTTCAACATCTTTTTCCATCGACAGAACTAAAACGCTTTACAATCCATCGATTTTCCAAATAACAGGCTGGATATTCCGAATAACGTAAATAAAAAAGAGAACTTTTGTTGTATTCTTTTTACAAATGAATGTTAGTTAAGATTGATTAAATTAGAGTGAGAATGAGTGCGAGAATCTTATCACCAAGCAATCTTTTATTTAATTTTACTCTATTGCAATTTACGTATTTTTTATATTTATTATTACATATTTATTATCATTGTATGGGTATATTCTTGTCAATCTTATCATACAGATTAATATCTTTTAAATCAAATCTGATAATATGCAATTATCGATTTAATTAATTTTTATTGTTGCGAAAGATTTATCGCACAGACGCGATAACTCTTTCCAAATCTGCATCGCCGATAATTGGTGCGAATAATTCCTCAGCCAATTCTCGAGAGCAACATCCGGTGAGAAGAGGTAGGATGAATAGAATTTTCGCCAGTTTGTTCTCGCGATCGTTTCGCTGTTGAAGATGTCGTATTAGAGCTTCCACGGCGTTATTTCTCGCTTGCGACATCACGTGAAAACCATTGGTAGTATCAGCAATCTCTGCAAGAAAGAATAGATATTGCGCTTTTATCGTTGAAAAATTTTACATATATGTACATTAACGAAAAGTTATGCATATGGATCGATATCGGTTTAGTTTTTATTTACCGGGACGACACAACGTAAACGTGTCTAAAATACATAATTCGATATCGTCGAGTTGCAATTTTGCGATTGCGGTGCGCGTTGCGATTATGCAAGCTGAAGCACTGTCGTTACTCGTTGCTCCTTGTCCTCGTACATTCATTAAATCTATCGGCCACGTGGCTGCACGTAAAACAAAAAGAGCGGACCATCCACGACGAAGAATTTTGTTTTGCTCTTCCACATCCAATATCGAAAAGTCTCGATGACGACGTGCGCTTCGAATAGCAGCTAGGAATATTTGCGCGGATATTTCGTACTGTATGGCCGTACCTGCATACAATATAAAATCCAATTATCGTAAAAATATATATAGCAGCAGCAGAATACAATAATGTTAAGCAGATTTTGTCAAGAGTTGAATAATTTAAATATTCCAAGGGAAGAGAAAATTACCAGACGATATAATCTTCGTCGGCTGCGAATGGCGCGACATGATAGAAAAGAAACCGTTTTCTCTGGTTGCAGATTCACGTAACGTCTTCAACATTAAAGTATTGTTCAGTGTGGGATTTTTGAAAGGCAAATATATTTCGGATGTATTAAAACGTGCACAAAAAGTCGTTGACGAATCGATTCTAGGCTTCCAGGTGATGTTAGAATTATGCGAATTTGAGAGTGTATTATTTCGAGCTCGTGGTCCTCGTTCTTCTTGCACCGCTGTGAAAATATTTTAAAAATTTAACACTATCTTGTGAAAAAATATAAAAAATTATTTCTTACTTGGATTTACACCATTTTTATGATTGAGAGAAGTAAAATAAATATCTCCTGCAGATAAGCAATTAAATGTTTGTTAAATACGTTTCATAAAATTTAAATGTTCCACTTAGAGATAGATTAGCTTTTTCAAATATTATATTTTTTATAAAATTAAAAGATTTTTGTAAAGTTAATTTTTTTATTTTATTTCACTATCTTATTTTACATTTGTATCTTTATTATAATCAATATTATAATCAAAGTGTAACAATGCTAGTGTATGTAATAATGTAGTTGAACAATTCCAGCAGGGTAGCTTTAGTTCTCCGATCACAGAGTAAGCTTTGTGTACTTAAGAGCTGACCACCGGAGTTGACACTCGATGTCATTTCACGTGACACGTTATAGCAATGGCTACTACTAAATTATTTACAAGATTATTCATGAAAGATGGCTGTCGCAGTTGTATTCGTTACTTATATTATAACAGATTTAGTCTTTCTTAGTTTTTCAAAACTTTTAAACTTTTGTAATAAAAATTTACATTATTTAACGCAATGTTTGTTACTAATATCAAGTTAAAATACATCTTGTATATAAAAAATATAAGATTAAATATGAGATTAACATCGATTTTCCAGATTATAATTCCGCTGTCAATTAACTTTTCTGAATAGTGTTAAGGGTGAAAACACGTGTCTAACACACGCCATTGTTTGCATCTCGTTGAGTTCGTTAGCACCTTTCTATTTACTTGTCGGAGGTGATTTTATGTTCGGTATAAGATTTCATGAAAGATATCATATCGATTTAATTTAATATTATTCAGAACAAAAATAAATAAAAGATAAGATTTATTTGCGATTACAAAAAAGTCATAATTATAATAAATTTTTAGGAAAAGAAAGATGTTTGGATTATATAAACAATAAAAACGATTAGTAATATATCTTTTCACGCAAATGTAAAGTATATATATCTGTAGTTAGCATTGTTTTATGTCAATAACACTTATATAACACTTATATAAACACTTCGAATAAAACAAAAATTTTATTCGAAAGAAATTATTTGAAAGAAAGAGAGAAAGAATTTAGAGAAAAATTTCTTTTTAAATTTATTAGACATTTTACTTACCTGCTGTATTCATGCCAACAGAGAAACATTTCTTTAGACGACAATGTGGACACCAATTTCGTCTAGCTTTATCAACAGTGCAGGATCCATCACTATCTGAAGAATTATTAGATCTGATTATTGATATGATATTTTTACGTAACTTCTCCTAACACTATTCTTTTTAATACTGAGATGTCTTATATTTTACTTTTATGAAAAGTGTACAAACTTGTGCAAGTGAACAGAGCGCCACGGCGCACAGATCTCTTGAAGAAACACGAGCAACCATCGCAGCAATAAACACCATAATGTTTTCCATATGATCGATCACCACATACTTTACAGGACACTGGTGTGGGCAGAGTTCTTCCTATTACGAGAAATATCGTTTATGTTTAGCTAAGAATTTTATTTCGAGATTAATTTTAGAAGTTACAATTAATTACAATTAACTTTATGAGGAGCAATTTATTTGTATTTTTTTTCATATTTCACACGTAGTTCATTACAAATATATGACATTACTTTTATCTGTGGTTGAATAAGTGACAATAAGTATTTACCCATTTTTTATTTCACTGCAAATTCAAAATCACATAAATCACATAAATCGGTTTTTGTGATTTGAATATGAATCGCACGATGTCCGTGCGATGATCAAGATGATCGTCCGACCAGGCTCGCGAACGAAGACAAACTCTGTCACGGAGTGGAAAGCACCCTTGTTTGAGGGAGGCTTAACGTTGGTGGTGGAAATGGACGGAGGTAAGTTGGATTTGTTCGATATGTCACTTCAAATGTCAAAACGCGAAAGAATAATATTTGCGATAGGCTGATCGAGCGTGACACCATTGTTCGATCGTGAAATTACGCCAGAATAAAAACAGTCGTATTCTTCGGCACGGTAAAAAGAAAAATAATAATTGTAATATTTCAAATTTTTCAAGAAAAAGAAGTCCAACGATACTTGATAATTTAAAAAATTTTTGGAGAGGAAAAATTGTAATCTTTAAAAAAAATTTATTTGTTGATTTACGTCTTGTTACTTTTTGATTTACCATGTTGAAGGATACATAAAAATATGTTAAATAAACTTTACAGTTTAATTTCTTATTTCCGCATGTTATATACTGTTCTAAATTTTACAACAGAAAAGCTTTACTTTCTTTTATTTGTCGGCAATACAATTAAAAAGATATTGAAAGGTATCTGATTTTACAAATAGCATGTGCAATGTTATTATATGTATAAGGTATTTCATATATGTATAAGGTACTTCAACATCAATTGCGCATATTATACAATAATTCAGTTGTATAAATGTATAAAGTTTAAAGGATAATTTTAAATTATCTCTCTCTCTCTTTCTCTCTCTCCTATAATATCGCTATTATTGCAATTTTAATGAACTAAAAAAGTACAATATGATTGATTTATCCCTTATTCTGCATTAAGTTTTACCGTATTATTTCAAATAGAAATTTCTTTCTTTAGCTTGAAAAAAGGAACGCAACTTCTCTGTCGTCTTACTTGAGTAAAATTATTTATTGCGTATCGCAAAAGTAGGGTTATACAGAGGAACTATACACAAAAATTCATTCTTGATTTACGTTAACTAAATATTCATCAAGAAACCTTGGCAACGGTTTCGAGTCAATAAATTATAAGTTGAGTCAATAATTATATGGCTCATCAGACTTCTTCTATTTATCTTTCGAAGTGAATCATTAATATATTTGTGCAGGGTTTATAGTTAAATCTGATAATATTGTATTCGTGCCTCAAAAAATTAACTTCATCCACTGCAATAAAAAATTTGCATTTATTTTGCACCTATTATAAATTGAATGTTTGTTATGTTTGCCAAAAAATCAATCAAGTACAAAAAAATACTTTCTTGGTCATTTAAGAAACATTTCATTCAAAGTAATTCAACACATATTTCAAGTAATCATGGAGAGTTACAAATAAATGTCCTAATCTAGCATATGGCAGTAAATAAAGCAATGAAATTGAAATCGAAAAAGTTTATCTATTCCTAATATTGTAATAGTTTATGAAGATTATTTACAATTAAGTACTCTGGTTTCGCGTGCAGTATTTGCTGTGTAACAAAAAATTGTAGGATAATCAGCATAAGTATTTAAAATATTATTTTAAAATAGTGAATAGAAAATTAAAGGTTTTAGAGCCGGAGCTGGTTTTTATTTACTCGTGATACTTATACTACTAAATGTATTATACATACGTTTAGGCATGACTTTCGGCCATCTTCAATGTAACAATAAATTAAATAAATAATATATCTAAATGAAAATTCGCATTTTGTCGCATTTATAATCTTTTATTACATGAAGGCTCTCTATCCAAAACTAAAATTCCAATTAAAATTTTCTAATTTACGGATTGAGGTATTTAATTGGAATTGTGAGTATCGAAGTTTTGGATAGACAGTCTTCATATACATGTAATAAAAGATTAACATCAGAAGTGTTCAAGACAGATCACGGATCATCTCAATAAGCAAAGTGACACAAAATATTTTTCTGACAATTATTTGCTTTTACTTGATTTATTTCTTATATCCTAAATATCTTCTCCTTCTAAATTTCCTTTTTCTTTCCCTCTGTTTTATTACCCCTCCTTTTCTGTTTCCTTGACCTTTCATCTTAGTTCTAATCGTCTTGTTCGTTTATTACTAGTTGTTTGTTCTGACACACCTGACATCTTTTGAGAAATATCTTGGTTTTCGATGTTTTTAAACAATTTTATTAAAATTTTATTTTACTAAAATTGATCAAATTCTTACTTATGTTCTGATATAAATTTTCTTTATATATAGTTTATATATATATTTTATAAATAGTTTTTACAATAATGATTGTAATAATAGGTTATTAGAACATACGCACAATATATTAAATATATTAATTTGTTTCTTTTTTTCGCTTAACTTAATAGTCATTACATCACGGTAAATTACATCCATTTTTTGACTCTAATTTATTTGATTCTAATTTTGACTACAATTTCTCGATGTCATGACAAGGAATAACATTTCTTCTTCTCGAATAATACCACCAGATATTGAATTTGCGTAATATACTGAAATGCGACGAGATACAAATTTTCAATTAGATATTATTTATTTAAATTTTTTATTGTGCATTGAAGAGTACGCTCATGTGCCAAAACGTATGTATACTTAGTAGAACAAGTATCACAAACAAAAAATAATTTCGGTATTAAAAGCTTTGATTTTCTATTACTATTTTATAAACATAGCACATTTTTTCTCATTTTATAATATTTATAATATTTTAATACTTAAATAACGGAGGAAGGCATTTTTTTAATAATCAGTCAAATATACTATCTGTAATCAGAAAATTGAAAAGTGATAAGCGCAATGTTTTGTTGCTCTTCAAAAGTAGATATTATCATATTTCTATTTGTTGCACACGAGCCTTGCCAATAAATCCGTCATTTTTATTAGTATTTTTGTGCTTTTGTCAAACCAGGAAGCACTCTCTCTCGCACTAATTATGTTATAACTCAGCTATTTACATGTAATAGGTACTTAAAAAAAAACACAAAGTTAAATATGAAAATGTGCTGCGTCTCATATTATCATAGCATTTTATAGTTCTGTCCCATTTTTTCAGGATTTATTACCGCTACACTAGCGAAATGATTTTCAATACGCGTCGTTTCTCATAACGTTTTTAATCCCTGTCATTGACTAAAGATCCAGCTCTCCTCTTGCCTATTAACGACACGTTTAAAATCAAAGTTTTTAAGACACATTAATGTTTCGTCTCTTTTAAAATCATTTTATTACACATTAAAGTGTTGGCGCATAGATTTCTATATGAAATAATCACCCTTCTTATCACTTTCTCGAGAAATAGCATCTTTCTCTTGGATTCATAGTATTTCAGCTTTATCACCAAAAAATGAAATTTTTTCTTTGAATTTTTAAAACAACTTGCACGTTACTGACTAGTCCTATGTTGTAAAAGAATTCTTCTTTCACTTCTTGTTTAAGAAGTTTCTTAACCATTAATTTTTTCTCTTGCTCTTTTCTAAATAATCGGATTAAGTTCCAATTACAATTTTCAAAATTGTCTCTAAATTATTAGAAACTTTATGATTTTTTAATAAGTTTTTTGATGAATTCTTGAATACTGTGGAAAGAGTTTCACTTTTAACGCATCTGAATTTATTTTTAAAATGATTCTAACGAATAAACAAACTTGCTAAACAATTACGAGGACGCGAGTAATTTCGCTGCTGTAGTGACGTGATGTTGATGATGATAAGGCGTCTCCTGGGTGCCATAATAGCTTTGTTGCTGATGTTCACTGGCGACAGCCAGTTGATGAGGATGTTGATAATAAGATGAGTATGGCTGACCAATGATGCCGTCGCAGCTCCGCGGTTCCGTTTTCACAGCAGGTACACTTCCGGTGGCCAGGAGAGAAGTATGTCCGAGATAAACCGGTCTATCTACCGATGTGGATGAGCCCGATGACTTTGGCACCTCGATCTGATGCTGCTGTTGTTGTTGCTGCTGTGATTGTTGATTGTTCTTCAAGTCTGTAGAAAAATAACTGTGACGTTAAAAATAAACTGTTGTAATAATAAAATGAAGAAATAGGAGAAAATCACGTAAATATATTTTCTAAATATAAGATATTGAGAGAGAAACATTTTTTAAAATTTGTAATAACTGTAATTAAAATTTGAAAAACAAATTTTTGAAATTACTTATTAATCCGACATTGGTACACTTTGAAATTGTAATGTCGTTGGTACACTGGGGTATCATATACCGCACATTATTTAAAAAAAAAAAAGAGCAGATATATTGCAGAATTGAATGTAATGTTTGACGAAGTTTTTGGGATTATTAGTCAATGTTTTATAGGAAAAATGTATCAATGAAAACGTAATGTGTTCGAATAACGTAGAACGGCAAAAGACGCCTTTGACACTATTAATTTTCAAGAAATGTGTATTTTACTATAACTGGAGGTATGTCATACACCACCGTACCAACGCAAAATTTTAGAATTTTATATTTTGTACATATCTCTGCCACACTAGACAAAAGAAAAACTTAATATAATATTTACCTGTGGAAGGGGAGGATGTAGTCGAGGCAGTGGTTTCATGGTCTCCTTGGGACGATCTAGCATTTTGCTCTGGGGTCTTCTTCGGTTTTCTCTTTCTTGTTTGTATACCATCTTTCCGCATGGCTAGCGGTCTATTGACCCCGTGCAATTTGAAGTATAATCCACAAGCGTTGCACACTGGCTCGCCCTCATTGTTGCGCCTCCACAAAGTGGTAGTGCGGGTGCCACAGTTTGTGCAACACAGTCCGAGTCGCCTCGACGCGGTCTGAAATTCCGACATCTATCCCATTTGTAACGCATGTCAAAATGACTCAAGTTATGTGAATGCAATTATCATGATTAAATAATATGTGTATATTCTTAGAAGAATCAAACGCACACAGATGTCTTTTAAAAGATGTTCTATTAATGTATAATTGAGAATGTAAAACAACTTAATATATGAAAATATTTGTAAATCTTGTGGTCAATAACATTTTCATATTTTATACAAGGCAATTCTTTTGCGAATATTACATTTTGCGATTATTATATGCTACTTTTTCATGACGTAGAAAGACTTTGACTACTTTCGTAAAGTAAATACACGTAGGTAAATTGGTGAAATTTTATTACAATCTTTTATAGATGAACTTACCAGGCGTTTTGAAGGTTTAATAAGCGGCCTATTCATGCCATTCATTTTGTGATAAAGTCCGCAAGCATTGCACAGATAGTGGCCAGTGCCATCTCTTCGCCAAAGCGGTGTCGATATCGCGCCGCAATTCACGCACTCGCGACCTTCACCAAATTGGAAATCCATCGCGGTGTCTGTAATCATTTTCATATTCAATCAATTAATTTAACGTTTATCATGATTTATACACTGATTAATTTTCTAAAGTTTTCTATAAAGTTAAAATTTTGAAACAATACAACAACAGATTCCACGATGCACATGATTAACAAAAATTTTGAAATATTAAGTCGGAAAATTTAGATCTCATTTTGCATATGATGAGGTAAACTCCTCTGCAAACCTGCTCTTTGTGTATCACAAGATGTATTCTTTTTTAATGCTAATTCTATTCGTTTCGCATAAAAATGCAGGATTGGCTTTATCCGAATAAACTGACCAAACTGACGAGATAAGATTCTGTTTTTTACGTTTTATCTAGACTCTAGACGTTTCGAAGACGCGGCGTCTGTTGCGGGATTTAAAGTTAGACGGCAAGGCATGACAAAGAATGCGCGATGGACTGTTCCTGTACTCTCCAGAGGAAGCATCCGCTCGTGCTGGCTTTCTGAACCGATTCCCCGTCGGTGCGCTGTAAAACACTTGACCGCGGGATCGACCCGCTCACTTCAAAGGCACCGCTATCACTTATCCATCGCACATGGCCCGCTGCATGCACGGCGGCGAATAGCATCCGCGAAGGAAAGTAGCTTCTTTCTCTTCGCTTCAGTGCAGCGTTTTTCTCGAGCGGTGTTGTCACGAAGTCATCGTTAATCACGAAGTCAAATGCCTCTTTTCACTCGCGTTAATATGTTATTTTATTGTCGTGTATCGTTAAAAGATTCACAACAATGAATATTTAGCTATAAAATTTTATATAAAAAGTTAAATGAGATAATTTTATCAAGCGGTTGTTATTACTGTGCACGATTCAGTTTCAGTTGAGAAAGTTTCGATTAAAAAGTCCTCTCGGTAATTGATGACATGAAAATAAATAGTTCACCAGAATGTTTTAAATCGCACAGAAACGCTCCGCTTGAGAATTCCATGGCTACTCCCTCGCGAACTCCGTGATATCGTCTGCGGTTTTGATAAACTAATCGGCACCATAGGAAATTGCATGCCTACATATCTTATCGCCGCGGCATACGGGTAGTTCTCATAACTTTTGTTTATTTATCATTGTGACTTCACGCGTGATGCATGCCAACAAAAAGCGATATGAGCACCTCGGCGCTGATGCGAACAAAGTATGGTAGGGAAGGCTAATGTAAAATCTAACTATATTAGTGATACTCTTACGCAGTGAATAAAGATAGCGTATCGCCTATAATATAACATTACTTGAGATATAATTATAAATTATTGATATTTGTCTAGTCTAGTTAGTATTGTCAAATTTAATATTTGAGAAAATTCATTAATTCAATATTAAATATTGATTGAGATTTTCAAGACGACCGTTCTAGTAGCTTTTCTCATTCTATTTTATAGAAATATCAGTGCTAGAAATATCAGTATTATATAATTCTATTATATTTTATTTATTCAAATTTGCGCAGAAATTACTGTATTACCATAATCTGTTGAAACACTAGCTTAAGAAACTTTTATATCTCGCATTTACTTTTGTTATGTTCGTTTATGGAGTAAACGATAGCAGACTCACATGACAAACATGTGAAGAGCATTGATAAAAAATTCATTTATATAAAAAAATCACATATACGAACCATAAGACGATGCACGTTGAAAACTGGTACTATCATAGGCACGCCACGAAGACATCATCGCTACGTTCTGCGCATAGAACGGTGCAGCTGCTGCTGCAGCGAGAGTTGAATGGGGATGCGCCGCGTGCGGATGTCCCGCATGAGGATGGCCAGGTCCAGCGTGCGGCCCCATTGCCGCCGCAGTACCGCTCGTGTGTCCTGCGAGCGCGTGATGCGCCGCATACGTTTCCACTCCGTGCTGCCAGGACGCTGTCTTCTCCCTTCAAAGAATCAAGCATATTCACGTTTAGTTCTTTCAAGCACGTGTGACATGCGCATGATCTTTCAAAGGTTATTGTACCATGCGGGTGAGGGCGAAGTAGGGAAGGAATGATATTGCGCTGCCGTGGCTGCGGATGGAATCGCCGGTCTAGACGATGGAACGTAGACGGGCGCCTGAAGCTGCTGCCCGTGTTGCTGTTGCTGCTGCTGCTGGGATTGCTGCTGGTAATCGGAACTTGCGCCGTACCCGCCACTTCCGCCCCCGTGGAACATCCTCCTCGAGACCTACCACCGTGGCATCTGTTGAAAACGATATCAAAAATTAGTATTGTACTATCTCCATCTGAAGCTTTCTAATTCACGTAATTATACAAATTATACAATTGCATATATATTGCGATTGTATATTGCATTCATGGCAGATTGTGCATTTTATTAAGTTTTTAATATCAAGTTTTTAATATCAAGATTTTTAATATTGGGATTGTGATTTACGTATTTATAATCCGTAAATTATAATTAATCATTAATCTTTATAATGAAGCAACTATGATGCAAAACTCCCTTTAATTTTAAAGGTAATCCCTTTAGTCTCTCTCTCTCTCTCTCTCTCTTGATGCCGACAATACAAAATACAAGCGCGAAGTACGGCGGCAAGTACTTTGCATGCTAAAGGTTTGCCGCCGGCAATCTCATTTTGCTACCAGGAAAGATATATCGTTACGGCGGTAATATGGAAGCAGCAATAATACATCCTCCCCAGATAATGTTAATGATCCCTTTAAAGGCGATAACCGGCTGTGTATATTGAGATCCCGCCGAGCGTCATGTAAGACGATGAGCAAATGTGGCATGGGCCCATAAGACCAAAGATGGTCGTGAATAAATACCGAATCCTGTCTTCGTCATCGGACCTCATCTATTTTGTCTGTTTGCAAAGAGACTTCTGTAATGGATTCAGAAAACTAGAAGGCCTTCGACTTACATACATGATTGTAGTGCAGTCTTTTTAAATTTCAAGTTAAATTTATTACGACAGACAATGGAAACGTTGATTGGAAGAGTATTCAACTTTCCCTGCAACATGAAATATTTTCTGGCTATATACATACACACACACACATATGTTTTGCTACAAACAAATTAATTATTTTGGTAAAAATTCTCTTTACTGTGATTTGGATAAAGCTTTTAATCCCGTTTGAAATTTAATTTAAATATATCTAGATTCTTTATCATTATAAGACGATAAGTGTTAATTCAATTTTCTCCTAATTTCTCATATTATTGTAAATAGTTGAGAAGATTAAGCGAATGATATGATAAGTTTCTTGCTTGATAATTGACAATTATAGTTGAAAGGCAATTTCCGTGCACATGTTATACGATTTTATTATGCAACATGAATTTCACAATATTTTACGATATTTATTAATAGCAACGCTATTGCAGCGCGTCAAGAATTTATCTCAGGGTATTGCTAGAAACGAAAATAGTATACGAAGCTCGATATATTGATATCTCTTGCACACCATATCCATTTTGGTACATGAATCCTGTGCCGCCCACGCGTACGCGTCTCATTGTTAGGGTACACATTTTCTTAAGAATACGTGCGACCTCACCATACCTATGCAACCCTTTTGAGTGCGATGCATAGAACATGGCGCGTTTTGCACTGCAAAATTTAGAGAAACAGATATCACCAGTAAAATGTAAGATATATGAACATGCCAGCTTCTCATCCTGGAAACGACTTAAAATTCCTTTCTCTCTATTTTATGTATGTTTATCATCTATTCTTCAATATTTCTTCATATTTTTATTAATTTATTATCATTCTCTCTTAATTAAAGCTTGAATGCGAGTTATTAGTATTTCCAAAGTAAATAAAGAATATCGATACTAATAATAATAAAAATAAAAATATATGTCGATATATAATACTTTACAACGCTGGGTTGATAATTCGAATGAAGAATCTGAAAGATATCGATAAAATTCAAGCATCTCTAAACACGAGATAATCCAAGCATGGGACTTAATATTAAATTCTCATACATCTTGCCTATAACTAAGTATTCCAGTGTCCCGCTGATCGCGTTCTCTAAGCGATCGTAATACCGTCATGGTCGGCATGTTCTACGATTCGGCCTTCCGCGATGGATCCAGGAATTAGCCTTCGAAAGAAAAGTGATGAGCAGGTAACTTGTAGCTCACACAAGAAAATAAGTCTACCGAGATGCACAAAAAAAGAAAAGAGACAATAGTCGAGAAACAAGAAAAATTCTAATTTGTATAGAAAAATTATAGAATAAGATATTTGTATATCTTATTCTATTTATTATTAGTAAAAGCTCGAAAAATGCACGACGATAATTTAATTATTAAAAATAAAAATGCAAAATAAAGAATATTCGATTATAGAATATTTGGTAATTATTTTACAATATTTTACAAAAACTAAATATTTTGTTGAGCAAATCGTTGGCGATAACAAACACGGCCTTGTTGGCACTTATTTTTATGGCAGACAGTTGCATATACATATATACAAGGTTGCCGTGCTACCATCCGCACTCAAGCAGATAGCTAGTGACGCGAATTGCTCCGCATTATCGCGTTATTATCAAAAACATTTTCTATGCATTAGCGATTAGTGCGATTAACTAGTTCTATTTATAAATCTATAACGATTACTATTAACTATAACGGCTATTTATATGTAAAACTCTTATAAAACGACTTACATATTTGCAAACAGATTTTATGCAATTTATATTTAGATTTGTCGATTTTATTGTAATTTTTCTTATTATTTTAGTTTAAAAACATGGAGCAATGCATAAGTAATAATTCAGATTAAATAACTTAAGTATAATAAAAAGTCATTATAAATTGTTTATATTTATTAATTAAATATTAATAATCAGTTTATGATATACTGAACAAAATTTTTTTGCTAATGATTTTCTCCCGTGGATACATTGACATAATGACTAAGTATTTGGACGATTTATTATTTATTATAAAGGGAGAATTGTTATAGATAAGTTGTCAAGCATGTATGATTGGAAATGAATAAAGTATAATATATCGCACAATCGTTGTGTTTTAACAATCACTTTTCGGGAGTGCCGTATAAAATATCGCGCGATCATAATGAACTTTGTGTGTGCAATAAATTAAAAAAAAAAGGATGTCGAGCAACGATGGAGTAACTATAAGATGAATAATTTACTTCAGTATTAATTTGTTATTTTATTATTTGGATTAGAATGATTTAAATAAAAATTGGAGAAAATGAATACGCGATTAGTTAAATTTTATAAAAGATTATTCGCCAAATCTAGCGCGCAAAATTGAATGCGTTGCATCGCGTGTCGAGAGTAGAGAGTTCATGAAGGTATGAGAGGAGTACAGAGGAGAGAAAACGGAGAGAAAGAAACGCGCAGGTCTTAAAGAGGGGATTTCGCCGCGTGTACCGTGGCGGGGATCAAATGATAGTCTACGCATCGGAGAAAGAGAGGTGCTGTTCAACGAATAAAGGCATTGCGAGAGAAAGAGAGAGGCACGGAGACGCGCAGACGCGTCTCCACCTTCATCGCTCGGCTCCGACCGTTGAATCGGAGATACCGATAGCGGCCATCGCGGTCACAAATATACCCCGTGTAGGCGGGACCAAAGTTTTCGTCGCATGTGTGCAGTCGTACATGTGTATAAGCTCATGATACATATGCGCCGACGTGGCGCATAAGTAAATGCATGCGACTTGCCGTATAGTAAAGTGACCGAATAGTGACCGATCGGATCAGACTAGTTTTCAGCAGTGCTATAAGTAAAAATCCACTTCTAACTTGAGATAAAAACAAAGTCAAGAATTGTACAAATTTCAATATAAAAATTAATAACAATAATAGCATTCGCTCAATATATCTCTATTATTTTGCAAAATTTTATACAAAATCATAATTTTGTATAAAGTTTTTGGAAACCAACCCTTTCGGAGTATTTGATGTAAATCAGAATACTACAATTTGAAATAGAACTGATTTTGTAATTTTATTTTTTCTGCCTATTTTTTAAATTATTATAATTTAGAATCAATTAGCATTTAGAAAATTATTCGATAGTTCATAGTTATTATATATATTATATATAGTTTGAGAGAAAAGATCTTATTATTTTTCTTTTCATTATTTATTTATTTAGGCTATTTATTAAGGCTAATGCTACAGATAATTCTTTTGATGAATACAAATGTATCTTATCAACTTGTATCAGTGGCTGTCAGAAGCATTATACATTGAAACGATATATGACAGTTTATATGCATCATTTTAATGTATATACATTTTCCTTCATCACGCTCGAATGGATTCGACTGTTAGCGTCCGCTATTCTAACAATTTGAATTTTTTTCTAGCTATTAGATAATATAAATTCTTAATTGGTATTAATGACGTTACATTGCTTGAAGCGTAACAAGTTGGAAGCAGTTTATCTCAATTTGTGATAGAAAACACATATGTCACCCATGACTATAACGACTGTAATAAAATTACCATAGCTTACCGATATCAGAGTCATTTTCATATCGTCTGACAACGTGCCGGGAAAAATCATGCAATCTTATAATACAAACGTGCCATAATCAATTTGCTCTTATATTTCGATAATGATAAAATAAAAGTTGAATTTTGTTATTAATATTGTATTAGTATTGATTATTAAATGATTATTTACTTATTAAAATAATTGCAAACTGTGTTTATTACACGCTTATACATATAATAGTATTAATAAAGTATTTCGCGTATATATTACACTGATCCATAAACCTACATTGTATACATCGTCTACATTATATATTCAAAGTTATGTTGCAAACTCGCGTCATAAATAAGTAACTTTATTCGCGGACCAATATCTAATGAATTCTTTTCGATCATGATTCTCATCTATGGTATAAAAACTAAGGCTTTCAAGATGTCGATCTTTCCATCGGATGTTTTATTCACTAAAGTATGCGGTATGATTGGCGTGAAAAGTCGCAGGCACGCATTGAAATCAATTCATTATTTCGCGCGTTGTGTGATCCTTCTTCGAACGTTTCGTCCGCGTATAGAATTCAAAAAGTTGAGTTACTGAAAAGTTACTGTAGTTAAAAAACATACTTAAGTTAATCAGAATAGTGAGATAAATGTGCATAAAGTAATACAAAGAGCTTAATTGCTAATTTATCTTCGATAAATGAAAATGGCGTTTTCTTTTTATACATAAAAAAGCAGAAATTTTTTATAGGTTTTATCCATTAAAAGTTCTTAAAATAATCGAATAATCGAATAATCAAATTTAAGAGTTATGTAAATATAACTCTATTTGCCGCGTTGTTAAGGCGATAACGATAGAAACTCTCTCTCTCTCTCTCTCTCTCTCTCTCTCGAATATGTTTAAAAATATGTTTAAATCTCCCACAGGTAGAGATGTGATTATGCGAGCTTGTTATATATACATACGTTGATAATAGCATAATTATATTGGCCACGTATATGACACTCTTATATTATAATATTACTATTATTAATGTGATTATGATTTACGATGTCAGATTAATATTACTTCAATGAATAATAATTTCCGATTTACAAATTACTGTCGTCTTAACTTACAAAGTGGTTACAAGTTATCGAATGCGGATGTTTTGTCGATGTTATTTTGTTCCCATGATAAAACATTGTATACACTTCATTAATGTAAATTACAGTGATACGACTGCATTTGTATGACATTTACTACTGGTCATTGTATCTCGACTCATCTGTCGCTTTCTAAAGTAACACCATCCATTAGAAACGTTAAATATATGTATATTTTACAAGAAATATAGTGCAAGCAGACTGCACTAATTGCAAATGCAAATGAAATAATTTACGAATTGTAAATCCATACTATAGTATTAATAAATTACCAAAATATTCTTTTAATATTAAATTATTGACGCTTAATTTATTGAAGTAAATATGACAAATAAAATTAATAAATATAATATTAATACATAGAATTTAATGCGCGCTGAGATGCGATTTATTTTTCCGATATGTATCATCCAAACACAATTATCTATTTTCCTTTTTGCAATTGAACTATCATTTAATACTTATAAGAAAAGAGAGATAGAATCAAAGTTGCTTCTACATATATTTATTTGTGACAGATATTTTTCACATGACTGGTATTGCAATGCAAGACTGGTATTGCAATGCAAGACTTCATTACAATGCAAAAAAGTGCAATTAAGTGCGATTACGAACTCCCTGGCGTGATTG
This sequence comes from Crematogaster levior, assembly GCA_901521435.1. Lineage (NCBI taxonomy): Eukaryota > Metazoa > Arthropoda > Insecta > Hymenoptera > Formicidae > Crematogaster > Crematogaster levior. The sequence goes on from CABEGB010000180.1 coordinate 305,486, forward strand.
CGACGCTCTACGGGAGCGATCTTTCTCTAGTAGAGCGGAAAATATCGGATTCTCTAATAGGAACCGGTTAAGAAAATAATCGCGTTTCGATGTTAGGCGGCGGCGGCACCGGCGGCGGCGCCACATCAACGCGGCGCCGTACTTTTCATGGTCCTCAACGGATCACACGGAATTTAGATGAGAGTCTGGCGAGTTGCGACGAGTCAGAAAGGTCCGACGCCACCATGTCGATGGCACCAGGTATATATCAGTAATGGACACCGATTAAAGGGACCAAATAGAACGAGAAGAACGTGAAAGGCTCCCAGTTTTTTTACGGTGCGTAGAAATCGGGTGCTGTTACGCGATTTAAATTATGAGGTGTGTTTAGTATTCTCTCGTATGAAAAATATAAAAATACTTGCATGTCAGATGACACATTATAACAATATTAATTTATATTAATTATTTTAAACTTATATTATTAATTAAGTCTCTCAAATAATATAACATAATCTTCTCAGTCAAACATAGTAAATAACTGTTGAGTTAAACTTCATGTGTTGTATATGTGCTTTAATAATTAATTAATTTAAAAATACAAATAGCTAAGAATAAAATTTGTATACTCGATGAATTGCACGTAACGTACGTATCAATATGGCATGTTTATGTGTGTATCCTAGAGTTAAGCGTCGGCAGCGCTATTTGCGTATGCCGACCAGACGTCGCGAGCGTACGATCGAAGAGCTTTAATCCGGCAGCATTCGTGGAAGACAAGTCTCTGACGATTACAACGAAGTACTTTGGTGCATCGAGACTGTTCTCATCCCGAGGACCGGCTGGTGCCGAGGCGCCACGGCGCCGACCGCGTAGAAGGGTTTCCTTGTAGATCCTACACAGTTGCATGCGCGCACACATATACGTTTATCACATACGTCGCACGACAGTCGTCTTTTTTTTTTAATTCCTTGGTGAGGTGACACAGAGATCCGGTGATGTCTTGGGGCTCTCGTCGTGTTTGAGGGAGCTTATCTTACCTCCATGACATTATCGTGGATTATTTGTTACCTTGTGTTAGGCGTGTGAATATCTTTAACAATTGCGTACGCAACTCAATCTATGCTTTATTCGATATGTTTTATTCGATAAACTAAACTTTGATAGAATAATGCTGACTTTTTTAAATATTTGCATTTTTATCGTAATTACATAGAGAAATAATTTTATGCAGAAAGTGAAGTTAGGAACGTAGTAGCTTTATAGTAATAGTTTTGTTATTCTATTTGTGAGCTGATTTAAGTTAAGAAATATTTAAAATTATTTGTCAACGATATCTATAATATCCGTATGAATTTTTCTTCTACGACTATACACATGACGTATAAAGATGTGGGAATCGTGTGACACGATTCCGTTTGACGTTCAATAAATAAATGGTTCCTTTGAAGAGATTCAAGTCACGATTTATCGATCGTGTCAGCAAATCATATCTTAGGTGTCACGAATAAACACACCGAAGCTTCATAAAAATTTAATTTTGGTACGGAATACTATATTCTAATGAAAAAACATTAAGCATTAAAAGACATTTTAAACGTAGGTACGTATATGATATATAAAAAGTGTATAATTTTCCAAATCCGAGAAAATATAATATATAATATGTAATATATGATATATAATATATATCTATAGGATAGAAAGTTATTCATCTCATAGTTAATTTACTTATGATTAATTAATCGAAAAAACACAAAGCAATCTTTTGATTACCCGTGTGAACCTTCGAGTCTCGATTCAAAAACCGCAGTCAAGGTGATCTTGTCGCGTATCTTTTCTTTTTCTTGGCACTTCGAAAAAAAGAAGTCAATGATAATAAGAAAGAGAAAGTCAGAGACGAACAGATTGAGCCAATAAACTAACTCGGCAAGCTATCTTTTAAGTAATTTTTTGCGATCAAAAATGCGTGACTAATTGATCAAGGCGTGATATTTTTGAAAAATATGGTAGACATAAATGTAACAACTGAAATGTATTAATGTATTAATTTATTAATTAGAGTCTATAAAAAAGGAAATTAAGTTGAAATAAAATAAAATTAGCTGAGAATGAAATTGAAGTGATTTATTAAAAAGATTTTTTTCTAAGAAATTTTGTAGATTTGGTACTGTAAATCTATGCTTTAAAAAAGTGACATGTATGTACATTTAGATTGTAGAAAATTATAAAATATGAGTACTTAGCTAAATAAAAAATTTCTGCTTTTATAAGAGCTTTTACGAAACATTAAGACAGAAATGTACGAGAAAGGAGATATCGATCTTATCCTATTCAATTAACACAATTCCTGAGAAATTATGTGTGAGACGGTGAGATATATGCGTATCCGATCGCCCCAGGGTGCCTCGGACCTGCCTTTCGGTAACCTGAGACCGTAGATGCAAACACCAGATAAGATCCTCTGAGGGATTATGGTCCAGTTTCGGCACGCGCCTCTTCCTCTCACGATTCTATGAGAAACTCGAGGGATGCTTGCAAAGGTGCGAACGACAAGTCAATGTTTGCCTTGTTTATATAGCAATATTTTTTCTCAATATATATTCAATCGAATATGCAATTATTCTCCCTTTTTATAAAATCTAAAAGATATCTATTAAATGCTTTTCAATACCATAAGTATTTTTCGATTTTTCTTTTCATTATAGATGGTCCTTTATACCGCGAATGATCCGTGATGCTTATTGACTTTACGTAGTCAAGCGAGTACGTATAATTAACTCTAAAGTCATATAACTCGCCGTGCATATGCATTGGACTATAACAACGATCGGCATACACTTATGTCTATTCTAATGTCAATGTTCCTCTGAACTTAAATGCCTTTGCAAGCTGCTCTCTCCATTATTAGTACGATATATAGTAAATCTCCTCGTGAAATAAATTTATTTGCGCTTACGCCACGATGAACACGGACACATCTTTTTATAGGTGTAAAAAGGGAGAAGCATTAAAAGACAAAAAAAGAAGGGAAGAGAGAGAGAGAGGAAGAAAAACGGGAAAGGAGGACGGGCTTCTTCGCGACCTCTGCAACGAGAATTTCTATTACTTCGATCCTCTCTACCGCCACGTAGAAATATCTGATGTTCTCATGTACACATGAGTGTCACAGCGTATTCGATTCGATTGCACAAATTAATCGGCGTGATGAAAGTAATGTTAAGGTTCAAAGTAAATACATGTACCTAAGTCTTAAAGAAGTCAAAGGCAAATGACAATCAAAATTCAAATTTCGTGAGTATACCGTCGAATAAAAGAGAAGTAACGCGGTTGTGCTCTATTTGTATTATCACTCACACACTGCAGATCTATCTAAGTAACATAAATTCCAAAAATAAATTTTTTATTTACTGCAAATCCTTTTTCCGAGATGACGGATGAATATATCGTTCCTTATCATCGTTTTCTACAATTTATTTTTTCCTTCAAACAATTCAAGTATCGTTTCAAGTTTTGAACCACTTGTGAAACACTTTAGCGAATCGTTTTTGATTTACTGTTGCGTATATTTCACTGGAAATAACGATCTCTTTTTATCGCTATTTTTATTGTCCGTCGCGCGGAGATACTGGTTGAATTTAGCAGTAAATCTGAAATACGCGCATGGAAGACATCGTGTGCACGTTGTATAGATGTTTTTTCAGAAAACATCAAAAAATAAAAAAGATAACTCGTATCGCTTCTTATCATATGTGGTTTATCCTTGTCGAACTTACAAAGATTTTATTTCAACTCAAATCAGTTTTATTTTGTAAAAATGTGTAGAAAATAATAGGTACATTAAACGTTGCATAATTTGTATTACAAGTTATAGGGAAATATCAATTATAAAAATTAAAAGAAACTAAATTTTTAGAATAACATCGCTCTATGATGTTAACAATTTTTAATTAGTTCTGGTCTAATTTGCATTAATAAAAAATTTATAACAATATTTCAAACAAAAATGTTCCGCGCTGGCGTTAAGAAGCAATAAATCGGAATCGCTTTTGGCATCTCGACAGTCAGAAGTAAACCATAGCTACGAAGATCGGCGCCAAGACTTAGGTTGAGCTTCGTTAAGTAATTTGTCGGTCTTGACATTACACGAAACGGACCATCTACCTAGGGAGCAACATATTCGTCCTTCGCTGAGAAGAACGGCGACGTGCTGATTTGAGTCATTCGACCGTTATAAATTTTACGTTTCATTAATAGAATGTCATTAATAGAAACAATGTTTCGCTAACTTTCTTTTTCGTGAATCAGAATTAGCGAGAATCTTGGAAAAAGGAACGAAGCACAGGAAACAGACATTACGGACTGATTTTGAATTTTGAACATTTTGATTTAAGTAAATGAAGACAACTAATTAAGTTAAAAAAAAATTAACTTAAAATTCTTTGAAAGTTAACTTTTCAAAAAATTACAGTACTATTTCTGAAATTATAAAATATATTTACAGCAAAATTAACATTTAGTTTTCGGATAGTAGGACATTTAAGATTTACATAAAGAATCGAACGATTGCATCGATTACTGCAACTTTGGAAAATATCGTACGCTATTATAGAAGTAGCGCATGTTACTTTATATGTCCGCAAAGAGAGTGCAGTCGAATACATTCCCTAGTATATGCACGCCTCCGATGCCGCATGCCCGGCACGTTATTACCCAATTATTATTCAATGGTACAACAATCCGCAACTTTGCGGGTGCATTACTATAGGCTTCGTAGAATCAACTTACCGACGTAAAATTTCCTGCACAGTTAGTATAAAATCAGTGAGCCAAGGAGTAAATGAGCAAACAAATAAATAAGTAGATGCTTACATAAGGGGCTCCGATCTCTCTCGCGAGGCCCTTCTCCCCTTATTCGCACTGTTGTTAGTTACGCGCGCCGACTTTTCACGCGTCCAGAATAAACGAGATCTCAATCGCACAGAATAACGACGCGAACTTGTAAGCACGGAAACCGGATGAGCCGCGACGAGTACATGTGCATGCACGCGTGCGATGGAAATCGAGCATTTTTTCTCGTATGTTTTTTCTCATCTTTCATATCTGCTGGTACGTATATCTAGACGCTATTGTCTATCTCTTTTTTCATGGTAACATATTTTCATGATTCGCTTATATGTAGGAATGATTAATAATATTCTCTAGATGTATTTCTGCAAAAGTATGAGAAATATACTTTAGTATTCTAAGCATTCTTTTATATGGTTTAATGTTTTAGATAAATGTTTTAAAATATTTTTTATTAAGAGTTTGTATTACATAAATTCCTGTAGTATTAAATGTACTTTGTAAAAAAAAAAGGATATTTTAAATAAGATTCGCGATAGATAGAAATCGTCGGAATAATCAAATTTTTAGCAAATTCAAGATTCATGTAAGCTTCTTACAAATATAAAAAAGAAACATTTGTTCAAACATTCGTTAGCACCCCGTTTACCTACGTACACTTGCTTTACATTAAACATATGGTCGATTTAATTTGCAAACATTCTTCGAGCGAGTTGCAAGATCCAATTACAAAAAAAGGAAAGGAAGGGAAAAAGAAAGAAATGCGAAGAGAGTAGATCTAGAAAAAGAAAACTCGTTTGAATCATGCCGGATATGCTCGAGATCGCGGTCGCGTTTATATGTTCCGCTGTTCATTGTGACAACTCGATCGCTCGAAAATTGAACTTTGATAGAATCGTCGAGAAAAAAAGCTGCAAACAAAAGCCACAAAGCCAAAATTTGTGGACATGCATCTTATTATGTACTTCTTACTATTATGTATTTCCAATGAAAAATATTGAAACTAATTACAACAATTATGCATAATTCTTTTCTTTTCTTTTTTTGCAGCTGAAGTTTATGCTAATTTAGCAGTCAATTATTCCGAATAGCTAGAAATTATCTGTAACGACATTTGTAAAATAACAAAATCAGAGAATCGTTTAAATCACAGGAATTGATTAATGTTGAAAGAATCGATCGGGGAAGAGACGAATATATATATAGGTACAGATTGCCGGAAATGATCATATCTAATTAGGATATATTATCTTCTACGTATGTATGCGAAATGTCAATGACTCTTGATAAATCGGAACCACCGACGATTATATGGCGTATCTATTAATACGGTTAACTAGATCGTGAATTACATGCTGTCGCCCAGTCCCTTTTACATACCGGTGTGCGCGATTACGAACACGTCCGGCGACTTCGTTATCGTAATTTCGAGAGTTTTCCCACGTGATCACCGATATATTTATACGACACATTTATCACATCATGCAATTTCGTTTTCCGAATTAATCGTTGAAACTCGTAGAACATACACGGAAATTGGTTTTTCGCGTAAGAACAAGATACAATAAATACGACGAAAATGTCAATGTATTCTAGATAGATGTATGTAGAAGAATCGAAAAAAAGTGTATAACATTATGCACGAGTACGATAAATGAGTATTGTATGTGTTTATAATTGAGATATTTGAAAATTTTGGCAATTTGCATTCTTGAATTGTTCAAATTAAGACGATGTCTTGCTGGTGCTCACTCATGGATTATGTCGAGTATATTGCAAAATCCGAAGGAGTAAAATCAAACACCCGCAGCGAGGAGATGGGCATGCGCATGTGGGTACTTTGATATAGTACAAGTGCGGTTCTCTCTAATGCTGCTTAAATATTTATGAATTACATCGTGAATTACATCGCCTTACACATTTCCATTTTTCAAAAACTTGAAGCCCGAACCAGGAAGCACGACCTCTCTCACTCTTTACACGGTACCTCTGCTATTCACTCGAATGCTGCGGAGAAGATTTATGCATCCAACCGACATTCACGCAGGTGCGGTATTCGCGAATATGAGTACTTGTGCACGGCGAAGATGTACGTGGCTCGTCTCGGCGCGTTAATCGATATCTAATAACTATTCGAAACTACTTTCCGAGATTTCCATCCAGATAACGGGTAAATCGTTAAAAAGACGAAATTATGGCAAAATACCGATATACATATGTACATATATGTATATTAGTAATGCAGTAATGCAGGTATGCTCAGAATCGGTTCAGAGTATGCGACTTCTACGTCGTTCTTCTTTCGTATTCGCGTAAAAAGTATCTCAACAGACATGATTCCGGGTTGACGTCGTCGATGTCATCGTCATCGTCGTCGTTTTCGTCTTGTTCGATTAGTAGGCGTTGGATTCTCCGTTCGCGATTGAGACGCCTGCTTGGTTTTGCCTGCCTGCATGTGTCGTTGTCGTTGAGATACGCGCGATAGTTATCCTTTTATTTGGACTATCGCGTGCTCTCGCGCTGCGTAAATCGTGGGCGGACGATTTGAACGCGCGTTACAGTTGATGTTGGGGATATTGAACTCTAACTGTGACAAACTCAAGGGAGTGAAAAAAGTAGATTTGTTATAATAAAAATATGTTGAGTAACTTTCTTTAAAAGCTTCTGAAAATGTTTAAGAAGTAATAAATTATTTTGTATTTTTATTTTTGTTCATTTCGAAAATTGTGAAAAATATGTTATTCTAATTTATAATCTTGTAATAATGACGTCATCAAGGTGACTAATAAATCAATGTGGCTCGAAGCAATCTTCTGTCAGAGGTACTCCATCGCGATGGGGAACGATTCTCGTTGAAACTTCCGGTTTTAGTCTGGAACATGACTTTCCAATAAGGTCGATGGCGTAGCAGACGGCTGTTACTGGCATCTGCAGCCGGTATATACCTTCGAGATGCCGATTTGAAGCGATACACAGTCTGCCAGGTAAGAGCAAAACCAGGCTCGTGACGCATCAAGCACGCTTATCTACACGCAATATCTGAATGTCCATCCATGCGGCACCATCCGACACCGATGAACGACAGGACGGGAATTCGTCGTAGGGCTGATCTCGAGGCCGATTAGATACGAAGAACGCGCGACCGGAAGTGCACTAACACTTTGGTCAAATGGCCGATGTCGATAAACGGATTCGTAATGTCGGATTATAGAAGATTGTAATATTGCAATCAGCTGTATTTTATACAAAAATAAAAAAATCTTACTTCTAAATTGAACTTTTAGTTTAAGAGATATCTAATTAACAATAAAAAAAATTTTATTAAAGAAGAATATCTATATATAGGTATATTCTCTAAGTTTGGATGAAATTAAAAAATCTTAAATATAATAACTGCAAGTTTTTTTGTATTTTTGACTCATAAATTAAAACTAAAAAATGAACACTAGAGCCATGATCACATTTTAGTAATACAAATAAGTAATAGGTGTTTTATTTGATCTTTAAAAAAGTTAAGTTTTCTATTGTAGCAGCAAATATATATATATATATATATATATATATATATATATATATATATATATATATATATATATATATATATAATAATAGTGGGTCGTCCTGTCATTAATTCCCCTATCGATGTTGCATGCCTTCGATAGTAGGGAATATTTGGTTATAGCGTTTCAGACGCCTTTGCAGTAATCATTTGAGATTCCATGAAATAATTCTCAGCTACTAATAAAATTTTATTTTATCTGTATATTGAAATATTCTGCCATATATGTTTGTCGAAATTACATTTATTTTTGTATCAAATAAAAAAAAATGTATATAATAGATATAAACATAGATCTTGAATGATTATTGTAATATCCGAGAATTCTCTCTCTTTTTTTCTTTCATATATTTAAAAAGCAAAATTTTACTATACAATTATAATCATATACATATGTTATAATCATACAAACAAATTAGATAAGATTTTGCAATTTGACTTGAGACAATGACTATCCAAAGAAATTTAGCATCTTTATTAATTAATATCTAATAGCAAACGCTTTATCTTCTTTAAATTAAGGTTTTATTTTTAAGATAGTTAATATTAAAAATAAAAAAATTACGATAAATAATCCATTTTTCAGAAAATTTCTTATTAAAAAAAAATAAAATTTTGTATAAAGTTTGTATAAAGTTTGTACAAAGTTTGTTTTCTATAACTTACTATTAAGAGAGAAGAAAGTAATTTCTTCTATCAAATATGATTTTATCAAATATGATTTATAGTTATAAAATACTTGGAATATCATATATATATGTGTATACTACTGATAAAATATTTCAATCATTATTCAAATATTATATAACGGCAATAACATTTTCTTAAAGACATCGCACATATACAATGTACAATGATACAAAATTCTCTTCAGAATTTACGTAAACGAATGCAGAAATGACGTGGAATATCTGCAATCATGACTTTGCTTGCGTTAATCATTTGTGCGTCGTGATGCGATGCAAATTTTAATAAATGCAACTAATCAGAGTGGCCTGTCTTTCGACACCACCGCGTAAAACACACCTGTATGTTTTACTTGACGCGTTCAGCGTGGACGTACACGTTCCGCTACCGTATGCGCTATCGCGATAGCCTGGATTTATTATATGTGGGTTAATATAGTCAACTTGATTGAATGCATCGCGAGTGGTTCAAACTTGCATGTTCATATGATCGAACGATTACATATTAACGCCCAATTAATAGTCTGCTCGATGATATGAAAAGAATAATTTGACATGCACAAATTGTGATAATTCCATATAAAAATAATATTAATTTATTCGCAATAATCACAATATTCTTATTACATTACTTAATTGATTGAATACTATATTTAAATACACGTACCATTTTTAATTGCACATAAAAATTATAATTGTGAATTTTTTAAGATGCAAATACGATTAACAAGTTGACTGGAATTGAGCGTCACTGCAAAATCGAGGATAATTAGGAATTATCCTATAATATAATATAAAATTTACCGCGATACATTGCTTTCTGCATTCTATCGTGATGGTCGCTTTTTTCTTTGGGAACATATCACCTACCACTGCCATACAGATGTCACACAATTCTGTCTTACTCCTTTTCCCGAATATTAAATAGCTTGTTTTACTCCTTTTTCCGAATATTAAATAGCTATATTTAGTACGAATATTGATATCTGATACTATTTGTTAAATACAAGTTTAACCAAATAAGAATTAGTTAAAATAAGCAATGAAAAAGGTTATTTCAAAATTGTTCTAAAGTCACATTTTTTTAAAAAGCGGAGATTATAAAATTTTTGTATTATAAAAATTTACAGCATTATTAAATACATTTTGAAAATGTCTGGAATATTTTTATGTTCTAATCGAGAAGAATAATCTCTCTCTTCATAATCTTGCAAACCACTTGAGAATCACTGTTAACTTATTGGCAGGTCGTGTCTTTATACCTTTTGACCGTCTCGATCAGCACAACAGACTTTATTCCAAACCTCCCACTTATGATTTGCCGCGCAGTATTTGGCGTATCACGATTTGCATTAACTAAAAGCGCTGAAAAAGTTGACGACGATCGCGTTGCCATTTTTTTTCACGCTGCCGTTGCTGCGAAATCTTGTTCGTCGGTTTGATAAAATATTATTGCACTCCGTGTTATATCAATCGTGTCTGCGATCGCTGGTTGAAAAACAGGGCAAAGCGAGACTTAACGGTGACATATACGTGACATATACGTGAGCACACGCACATGCATTTGTGAGCCAAAAACACATGGGAACGAGGACAAGAACGAGGGTCCCGATCCTCGTAAAAATTCACTTAGCTCCATCAAATTATCTGGCCGACATCACATTCATTAAGCACCGAGAGATGACAGTACCTTCCGTTCCCGTAGTCCGTAAATGCACTACATTTTTAATGCAGAGATGCATGAAATATGATATGATCAATGTATTTGTGAAATGTTACAAAAAAATCAGAAGTTACTCGTCAATACAAGTATAAAAAGTATGCTTGTCCTTGGATTTAAGAAATTAAAGGTAAGCTTAGGATCGGAGAATTAAATAAACATATCAAAATAAACATGTCTCCAAGAGATCATAAATTGTAAAAACTATCTCGAAACACTCGAGATAGTTAGTAAAGTGAAGACTAATAATGTACAACACATAGAGCACGTCGTGCTCGGCGCTTTCACGGGCGGACACGCGCGATAGCACTCGGCGATTCGCGAGTGAGTAGAACTGAAACGAGGCGCGACACTACGATACACTATATTATTCTCTTAATCCCTGTAGTATCTTAATTATTGAATTTATTAAAACGCGACGTAATCCCGACGAGTCGGTATTATAATCTTGTGAAACTCGCGCAGTAATGTGGTCACGCCCGAGCGAGGCAACGCTCGCTCGCGAGAAGTTAATTAGAAAACAAACAGAAAATTAACACGAACTCGGCAGCGCGAATCCCTCCGGACGGCCGTTACTCGCGATTTATCGTAACCCGTTGTGGATCTGGTCTCGGTGATGACCGGTTTGCGTACATTGGAGGATTGGTCGCTCGACTTGATCGACGATCGAAAATCGCTGATCGTCTGATCCCTAATAAATTCGTTTCTCTTGCGACTGACCTACAAGAAAGCCTTAAGAATAATCTAAGGTGAATCTTCGGAGTTTGCATATAATTATTTTCCAATAGAAATTTAATTCTCGACGTTATTGGAGCTTTATTAAAAAAGACATAGCGATTATTTTCTGTACAATTAAAAATTATAATTAGAATAAATAGGAATCGTTAAAAAGATTTCCCTTTTCTTTTACAATGTAACTTGAAAAATTTTCAAGATTTCTAAATTTAAAATTACTAAAAGTTTTCGTTTGACAGTTTTAGATTCTAGAAATTCTATATTTTATTAATTCTTGGTTCTACACACCGCTCCTGGAAAGCCCGCATTTCTTCCGCGACGAGGGACAAACCAGTTTCGTTGTCGACGATGACGACGGAGAAGAGGAAACCGGCAGGAGAGAACGATCGTGGAAAAGCATGAAGAAATCATGAAATATCGTTTGATCGCACGGATGTTTAACCCGTTAACGCGTGTGGGGCGTTAATCGATCGTGCTTTCTTGGGTTTTCTTTTCTGGAGCAGTTCGCGTTAACTGCATGCGCGAGACACTGTCCAGTTATATGCACAGGTTTTCAAAAAGTCGATACTTACGACCGGACTGCGAAAATCTTCACTGACCGTTAATCTTGATTTATGATAAGCGCGACCGCGATCTGGTCCACAACCGATCGCGCTGCTATAATTGGATTGTACGCAGGATGCAAGACCGACGCTACCGACGCAAGTCGCCGCACCGGTCGTTTTCGTTCTTTTTGACTAGACAGAGAAAACGTCTGCGATCGCTTGGAATAGCAATTACATGATTTGAAAAAGCAAAAACAGATTTATGATATTACTATTTCAATGCGAATATATATTTCTTATTTTTGCTATGGGTTTTCAGTGAAACTTAAACTTTGACGGCAGATAAATGTTTAAAATATATTTCTCCTAGGAAAAAATTTCAAAACATTCGTTGCACTCGTAAAATATTTAAGCAAATATACCTATCTATCTATACAACTTTAACAAGCATTTTCAAAGCGCTGCATTATGTTTTAGGTGCAGATCATTAATATACTATAATTATGGATTTACTATCACAAACAGAACTGCTACATAGATAAGAACTTGATGAATGATCTCTATATGAACAAAATTAATCGTGTAAAATTACACATAGTAATTAATATGTCATATTATACGTCGACTGTTTAATATGTCTATTTGATCATTTACCATTGTCCGTATATCAATTGAGCTAAATGATTCCAGATTTATAATACAGAAGCCGTTCAAACATTTTTACCTGCATATCATAAACGTTATTAGCATATCTTGTAACATTATCGTAACATTATCGTATTTCTTACGGTTCTATAAATATTAACAAATGTGTTCCTCTGAAAAAATACGGAAACAGTTTTTAGGGATTTTTTTACTTTCTGCTATCACTGATATCCACAGTGAATATATGAAATCAAGTCCACCCATTGCTCCCGTATTTTCTTTTCTTTCCTAATATTATAATTCCATGGTTCGTTATCATCATTAATAGATTCCATATACACTCTGTTCGTGAGTAGACCGAGTAAATCTTAATTAGGTGTCGGTCGCACTGTTTGCGACAAATAGAGAAAATTAAGCAGCTGAATCCGTTAGCCGCTGCATAATATTATACATATAATTTGAGAGAAAGAGAAGCAGAGACCGGTCGAGACTATACCGATCGTCTACGGATCGATCGTGCAAACGATTCGGAAGGCGCCAAGAATGCTTTCGTCGTTCACTTCGACAAGCGATCGTCGATATTAAGGCAACGATGTATATGAGTACATTTGCATTCTGTAGCGTAGTATTCAACCGAATATTCAACTGAATAATTGGATCGTGAATTGCGCACACGCGCACATTTTGCACGGTGCCGAAACCGGTCCTGAAGTGCATGTGTCGGGAAAATAATCTTCTCGCTTAATTAGGACGATCGATATTTGCCCAGAGCATTCCGGCAAATTTTCACGATAGAAATTTTCTTTGAAGAATAAAAACGAAAGATTACTAGATTAAAATATGACTTTGTAGAGAACTTGAAGAAAAGAGCGATACATATTATATCAAAATATTATATGTAGGTTGATATTTTTACAATGCATTATTAATCTGTTTAAATACTTTTACGACATTTTTTACGTAAATATAACGAGTTTGAACGTACTAACAGTATCAGTTAGTAATCGTATCAGTTAATAATTGTACCAGTTAGTAGTGAGCTAGGTCGTTGAGACTCGATACGCAGTCTGTGAAAATGTTCGACGATATTAAGCAAGCGCAAAAGTAATCGCGCTTTCTGTTGTAAGTAACGGCGGAGACTTTGCCGTTTTTCACCGTGGCGGCTCGTTATTCGTGGTATTTACTTTGCCGAGACGTATTTATAACGCACGGTCGCGATAAATGATTCTTTTTCCATTTCTTTTTCTATCTTTTTCCAACTACGATCTAAACCGGTCAAGCACCAGATCGGCAGCGACCGCAGCATAAATCGCGGATATAGCGAGTAAGAAGATCCGCAGACGGCGCACGACGATACTCTTCCCTTTATCATCCAATTAACGATAAGACTCCATTACGTTTATTCGCCCTGGCGGATGATTATTATTGCGTCCCCGACCAGGACGTTACGATTATTGTGCCTGGTAGATACGACCGCGATTTTATCGGCTGGTTCGTACGATATCCGCACAGCTAATCTGTAAAGTAGTTAAACCGTCCGATGCGCGACTTTGATAAGGCCGCCGTGTTCTCTCTCTCGCTCTCTCTCCCTTCTTTTTCTTTCTGTTTTTCTTTTTTTTAATTATCGCGAAATGACTTCATCTTGCGCATGTTGCGCTTGTAAGAATATAACAATATGGAGCATAAGCTACTCGTTTGAATAAAAGATATAAGACTACGCTGTAAAAAAGAACAAAAAAGGATAACCGACTGGAATATGAAAAAATAAAGTTTAGTTATTTTCGATAATGTGTAGACAGATTCATGTATTGAAAGAGATTAAGCTTAGTACAACCATGTATTTTCCGTGTAACATCTGGCTGTGTCGAAAAGCATTTTCTTCAACGGACACGCGCGCGACTAACATACTATATTTGCTACGTAGTAGAAATAATTGCGATTGCTTCGAGTGATCGTTCGTAATAAGCGGTTGGTCGACTTACGTCCCGATGGAGATTAATTACATCACGGCGAACAGTTGATTTATTGAAACAAATTGACATAATCATGACCTCGTGACAATTTTCATAATTATAGTAGTTATGGAAAATGCACTTCTTCGAGGCTACTCATTTAATAGTATTTCCAATCAAATTAAAAATTTCTTCGCTTTACATCAGCAAACAATTAGATATTTTCCTACGAATAGCACCTGTTTTAATCATGTCACTCTCTCTCTCTTTCTGGCCTTTTTTATTTTACTCACGCATACTAATAGTCAATAAGTATAATAGTTTTGTTTATTGGTTCGCACAGAAATAAATTTTCTCATAACAACTTGCAACTTCTTGCAACTAACAATTGCCGCAATGCTCTATTCCATCGTGTACTCCCGGGATATCAAGCTACCGGAGGAAGCTTTACCAGACCGCATGCAGAGAGTCGGCGTTTCGCTTGAATGCATCCGATTGCAGTCACTGTAGCAGCGGTGGTGGCGGCGGCGGCAGCGACTGCTGCGAGACACCTTTCGACCATATAACGTTGCATCGCGCACATTCATTGGATTGCGTGTCGATTTTTAACGAATCGAGCCGCGCACACATTCGTCTCGTTGCAAACGATTTTACCGTTAATCGGCTTACGCAATCGGTGCGATATATCGAAGCTGAGCACGCGAACACGTGCGCCACGCCTGAAAACACGAAAATTTTCAAAGCTACGAGTTGTTTGGAAATTACAAATAGGAGAACGCGTATTAGATTCTAACGTACTCGTAAATGAAAAACATTACCAATTATGAAATCTGCACAAGTAATAAATTTTTAAGTTAATATAATATAAACAGGATGAGGATTATATCGGCGACAAGAAAAGATATCGTGATTATCTTTTGTATGAACATGAAACAAATATTAAAATGGAATATCAAGCTCTAGATTAACATACATAAAAAAAGTTTCTTTCTATTTTATGCTTTCAATATTGTACTTTGACCGCATAACATGCGATCCAAGGGAAATGCACCCTCTTTCTGACATCATCTGAATTACACGTGAAAAATCAGATAAGAGCAGGTCGTTGCGCTGTAAAAAAATGCATAAAACGAGAAAAATTGCAAATTTCGAATTTCGATGCACTCGCTACAGTAAAGTTCTCGGTTAGCATGCTCGTCACGCGACATTCTCGTCGACGAAGATGCATTAAAACGAGATGGGATTTCAACGTAAAGTTTTATTGAGATTTAATGGAGTTATCGGGTTTGCTCCTGTCTTCCTTCTCTTTTCCCTTCTTCTTTTTCCTTCTTTCTCTTTCTCTCTCTCTCTCTCTTTTTTTCTATTCATGTTGTCGGGACGAGGTGCTGCTCATGCGTGCGAATTTATGATCCACGTTGATGATTTACCCTTAGTCGTTGTGAGAATTCGCCCGAGGGTGATCCACGCCCGTAACTATCGGCCGATCACGCAGGTAATATTGCGCGCAGCGATACAATTTAACTTTTCGATATGCGATTCGCATAGGCGCCGCAAAAGAAGACTGTATGTACATGAAATAGACGCAATGAGGATCACGTATTTTATCCTGATCACAAATATTGAAAATATTCTTAAAAATACCTATTTGTGTTAAGCATTGATAAATTTTAAATTATAAGTTAGTCATAAACCACTTTTTCTACAAATTAGATTACTTAAATAGATAACACACAAGAATTTACAATTCAAACAATTTTTTGAGTCTTATTTGTATAGAATTTATTCCATATTTTAGTTTTAAAAAGCATATAATTTTTATTTAATAAAAAATAAAAGCTTCAAATTTGTAAGACTTTTAAAACAATTTTGATGACGCTTATGTGTTCAGCTTCCTGAGGAAAATCCTGATCAGCAACTACATGCGATTATGTCTGGGGGCTTAAAATCACAGTCAGTATTCGTTGACACGAAAATATAATTAATTAACGTCGCGTATGATCGATTGCAAATTAATGCAAGTCGATGGAGACGTGATAAAATATCTTTCAAGTGTAACTTTGTTACACATGGAGGATCATATAATCATTCCATCATTTCATCTTTTTCAGTAATTGATACTCTTAGACTTATGTATCATATTTTATAATAAATACGAAAGAAGAAGGATTTTTTGTAGTGGCTTGAGAGATGAGAAACGAATATGTGATATATAAAATTTAAATATTAATAAAATTCTAGAAAATTCTAGAAAATTTCTGGATGCATATATATTGATACGAATTAATGGTTAGAAATGTATGTATGTATCTTGGCTAACTAACAAAATCAATATTATTGTAACATTTACATTTACAATAAATGCAAATTCACACGAAAGGAACAATTGCTTCCTTGACATCACTTGGTCACTTGTAAGATCGAAAGTCGACATATCACCGATATAACGAATGTCGGTATTATAAGGTGAATACGCATTGCGCTCATCTGCGTGCTCGTGATATCGTCGGAATGCGGGCTGATATGTACTCTATCGTATCGTAAATCCTATCGGAGAGCTGCTGTGAGATGCTGTCGGCAGCCCTTTACCTTCGCATTCTTCACGGTGCGTAGTACTTTGTTCGTTTCAAAAAAGACAACTCCGTAATTATATGAACAATTTAATACTTTTCGATATTTTAATCTTATTATCGGAAAAGTCACAGATAACTAATTTTTAGGTCAAACCTTGAAGAGAAAATTTTATTCTATATTTTCATATTTTTATTCTGAGTCTTCTTTTTTCAGTTATATTATAAGAGAATTCTCTTATACACAAAGGTATTATTTACTTTAATAATTAGAGAGTCACGAGCAATAAGAGACATCCGTATGAACTATCGGGAGAAACCGTGGCTCGCGCAATTAGCGGCTCGCAATAATTTAAGCGGCTTCAATTAATGCATCTGTACGCCGACGAGAAGCTCACCGCTGAGCTTCGCAGATAGGCGAGCGAGTGAAATTTCTTTAACGTACTCTTCCCAGGCCAGTAATTAACACCATGATCGTTATAGTCGTACTGTTCGTCAATTCGTTAAAGTGGTTGTATTTTTTAATCGGTATCTTCGTAATTTTCTTCATAAAATTTTTCTGGTTTAC
This sequence comes from Crematogaster levior, assembly GCA_901521435.1. NCBI lineage: Eukaryota > Metazoa > Arthropoda > Insecta > Hymenoptera > Formicidae > Crematogaster > Crematogaster levior. The sequence goes on from CABEGB010000180.1 coordinate 323,290, forward strand.
AAAACGGGCAAACCGGTCATACCGACAAATACTTCAAAGATTAAGACATCAAACGATTCAAGTATAAAATGAAAAACCTATTTTTATGAACAAGAGACAACATATGCATTGTCCAGTTGTTGCGTATGTAATTGTTGCAACCTGGAATAGATGAAAGAATGGCCGCGTAAAGAGGTGCGACGATGCTTAATCTCATCGAAATAACGATAATGGCCAACGTGTACGTTACATATCTTATCCCCTTCGATGTGGAAACAGTTATATCCTCACGGGACGAACGACGGCTCCCGCGGATTTATGGAAGTGGACGATGTGACAGCATGAGGAAAAATGCAAGCGTGGCTGTATATGCGTATATACATGTATATGTAAGTACGCATATATTTACGCATCGTCGTGCACCGCCTGGCTCACCTTCCTTCTCGGCGAGAAGGAGGTGTTTGCATTGGCCTAGTGCCGAGGCGCGTTCGCAAGGCGAAATTAATTACCCCGTCCTCCGATGTAACGGGTCTTTGGCCGATACTGAGAGAGAAAGAAAAAGGTAGAGAAAGAGACGACGAGAGAAAGAGGGAGAAAGAAAGAGTCCAGTCGGCATTGCATCCGATACGATTTTATCAGATTTTATTGCGGATTTACAGTTGCCGGAAAACAGCAGGGCTGCGCTTGCTTTCGAAGGAGTATCGGAATTAGCCGCGGTAGTCGGCCATAAATCTGACGTATGACACTTGGCGCCGGTCCCACGTGTCGATCCGCGTGTGGATCGAATTGCAATCAAGTTCAAGTTGCTCGAGCGAACATCTTGCAAGCGTTCGTTTTTCAATCATTTACGAGTACGCACTAACTTCTAAATGTCCTGTAACAATTATTCAGAATGAGTATTTTATATTAGATTAATATGAATGAAGTTCAAGCGAATGTACAAGAATTCTAGTCAATAATTAATTACTGTAATTTCTAAGAAAAAAATAAGGACTAAGAATATTTTAAAAGAATTTCTCTCTAGTGTATTAAATAAAGTTTAGATTTAATTAAATTAATAGATAATTAATTAGTAGCTTAAAAACCTTTCATTGAAGATTGTAAATTTAAACCGATGTTAAAACGGGGAATCTAAGCAGAAACATCGATAACTTGATAACATCATGCTATTAACATTCTTAGCAGTGTATCGTCGCCTGCAATTACGAAGCGAGAAACTTTTTTTAATTCGCGCTGTGCAATATACGGCCCTAGCAACGTACGATTCGTATCGGTGTCAAATTATTTACATGCTCGTGATGTGGGAGCTTTGGAGAGGATTCCGTATGCATAAGAGCAGCACATATTAACCCGACTTTTTCCATCTCTCTTGACGATTCGCGTGACTGGCAATACCTCGATCGTTCTCACTCGCATTTAATCGCGGCAAGTAGTGCTATGCGAGCTCCTACAGTCTTTCGTAATTATGCATATATGCTGCAATGTGTGGTAATAAAAGGCAGATTGGGAGGAACTCATCGATTGCGATCAAACCGTTTTCTGAAAGAAAGTCAATTCACTAGACTATTTTCATATTTTTTTTCTTATACATTTATACATAGCCATTCACACACACACACACACACGCGCGCGCGCGCGCGCGCGTACACACATACATGTTTGGCAGAGACCAGCTCCAAGGCGAAATAAATTCTCTCACGCATACATCCGTTCTTTCTTTCAGATCTCATATTCGGAAAGTGTGATCGCGCTCGTATACACGCATATGCGCGCACACGTGGGCGCATCTCAGCTTCCAGCGAGCTGGCCGACCGTCGAAGGTGTTGTTATAATTTACGATTATACCGACTACATAGCGCGCGAAGAAATAGCAGCTAACCTCCCCCCGGACAACTCGCTAACCCACACGGACGAATGACTCGCGGACACCTAAGAAACACCAAGCGTTTGTTCGCCCTGCTAACAACGTTGTCGTTGAGGTCGTCGATGGAAGGCAGAGGCGTATTAAAAGGTCCGACCTTCTTCGTTAAAGTGATAATCAATCTCGCGAGTTAATGGCGATGTGTATATCATCCTTCGGGACATTTACTTTTTAGTAGACTTTACTTGATTTGAGAGAAATCAGTGACTCGGTGTCTGAGACTGTCTTGTCTGTCGAGAACATTAAATTTTAATGGATTTTCTTGTGATTAAAAGCGACGAACAGCATCAAAGTTGAGCTGTTACTTGATACGTTTATTTGAGATCACCTTAATTGTAAGAAATTGAGATTGGCGTATTCCTTAAATACTACGTCTTTGTAAAATTACAATGGTATAATTAATAATTTGTTGAGATATAATATTTAGTGTTTCACAATTAATGGCTCTCTTTTTAATTGCATTTCAAAACTTTACTCGCTACTTTTATAATAAATGGCTCGTATATTAAACCGCAAGTGTCATTAGCAATGATCATTGGTGATAGATTAAAACATAAATGAAAATAAAAGATTAAATAAGAGTCATTAACAAAACAGATATTAGACAGATCTCTCGAACATATACAGACTAAACATTAACTTAGATATTACTTTCGGGAATTTAATCGAACGTAACGAATTATATGTATAACATTAAGTTTCTAAAAATACAATATACGCTACATATCTAAAGGAGAAAACTAAAGGAAAAACAAGGCAAAAGACATTTTGCTAGTGGACAGTGGCAGAACATACGTCGACAGTTATAACGCAAGGAGCGTTTGCGGGATCGTTTAGACGAGTCTGCTTAAATAACGATCATAGGCTCGTAACTAACGTAAATGCGAGAAAACGAGACACGAGAAAGAGACAAATATAAGTATATCCTGGAAATTTCTCTTCGCTTCAAGTAGACGCTCATAATTATGGAAAAATCGAATGTATATTATCGTTTGTTTATACTCCAGTGAGACGTGCGATTAGTACCTATGATGATGTGTATCGCAGATCAATATGAAAACACTACATTCATTGTAAAATGAATGACAGGAAATCATTACGTGAGTACTTTAATGCTTAATTTCTTTATTTATTAAAACCAGTTTATTGTAGAGCTTTAAAGCTGCAGTAATTATCAATATAAGTAAAAGAGATAGAAAGCTTTGTGTGTGATTACTGAGAAGAGAAAATAATGTTAAATTCAAAAATTATTTATGTTTACTTTGTACTCATGTTAATTTTCTTTTTATATTCAATTTGTGATATCAAGTATTAATTTGCTAAATGAACCATTGGATATTAAAGTTTAAAGTGTAATGGAAGTGGAATGGTCAGACTATATTCCAGATCAGTAAAAATCGATTTGTAATTAATACAGTAGAAATATTTTAATTCGTGCACGAAATTGACTCGTTAGAGAATATTTAAAAGCAAAATCGACAACGGGGGGCAGCGAAGTGACTTTTTATAAATATTGAATCCTAATAGCTCGGTAGATGAACTCTCGCATTGCTCCGTTTTGCTCATAAGTCTCATCGTTACGAGCGTACACACGCGTGTAACTACAACTCACATGTCTCTCAAGTTACGTATAATCACTTACGTATAATCACTTACGAAGAGAAACAAGCTTGTCCTTAGACATACCGGGTGACACCGGCGCCCGGTGAGCGCGCGGCATCGGAGGAGATGGGTGCGGCCAAGCTTTGAGCGTTTAGAGAACGTCCGCCGGTCATTGCCCAGCGAAGGCGCGTTAAATTAATGCCACTGCGCGGCTCCGAGCTCGTTTCAATTTATCCGGGCAACGTGAGGAACGGAGAAAAAGAAACGAGGCGAGAGGGCGAGAACTCCATCGATGATAGTCCCTTCGGAAACCAGCTCTCGCGAGTAAGCGTGACCGCACGCTGATTTTTCTAACTACATTTTGCTCGCCGTAGAGATTTAAACACAGCAACACTGAAAAGACTTTTTATTGCAACATTTTGATTGTTCAAACTTGTTTCAGCGTTCAAATGTATCTCGTTCTCGGCTAATGAGTTAACATACATATATTACGCTTAACTAAAATCAGAATTCTTTTTAATACAAATCTAAAAAAATTTGAATCAAAGTATAGAAGTTTACAAACGATTTGAAACTTTATGTAAATAATGACAATAGATCTTATTCTATTCTACGAGTTTTTTTTTGGAGTGTTTATTGATCCACTCGGTCGATTCGATTCTGAGCCTTTCACGAATTTTATGTCGCTAATACAGTACGTACAAGACGAAACCAGTTTGTCGGCGTTTTCGAACGCCTCCAAGGCGGCGACGTCGGATGTCGAGGACAGCGGACAAGATCCCGGAAAGCGTCCCTCGGACCGGATCAAAGGGAACAGCCGGATGAAGACGAAGAGGACGAGGGACGATCGCGTGAAAAAAGGAGAAGAGAGGATTAACGGACAGCTCCCTGAAAATTACATCGTCGGCTAATGAGACGTCGTGGGCCCGATAGGGCCCGACTCGAAGTCAAAGAAGCGAGATCTACCGAGAAACCAAGAAGGATCGACGACGAGACTTCGCTTCGGATAGTATGAACAACGAAGGATCGTCCACTTCGTCTCAAGTGCAGGTGTGTGCTTTAATCCTTTCATCTTCAGTTCGATCTTTTCGTTTAGTTTTGCTCTATTTGTCAAATAGCAAACACGAACCGAATTGCGATTTTCCGATTTTAATGTGCTAACCTTCTAATGTATTCCAATTATTGTTCTAAAGTATTATTTTACTTAAAAAAAGATACTAGTTATCTTACATCTTTTTTCATAGTGTAATTACGGACTTATTATTTGGTCAATCATTAACTTTTTTGAATTACAACATTGCAACAAGCTATGGTATTTTAAAATATTTACAACTTTTTCAAAATTATTTTATGAATTGTGCGCGTTTGTCAATTTAAATTAAAATAGTGCGAATTTTATTCGTAACAAATTATGCTGATTATTGTGTATAAGCGTGCACGATCTTTAACGTGTGAGGCGATCGTTATTGATCTTATCGATCGTGCCAGTCAGACATCTTAGCAACATTATTATTGCAGAAAGTCATCATGATTCTTATCGATTCATAAAATCATTGATGGTTATTTTATGATCTTCGAGAAACATGAATGCGGTAAATAGTACCGTGTCGAAAGTGAACGCGGATCAGTCTCATTTTCATAATCCACGTATAATTCCATCCGTCGCCTAAAAACTAATCCTTTGTATCTTATCTCTTTATATCTATTATTTTAATTATTTAACTATAATAAAGTATTTTTATACATAAATATAAACGTAAATACGACATAAAACTAAACAAATCAATATAATGTAATAATAATCTTCGAATTATTATATTTAATTCGCAAAATTATATGGTATGTTGCATAAGAAACATAAGAAAATAAAATTGAGCATATAGTGCATATATGTGGAATATTATGCTAAGATGATAGAAAATATGTACAGTTTAACACATAAGCGCATAAAAATCAACTGCGGCTAGAAATTAGCTGTCTCTTGTTTTTCACCAATTGAACTAACAACCCAGTTAGCTTCAATTTACTCAATACCTCCAACCCTCTATGTCGATATTTCAACGAATGGAATTGCTGTTAAAATTGCTGTTTAAACCACCCCCAGTCTCTCGCGTGTAACACGATGCAAATGCATAGTGCTCGAATTCATATCTCGCGTGCATATCTTAGTACTGATCCTTTATTCGCCACTCTCGAGTTTCGGGAGCAAGATCGCAGATCGAGGTGGATCGGGACGTCGACGGTGTCGCAGACCTGATCTCACGATAATTTCTTCCGCTACCGGATTGCTTCTTGCGTGAGCGAGACTACGACTTGTGACCCCTTCTTCGTAGTCTCAAGAAAACCAGGCAATATAATTCAGATTGTATCTAGGACGACCAATATGTGGGCGAAGTGATATGTATGTTCTGAGCGCATAGGTGTGATGCAGTTCTGATCTCTGTGGAGTTAACACTTCTTTTTAAGATGTATTGTAATATAATTGATAAAACTCTGATCGTTCTTCTTCAAAGAACTCTAGTGTTTCCAACATGAGAAATTCTGACGATTAATGAGAAATATGGAAGTGTGAAATACTTCATTTTCATCATGTGCAACTTGGTAACCATAATTTCACTTTAATTATTTATATTATTATTATGAATAATTGCTGAAATTGTTGAAATCGTCAAAATATCTTGAGCTCTACTTTCATCTCCAGAATAAAAACAGATTCGTTGTTTTTCCACATGTACGTTCATGTTATTACGAATCGCATCGAGCTACGCATCGAAAACTGGTCTCGAGTTCATTGTTCCACTTTTGACTTTCAGATTGCACATATTTTTCATATTTTATTTCATAACTCGTTTAATATTACATTTTACGCAACTGAAGTTTGAAATTGAAGCGAAATGATCGAAATATGAACACGCGTGATATAATTAACAGCGACGATAATAATCAAGACATCAAAGATATAATTCGCATAATCACTGGATATATCACCATACGTTGATATAAATTTTCTGTTAATACATGCTAATAAAATTAAATAAGTAACATTTTTTTCCTCGTCGGTTAATAACTTAAGTAGTTTTTTAGCTTTACTATGTTTTTTTATTTATCTACAACGTAAAAATCAGCATATAATATATAAATGACCGAAAATAATGTGCTGACAGACAAAATTACCACAATAATCGAGTAATAGTTGTATATATTGTCATCTACGAAAAAATCTACCTTAACATACTTTACAAGAATTGAAATACGCTAATTCCGTTATTCGTTATTCGTAACTTCCCCAATAGGAATTAATTATGAATTTTACACCAATTTGTCAGCAACTATGTAACATTTAAATTAATTTCAATATTGAAACACATGATATATTATATGTATATATAATATTTATTGTAGATGATAAATTTTTGTAATTGGTTTTTATTTAGTATCTATGTGTACCCTCACGAGAGTGAAAAGGTAGGCACTTTCACCGAAAAATCTCCAAAATTCGCGCCTCTCGATCTTATATAATGATATTGAATCGACTCAACACGCCTACCTAAATTCGGAGGAACGGAGACGATGTGCTATCCTGCGTTCATAACGGTTTTATATATTCTGCTTTCGACCGTCCCGGTACGCTCGAAATCCGCATTCGAAGATTAAGGACGAGCAGTACGCTTTGAGATCCTTTACCCAATACCTGTATGGATGTCACTTAAATTTTGATTTTTTCGCAATAGCCACGCGAATGCACCGGCGAATTTCGGTCTGCGTTTATTTTCTGCATAGCGTGCCGAATCTCTCGGAATGCAGTTCGACATGTGACAGAAAGCGGATTCAATCCAGGATCGGATCTTGCGCACGAAGACCGAGTCGAAGAATGACATCATGGGCGGCAAGGTATTTTTTTAGGGATGCTTACAATTAGACATAACTTTTCAATTATTTTGACAAAAATTAATTTATGCTCGTCAATAACATCACGTAATTCGTGATCGTGTTGGAATGCTTATATGTACGAGATATGTATAAGATATAGAGATAGTTTGAAGGTTAATTATCATGTTCTTCTGCACGTACAAAAATTTTGATCATCTATTTCTCATAATTTTTTTAGCTACGATTTAATCTCTTGAGATAGTGTCGTTATTACTCCGAAATTCAAAAGAATCCAAAAGATAGCTCTACCTTCTTCCGACACATACGAAACATACTTAAAATCGGTATCCATATCCTTGGGTATATAAAGTTGCGTAGCGTGCCGTAATGCAACGTTGGTTTTACGAACATGCGGCCAACGAGCACTTCTGCCGTGCTAAAGCGACCTGGTGTAGCGACGCATGAAAGCAATGGCGCTTATTTAAGGCTCGCAGCACGTGGGTAAAGGAGCATTGAAAGTACTCGCTGTCGAGTATCTAAGTGGTTTATGGATTTGCGGCGACGCCAAGTGCCTTGCTGTCGAGGATAAATGCGAGAGTGTGTGGATGCGTATGATTATCCTAAAGGTTACGCGATTGCGCGATCGTCGTCGTTATGGTTGTTCCTCTTTCACAGCGAATAGTTCATAGCTCGCTCATGGAGACTTTATTGAACGTCGATTCTACTAGAAAACCCGATTTTGTATTTCATATATTTCATACATTTTATATTTTGTTTTTTTCATATCGGAAGAGTTTTTATATCTCGAAGTATAAGTATTATTCTGTTTTCTATAATGTACTACGCTTATTTGAACAAAAAATTTGAGTAAATATATTTTCGTAATTACGCATCATATCAAATGATAATTTTATCATAGCTGCATACAGTTGTAAAGAAGAAAGGAGAAGAGAGAAAGAGTTCTTGACAATCAGAGCATGACATCGTCGTCTTCAAATCAGGTTGGAAATGAAATGAGATTCCGGGCGACAACTAATTAGGCCTAAAAAGCCAACGATCGCTTTCATAGTATGTCGCCTGGTATTCACTTATGCACGATCATGTGTATGCACGTCTCTGTGCGTTCATGTACATAGACGAATGAATGTATACATCCTCCGAAGACGTGTAAAGGGTTTGGTGCCACTTAAGATCGATGCAAGTGGTTCCTTTCTTCCCGTGAAAAAAGACTAGCACTCGTGTTGGAATGCTTTGCCTTAAAACAATTTATAGGAAACGAGAAATGTTTGGTAACATCTCGGCCATTCTTCCAATTGCATTCGACTTCATAATAATAACATATTTGACAATTGTGTGTGTGTGTGCGTGTGCGTGTGCGCGCGCGCGCGCGCGATGTGTGTGTGTGTGTGTGTGTGTGTGTGTGTGAAGGATTAACATGATTGCCAGTATATCACAGATTATTTCTGTAACATCTTAAAACTAATAATTTAATAGCACGCTTCACGGGATTATCTATGCTACTGTGCGAACGCTTTAAGCAACCTACCTAGAAAAAAAGTGAAATGCAGGCGGAAGGTGGTGGGTCTCATCGCTACAAAGATTAGGAACGTTTCAGGCGGATGTGAAGTAATCGCTAAAGAGCACCCGGTAGAGCGATAGCCTATCGTGAAGTGGCCGATAGTAGTATGTTCTAGTCTTACGTAGCAAACTCGACTGAGTAATTTTCAAATGACGCCATTTGCAAGCTAAATCACAATGCATAATTCCCGCCGAACATGTTATTCGCATGTTCATGATGGTTAAATTACTTTATAATTTAACAAATTTGTTAGACATTAGTGAAGATAAATTAACGTTCAAATTTTCTTACTTCATTATTAAACAATTGCCTTTAAGAAAAAAAATTTTTTTAATAGTTTGTAAATAGTGGAAATGAGAGATCATTATCGTGATATTGTTGATAAAGAAATTTAGTATTACTCTCGTATGATTTTCACATCGTTATCAATACTGAACTAATAATATTTTGCTAATAAAAATCTAATTCACAAAAAATAATACAAAATATCATATACACATATGTCTATAATATACAACATATATTATATAATTACAGCGTTTGCACTTCACAATTTAAATCAATATTAGCCTTGTTCTTGATAAATGTCGACACATTTAATTATTTATTATCGTCCGACTCAAATAGAATACTACATAGTGGAGAAAGGATGAAAAGCGGAGTTCCACCCGCATGTCACGACACTTGTCGAGTGTTGGTAAGGCGTACAAGCGTCGCGATAAAAGACAAGCTCGATACCAAAAACGAGTGGTGTACGAACGTATCGCGATGTAGTGACAGACATTGTTCCATGAAGAAGCCTACGCGGTCCTGCTTTACGAGCGACTGATAGTTGTATGTATGTATGTCCACGTGGGCATTCTCTTGTTCCGGAAAAATTTATCAGACATCTTGAGTTTTTAAATATTTTTAAAGTTTTAAACGAAGACAATTGATTTATAAATATTATTGGGAGTTATCCGGGTTTTAGAGTACCTATTTACATTGTCAATTTTATCAATCAGTATCCATATTTCAAATAACACTTTTTTATAATTAGAAAAAAAAGTTATTTTGGAAAGAATTTATTTAAAACAACTTGCAAACTACAAGTAAATTAAGAGCAATGTTAAATCCCACAAAAACACATTGACGCTTATCTAAAAATATAATTGATGATGAATTTCGTTATACTATAAAGAGTAATAATCCTATTGTTATTTCATTGGAATGTAGTACGCCACAACACACAAACAAGGTGATGTTAAGAAGTCAATGATAACCTCATGAATACATATCGCAGTACATCGAAATATGCCGGCACCGCCATTCTTCCATTACGAGTTTTATCTAAACAGCTATTTCCCGCACGGCGATATGGTCTATCCGTGTGTTAACTAGTAACAGTAGCTGACTAATTATCCATCTCAAAAAGTGCGTAATTTTTATAAAGCTCACTAACTCGACCGAATGAAATAGGTTTCGCATCTATTTGTTTAAGGAAATTATTTGACGTAATAATATTTACGTCCAGGATTTATATATATATATATATATATATATATATATATATATATATATATAAAATTAATTGCAATAGATCCTTAAAAAATAATTAGTAATCTTTTCATTCTGATCCCACATGCGTTTGGAATGTAAAATAAATTTCAGAACTCTTTTAAATACAATAAGCTACAAAACTGTTAATTATCAAAATTCTAAAAAAACGTGTGGAACTAAAGAGATAAGTTATTTAAAAAACACATGTATATGTATACAATTATAAAAGAAGAAAACAAAATTTTCTGAATTTATTTAAACTGCGATTTAGATGATTGAAAATCCATAATCAAGAAGAAAGTTTCACAGAAATTTTAACAATTGGCATCAAAGAATGATTGCGTATGGAATAAAAACGCTTTTAATATGATGTCGAAGGTTAATAGATGGATAAAAAAAGAAGTTAAAAAACTGTTCAGGTAATGGGACGTTCAGACAGCGCGATGGCGGTCCTGGAGAATATCTTGTACAACAGATGCTGGACCATTGACGATGTCTGGCATAGCATCTTAATAGATAAATCGATATTTATGATCGCTAGAGAGAATTCCACCAGTTACGTAGATCTGTTTAAATGTGAGATCAATTGAAATATATTTACTTACAAATTTACGCATTATTATTATGCTCGCATTAATGCTAATAAATAAAAAGTTAATCGTACACTCAAAAAACAAATTATGTTATGACGTACAAGTGTAAAAGTTTCAATTAAATTATATGATATTTTTTATCTAAAAAATAAAACTCAAAATAATAAATATTGATAATCAAATCAATTAAATCAAAGAAACTTTGTTTTATATTTACAATAAAGTCAATTTTTATTGTAAATAATAAAGAATATTGATTTTGCTAATATTGAATAAAACTCTTTTCATATTTTATACCTTTCTACAATTTAATATACATACACATTTTATAATATTTTAGTCGTAGTATTTCTAATTTTACATTCTATGTAACATAAGAAATGTGGAAAAGTTGAAAGGCAGTTGTCCAGGCAAAGGCATTGTTTCCAATTTCGTTTCAGATAACGAAAGGGGACTAGATAACAAACTATGACGGTTGTAGCTCGTGACTATTGCCTACACCAGATGCGGCGGTAATGTCATGTTATTTATGCAGTAAAATGTTTCATATTCTCGATTGTAATAACCGTTAACTGATAATACGGTAGACGTATGGAGTAATTCGCGATTTATCGACAATGGTCGTGTTCCTCCAAAAAATGTATCGAATCGTTTCTTCGTCTAGAACACATGCTTGCATTACGATTATTAGCAGTGATAAATTTTTTACATTGTTTTTTCATAGTTGCAAATAGTAATTCGCTCAGTTTAGTAAAATTGCGTGTAAAATGCTTTGAAAATTATTTAACTTCACACATTTATTTTTTAGAAGAGTATGAATTCTTTATTTTTTAGGGTACGTAGTGTGATAAAACTTAGACTATAGTTTTATTAATATAAAGATTATGTCAATTTATGTTTATAATTTACATGTAATTTGTTTATATTATTTATATCTTAATATTTTGAACTCAAATTCTTACTCTTAAAAAAAAATTTGTGTGTGTTGTATGTAAGAAAAATGCTTTTAGCATTTTGATGTAAAGTTAATTTTTAACGTTAATTTTTCCTTCACATTTTACTAATCAAGAAATAAATAAAAGAGACCAGCTTAGAATCTTTGAACCAATTATTTGCATCTACATATCAAATTAAATATTATCCTATCTTCTCGGCATTCCCTTCAGAATAATTAACAGTAATAAATGAAATTAATTGATATCGGTCGGCAGCTAACATCGAACAGCTCTTACAGTTACAAGGGCTGTTCGATGCTGCCGATACACTGTTAATCACCGTCGTCTTTATATCAAAGTTTCAATACGCGATCATTTGTCATGTATAAACAATTTTCAAATGCACAATGAGAATTATGATACTGAATAAAGTTACAATAATTTGAATTTAGAAGTCTGTAAGTTGGTGGTGATATTAATTATAAAGATATCGGTATCCATATCAAAGACATTCATTAAACGTCTCAATAATTATCAGTGTGCTGTTTAATAATATATTAATAATATAATAATGTAATGATTAAAGATATGATTACACAATACGTGTAAATTTAATTAATAACTTACTGTAATTAATTTATATAAAGTGATCTGTTTATTAAAAACGTAAAGAAAACGGACAAAAAATTTTAAATTAACTGATATTGAGATTATATAAACGATATATATATGCGATATATATAGGAAAAAGAAGAAGAACAAAGAAAATTCAAATGCACAGAATTTTCTCTTTTTCGATTGATATCAATCTCACAATTAGTTTACATATATACAATATAACTGCATTTTACATTCAATAATGATTTGAATATTGTTCTTGACGAAAATTTACAAACGGGCAAACGAAGATTGTATGTTTCCGTACATGAGTTATCGCTACCGTTATCATTACTAATTAATGCTACATGCGGAAACGAATGATAAAAAGCGTATCCATGTAATAAATATACTATGATCGCGATGCAATGTACATCGTGATAAGCATAACACTTGCACTATGGTCATTCTTATCGAGCTACTTTCTCAAATACAGTCGCGATAAAGATCGATTCAAAAACACCATTTTTGTTTTGAACCGTACTAATTATTTTTGTGTAATTAATATCAAACTTATTTTTGTCCGGTTCAATCAAATTTAAAAGTTTGTCCTGAAAACGCAATCACAAGCTTTATTAAATCACAAAGTTAGTTTTACACTGTAGCAAACTGACCCAGATACGTATATTGTTATATTCAAATATAGTTAATTAGTCATAATAGTTTTTTATGATAATATAGTAATTGATACTTGAGTTCAGTAGAAATTAGGATTCTTAAAATATTAAAATTCATGTGATGATACATGAAGAACATTCGTTATCGTGAAAGATAAAACATCGTACTCACATATTATCAGTTAGTGATTGACATTCTCGTCCTGTCGAAATTTTATACTGTCAGGAAATTTTCGTAGTAGAAACATATGATTCTATAGGTACAGTCTTCTCTTCAACACTCTGTATCTAATTAATAGTTGCGCATAGCAACATGCCACTTCTCACTCTTTTCTTCTCTCTTGTGTCAATTAAATAATTAATCGTGTCTTCTGTAGAAGGATATTTGTTAAAGACACATCAATAACTAAATACTAAAACTCAAAAGCTTTCAAGAAATAATTAATTTATTTCATGTTACTCGAAAATTTATTCGCGGTATTCAACTCCAGAAAAATCACTTACGAAATACATTACCAGATTATCAATGTTTCGATCACGACTTTCCAATAATTACAGCGCACTAAATGCTTACGGTTTATTTCAAAGCCGGTGACGAAAAGGCGCCAGAGTCCAATAAGAGTCACCGTCGCACACACTGAGTCACCAAGTATTGCCTTCTACCTGTCAAATTTCGAGATCATTGTAAGCTACAGAAAAATTTCTTTTCAGAAAGATTCTTGTTTTTCTGTAACATAGTGTTTGTCCTGCACTGCATAAAAACTCAAATCGTCAAACCTCTGAAAATTCGTCTTTGATATTAATCAAAAACTTTGGGAGTTTATATGAATTTCTTTTTACAAATATGATATATGATTGAAAGTAATTAGAATTTTTATTTTCAAGTCACTTTTATTCAAATCCACTACTAATTTATATTTGAAAAGTTTTTATAAAGTTTATAGAATTGTCATCATTTATATCTTTAAAGCATAATCCGGTTCTATATCCGGTAAAACATTGGTTGCACAAATAATCACTGTTATTATGCTGATAGTTATTTTGGAATTAGTATACAACAACAATTAGTATAATACATTTTAAATATCTATATTTTTTAATAATCTTTAAAATGTCCGCATTGTTTTATTCAAGTGTTCCATAAATTCTAAAGGATATTTATTGTCTATCAGCATGTTCATCACAAAACTAGCTTCGAAATTACACCTTCCTCACAATATTAAATCATATTCTCACTTCCGTTCACCCTTAAGTCGCAATTTTTAAAATAAAGTTCAATAATTCCAAGATCAATCTGATTCAATTTGGTTTCAAATCAGATCGTTAGACCGTCATCTAGCTGATTCCTTCGATCCTCAGGAACCACGGACGACTCGTGATATACATATATCGCATTTGCACTCGCGTCGTTGTTTGTACATATGAGGTAACACAGGACTGCTTTTAAGACGTGGTGCAGCCGGTGACTGCGTCTCTGAAACTGTCCTGGACAGTCACCTCTCCCGTTGGTGACGCAGGATGAGGAGAAGCTGCGGTGCGGGAGGTAGCAGCGATGCCGTCGAGTGGAGTCTCTTGGTCTCTGCCAGGAAGGGATGGGAGCGCGGAAAGTGAGGGGTGAGGAACGTATAACTGGGGAGGGACTGTTGGATCGTTAGTGACCGGACTAGGCGGTTCTTCTGATCAGATCGCTGTAGGTTTCAGAGGCGGAGCGAATAACGCCCACGTGAGAAAACCGGGACCCTGTGTTCCAGGAGGCGGCGACCACACATCCACTGGGATCGATTTTCATAAAATCTTTTTTCACCCACCCTTTCTCTCTTCGTTTTCGTCTCTGTCTGCGTTTCCTTCCCCATCTTTGGCGTTCTCTGTTCACCTTTTTCTTTCTCTTTCTCTTTCGACAACGTCAGCGTCTCCTTTCCACCTTGTCGCGCCTATAATGTCCGACCAGATCGAACGTGGATAAGAAGGCGCGCCGGATCGTTCCTCATGGATATCTTTAGGTATCCGCACCGCCTTGAGTCTGACTTATGGACTACCTCGGTATACCGTCTGAGGTTTCTTCGCTCACTCGCTCCGTGATCTTTTTCTACTCGAGTTATTCTAGTACATGTGTTATATGCTTCGATCCACCACGATCCGATATAATTTTTATTAATGAGATACTTTTTATTCTAGTCCATAGGGTCAATTTATTTCACTCCAATAAATCAGTTTTTATAAAATTTAGGTTTAAAATATATATGCAAGTATTTTCATCCAGAAAAACAAGAGTCTTTCCGAAAAGAAATTTAAAATTAGTTTTTATACATATACATATATATGTGTAAATTTTGTTTCTTTTTAACATTGTGTTTCTTGTTAACATTGTGTTTCTTGTTAACATTGTGTTTCTCTTTTTTTAAATATATTTAAGTATTTTGTTTCCACGTATACAAACTTTTCCAAAATTTGTGTGTGAACTTAAATTTGCAAATAAAATTATTTTAAAAAATCATTTTAATAAATATATGCTCATTATGTTTTCAATTGAATGTTTGACTTTGCAGCCGAATTTGGCATCTCACGTGAGTTTATATAATTAGAAATTTTCATAAATTATTAATTCATATAATAATGAAAAATGGAAAATTATATGCTCTATGCATCATCGGAAGCTATACAATTCCTCGAAACGCGTTCTCCAAATCTCTCATTTAAATGTAAATTTGAGTAGATATAATATAATAATGTGATATATAAGTCTATAAGTTATATGTGATATATAAGTCTTTGAAACAATTACATTATTTGTTAATTTAATTAAAAGTGGTTATCTTTTTGTTAACTATCATCAATATCGATGCAATGTATCAAACGATAATAACATAACTTGGAGTACAAATCAGAGATTACTAATCAGTTTCGTCGTTACTCAAAAATCTTGGCGAGAAATACGATCATGGCTTACTTCGTTAATTGGAAACGCGAGGTTAATTGCTGGTCGATTAGGCCGCGATTACTCGCGTTTATCGCCATTAGTTATAATAAATCAGCTGTCTGTTCGTAGATAAACGTGCGCGCGGAGCGCGGACTTCACGGAACGCCGCAACCCTTGGTAGTTTCGTTATTTTTTTCTACTAACACGCAACTAGCATTTCCATTCTGTATCTTGTCTTACCCGCGCATGTGATTATTCGCAATTTCTTTGAGTTGGCCTTTGAGCGGAAATATATTTTATGGTATGTATAACAAAAGAGGTTTTTTTCTTCTGTGATATAATGTATAGTTGATTTGCTTTATACAAAACATAGGTATATACAAAGCAATTGTACATGTTTATTAAGAATACAGTATACATTTGTACAGTTTGTATTATGAATTGCAAATTGCGATTATAATTTCTAATATGCAATTCGTATAAACTACAAGTGCGCTCATAGTTAGATAAGTATAATCTTATAAGTCAAAAGATTGATTTCGCAATAAAGACTAAAATTCTTGCAGATGTGTAATATTTGCATGTAATACAATATTTTTTACACACATAAATTGTTACTTAAAACTAATAATCATCATGTATTTTTGTGCAATACCATAATAAATACTATAAATGTAAACATCATAAATGTGTATAGACTCTATATGTATAATATAAAAACAAGTAAAAATACTTAGAGATATCTTGTTATACATTAACTGTACGATTGAGGAAATTTAGGAAGAGAGAGAGTACAATTGCTTTAGCATTATTGTAGTTCCATCGAACAAAATGAGAATGCATTCGAGACATCATAATGAAAAAGGCTACTCTTGCTCGCACTATAGTTTCTCGCATTAATCAACCACATGGTAGATTGTTTGTACAATTATAATAATTACTCTATCACGTACAAATATAAAAACTGTAAATTCCAATAATCATTATTTAATCAATTAAGAGCGCATTGCATTGTACGAATCTAATTTTATCGATTATTCTTTTCTGAACAAGAGCCGATAAAGTACGATCCTTCCGCAATTATCCCCGGTGGTCAATAATTTCATATAATTAAAAAAAAAGAGTTACTACAGTAATATATATATTTTTTAGTACATTTATATAATTTTATTTTTTTATATTAGATCGTATAGATCCGCGATACCTGAATGGATCATTGTGAATTCAGTCTCATGCATGCCTTAGTGAGATAGTAAATCACATAACTTACATAGCTTAATGGAAACACTCGATGGATAACGTGCTGACTTCCCTTTGCTCTAATGTACCTGACGACGTGAGAGTGATCGTTCTACATATACACGTCATTTGGAAAAAAAATTCAATGTAAAGCAAAAGCATGCGTGCGTTTCTCAGTATGGGGCCACTGTAGAAAACATGGAAATAGCGTGCCAGGTAAGAACCTTTATAAGTTGATACTTATCATAATACCGGTAGCTCGTATCCAAAAAGGAGCAGACCTTTTTACATCTTTTTCCCTTTCTTTTGCAATCCTCGCTTTGAAAAATCAGGGTTTTCCACTCTAAGAAGAAGATTAAAGGGCTTAGTTTTTATTTAAAAAAGTGACTTCCAAGAACACAAATATCTTTTTTAAATATTAAATAAACAATATTTAGGAACGAGCACTGTGTACATCGTGATATAATATATTTCGAAATTCTACAAATTGATTTGCACTCATAATTCTCTCCTTTTTATTCTAATAAATTATAATAATTAACATTTGATGTGTTTTTGGTAGATTTTTAATATATTTTAATATATTATTAACAAAACAGATAAACACATATAGCTTTACATTCTTAAAAATATTCCTATTCCTATTTTATTTGCTTTTCAAAAATAGAGATATATTGTTTTAAGAGAGATGTTATCTTACAAGAAATAAAATAAATATTAATGATGTTTTAAAAATGACATAAAGAATGTTAAAACACATATACAATAGTGCGTTAGGTAAGCTCTCTTTCACCTCAAATTTTTTAACAGTTTAGTACAAACAATATATCTTTTCAGAAACTGAAATAACAGCTCCTCTTTTTTCGATGAATAATACACATATGCCCCAATTCCAAAAACAAAACTTGTCGCAGAATTTATCTTTTTGCAGAAACTGTCTGTAATGGAGCTATTTAGTACTGGCGCCTGAAATATTTGCTTTATCTTGACATGATCTGGGCTACCAGTTACAAGATACCGATACCATTGTCTTCCATAATTCCGCAGATCTTAGTCACGTTACTTTAGGAATTAAAATGTCAATGATAAATAATACTTTTGAGATAAATGTCAAATAATATGAGAGAAGGGAAAAGAACTACGACTCGTTGGAGGTTGAAATAAAATGTATGTCTAAAAATGCATTTTCGACCGTAGACGTGGAATGCCAATGGAACTAAAGTAAGAGAAGATGCTTTGTGAAAAAGAGAAAGAGAAACAAAGAGAGAGACGCGACGTGTTTATCAAGGTTTAGTCGTAGAATGAATTAACGAACGGCACTTTAACCCTTTTAACCGTGAACTTTTTTTTCACAATGAAAATTATATTGAGTGTTTGGAATCAAATAGCAACTTTTATTTAAGAGATAATCCTTACTCTTATATAGTATCTAGTTTAAGATTTTTTGTTTAATATTTCGCGTTACTGAAACTGTTGCTAATGACGATTTCTAAAATTATATTCTAAAATTAAACCTGTCTAATTATTTTTATTCTTGACTTAATGATACGAATGTTATTTATCTTAAATGTCACGATTTACGTTTTGATCTATTTAAGTTAAATCCTTTACAGGAAGTAAAATATTATAATTGTTTATTTTTATGTGATATTAAATTTGCTTTTTTTCTATTCATCGCATTAGTTTATTGTTAAAATTTGATCACAATTGACACCTTGATATTTTCTTAAGGAATTCATGGGAAATTTCGTGTGATATGCGATGATTCTTTCGTGAAACAACATCTAATAAAGTTGTTTTCTCTACCGTTCTCCAGATTTTTATTGTATCTAAACACGATCTTGGTAATCAATTGTCGCGTCGATACGATCTATACAAAACCTCCCAAGTAGTGGCGCAACCTCGCAGCTTCGTGATCCTACTCAAAGAAATTACTACGAAAGCAGATCGTCGTTTTTTTTATTATACTAGTTTTACAGTTTACAATTTTATGTACAGTTTATGTACACTGTAAAATAATCTAATGAAACGTGCAATAACTTGCATCAATACATACTTGCAATAATACATTCTTCAATATTAAAAAATTTTCAGTAAAAATTAAATTATTATACTATAAATAATACACAATAGTGAAAATTATTTTTTGTATTTTATTGATAATGTACAAGATGCAATGTTCATAACGTGACATTAGCGTCAAAGTGTGCATGAACCGTTTATAAGTACAGATACGTAATAAACTTTAATAAATTGACCATACGTAATCTTTCTCTGTGACGATCAAAATACCCAATGTTCAGTTAAACGATTCTCTCGTACTCTTCAAATGCTTTCGACACTCGATATTATAGCTACAAGTGCAATCATCAGATTCGTGAATGTATGCCCTCATGACTCGTTCACTCGTAACCTTTATCGGGTTGTAAATTCAATGTTCAATTACCAAAATATTTTTTTTTTTTCGATCAATCGACATATAAGCATCGTTTTTCGCGCACTCTAATCTTGCTTAATTAATGCTGTCAATTTCTACGAATGTTGCAAAATGAGCGGGATAAAGTGTAACTATTTATATATTATTTAATAATATATATAGTAAAATACCTCTATTCTATAAAATACATTATTTCCATTAAGTAATGTTAAACATATACAAGTTTATTCTGATTTACTCTGATTATTTTGCTTCTATATTATATAACATAAATATTTCTATAAATTAATAAATTCTTGTCTGTCAAAACTTAATTGTTTATTAATATTGTATTATGTTTATGTAAACGATATCGTTTCTTTTTTTTTCTTATGCATTTTATATTATATTCTAAAATATTTCTCATATATTTTAGAGAACTTTCTTCTGACATGAGTGTTTCTTATATATAATAAAAGGATACTAATGACAATTATAATGGCTATGCAAATAACAATAGAATTTTTTGCAACATTGTAGCTAAATGTTAACGCTTGTCGTTCAAGTAAAAAATAATATAATGTCCTCTCAACAAGTTAGTGTCTTTCCTCAATAAGCCGACAACGTTCTCTCGTGTCCTCCGAAGATCCCTGTCTCGTGGCAACATAAAATTCATAAAATATCACTAATTTATGTCCCGGGCGGAATGTGCAGGAGCGTCCAGACGTTGGTTCCATCATGGCGGCACCATAAACGGGGCAATCAGGTATGTACCGAGACGCGGCTAGGGTGTTTTTTCGTGGAGAACGTTCGTTTCGATTTCTTTCTTGTCGAGGACGTGCGGGAGGAACGAAGAGAGAGACAGAGAGCGCGAAACAGATGAGGAAAGCAAGAGTGCACTTTCCATGCACTCACACCCCTTTGACCATTCGTCGTCCATTAGCGACCTCGACTTGGAATGCAATTCTCTGTAGGAGGTGAGAGGGACGAGGCTAAATGGCTGGAGGGGAAAGAGAATAAAGGGAGTTGAAACTAAAGACTTTGGAGAGAAGGAATAAGAAAAGACTAGGTTAAAAAGAGGAGAGATAGGAAAGAAAGGATTAATAGAGAAAATTAAGGGAAAAAACGCTTCTAGTTATACGAAGAAATAAAAAAATTGCTAATAATTTTCATAATTTAAAATTAGAAAGCATAGACAAATCTAACAACAATAAGTTTTGAAATTTTAAACTTGTGGTATAAAATATCTCGTTTAAAAAACTTAGTATTTCATTAATCATTATCTCTATATTAATTTAAAAAATAAAAACATTCACATAATCAGTATCGCACAACTGAAAGTAAATAAATTATAAACGATAAAAACACAAAGAGGAGCGAAAAGAAAGAGGCAACGGAGCCAAGAGGAAGGTGGATCATCGAGGGGTGTTTTGAAGAGAGAAGGTGAATGAGGTGGAGGTAGGCTCTGAAGGAGGTTGTCACCAGGCTTTCCTCCTGCATCGAAGGGGTCCCGCGACGGGACAAAAATTATCTTCTCCGACAAGCGGGCAACTGCTTCCAGGAAAAGGCGATCCTTGTGTTGGCCATCCCGTAGCACGCATTAGCGTCGTCGTCCAGCCAGTTTTGTTTTTCCAGGTTTTATTCCTGTCTGATTGCCAGTCTTCCTTTCTCTCTCTCTTCTTTTTACATTTCTTTTTCCTATCTCTCGTCTTCTCGTGGCCACCGGACGCCAATTAAGACTCGTTCTTTGACTCCTTCGACGCGTCGCGTTGTCTCAAACTAACAGCATTGTAGCGATACTCACAGTAGCCCTGAAAGAATTTCATCACTAGAATTTTTCTGGCGTATCTTCGAAATGAGATAAACCATTGAAAACATTGGCCGAAAAAAATATATAATTGATAGATAATTGAAGATTTTTTCGATAGGCTATGATTTCTTTGAAAGATTTACATAAAAATTACATAAAAGGTTTGCATAAAAAGATAGAATCTACATATTAAATTGTACGGTATGTACAAAATCAAGCCATTAAATCGACATTTTCATTGTCGGCTAATCACTTTTGTTATATAACGTACGTCCGTCAACGTTAATTAGAGCCAATCGATTAGTCGAAAGCGTAATGCATTATCTTGTGGGGATGTTGGGATAAAATATAGCCGATGCAGCTCACTGTTAAGTAACAGAAGAGATAGGCGTGGCGCCGATCAGAAAATTGAAGGGTGCAGCTTGGTCAGGGATAGTCGCCCTTTATGCACCCACCACTCCTAACGCTTTCGTCTCTCTCTCTCACTGTTGCTCCGAATTATTAAAATTTCCACCAATATAATGATATATTCATTATAATATCCACTAATATAATCATATATTCATTATAATATATATGATATACAATTCATATTCAAATTAAATAAAATATTTTGGATCAGAACTATATAATAACTCAAATATATAACATTATTGAACAATTATATTAGAAAATTCTATGACTATAAGAAATGAGAATCTATCGCATCGAGAAAAGATGGAGAAAGATCCGGTATATGTTTCTTAGACAATGTAATTTCATTGTATAAATATATTTTGGAAATTTGTTGCGCGTCCTTCCGTTTTCAAAAAGAGTCAAATTTTATAAGCCGACTTTCACATAATTTATTTTCTTTATGGATCGTGTATCTCTGATACTAAGCATTTCATCTGGCTGCATAATAACACTACACATGTAAATATTAATTAATGTAATTTACACATTTGATATTTGTATATCACATACATATAATAAGTCAACAAAACCGTTATATTTTACATATAATAAATCTTATGTCTTGCATTCTGTTTCATATTACGTATGATATATAGTATAGTATAAATTAATGCATAATTATAAGATCCTTGTATTTATCTATATATGTAACAGACATTTAATTTATATATAAACCTAATCTCTTTTTCTCAATCAAAGAGTGAGCCCAAAAATTGCCTGTTTTGGGTCCCGCGATTTTGGAACTGAATTTTATACCAAATGATACCTTATAATAAGGCATCAACCGGAAAAAAATTTTAAGTTGAGGTGACAATTGGTGAGGTTTCTGAGATATGGAGGGTTAAAGTTGTAAAAATTCATTAATGTTTCAGCTCATACTCTTTGAGACATAAAGTTTTATGTTAGTCTGATAATTTAAAACCTCGTACCCGGGGGTTTTGCTGGCTGCTGAAAACGAATTTAAAGTCAGATTTTCAAAATTCAAAAAGGGATTCCCTGTGGTGACCCGCTTATATACTGTCTCTGGATGGAATTCTCCTCCGAGTATGCCTAGACGCTGTGCACTACGTAACGGCGCCGCGGCGAAGGATTTAAGGAACAATATGGCGTGTAAATATTTTGGTATCTAAAGGTTTTTTTTATCGCAAATGACGAATCTCAAAAGATCTGACTTCAGATTTGTAATCAGTGACTCAAAAAACACCTAGATATTAAGTTTTGTAGAAATTAAAACATTTTTAAATATATGGTTCGCCATATTGAATCGGCCTTCTTGAATTTTGAAAATCTGACTTCAAATTCGTTTTCAGCAGCCAGCAAAATCTCCGGGTACGAAGTTTTAAATTATCAGACTAACATAAAACTTTATGCCTCAAAGCGTATGAGCTGAAACGTTAATAAATTTTTACAACTTTGACCCTCCATATCTCAGAAACCAATTGTCATCTTAACTTGAAATTTTTTTCCGATTGATGCCTTATTATAAGGTATCATTTGGTATACAATTCAGTTCCAAAATCGCGGGACCCAAAACAGGCTAACAAACCACTGATTTTGGGCTCACTCTTTCTTTTATTTATAGATAAGTCCTTGGCGCAAAAGGAGATTAAATGTTTTGGATTTTCTATATCTTGCTGTGATCTATTTGTGATCTAGTGATTTATATATTGTAGATGTTGAACATTTGAAAAATATTTCCCAATTTCAAAAATGTTTAATAACAATCTAAAATTTTGTCAATTAAAATAATATTAATTAGCACATTACAATACTACCACATTCTTCTTCTTTAATTAATTATTGTCTAATAATTTTATAAAAATTAATATTCAAACTTGGTATCTCCTTTATCCCAATTTTTTCACTACACATAGCTTCTGATCGAGATACAGTGAATTAGAAACGCTTTCGCGACAACTACACTTTCGAAGTCTCCTTTCCACTTTGCATCGCTTAAATATCCTTTCCTTGTGGAATTGGTGGAGGTCCTCCATCCAATCTAATCGTCAACAGCATTTGTCGGCGTTCCTCTTCTCGCTTCCTGGAAACCGGGCCGCGCGCGCTTGTGTTGGCGAACGCGACTGCGTGCAAGAGGAACGTGGGTGCGTCAGAATCGACCGTAGGTCCTGGTAATAGCCCAGTGGGCGAACGAGTCGCTGTACATCGAAAAAGAAAGAACTAAGTGGACGACGCGGTCTGGAGTGACAGAAGAAAGCGAAAAGATAGGGAAATAAAGCGTGGAATAAAGCGACACAAAGAAGAGATGACTCTCGACGAAATCGTCGGGATGCACTTCGACGAGCGAGTCGCGATACACGAAGAGAATCTTGAGATTCAAAAAGAGTTTCTCTTAGAAAAACTTTGAAAATCTCGATATTGAGATTATTTGGAAGCTGAGATCAACATATTTACATTACGTAATATATTTTTATAATTTATTTCCAAGATATTAATTGTATTCTGATATGTAAGGGGCAAAAGAAACTAATAAGAGTGACGATAAGAACCATATTGCCAAATAAAAAATCTTTAACAAAACATTTGAAAAAATTAAATTGTTGAAATGTCTGTTTCTCTGTCTATTATTTAGCATAAAGTTAAATTCGTGATGCATCACTCTTTTTCTCTTTTTTTCTCAACAAGATACTTTCAAAGATGTACCGTTACTTGCAAAATCGCGAAACCTGTGATGCGACTGTTATATGTAACCTGCCGTCATTGTCATCACTCTGTTATCGCGTATCAACCACATTCGGATGAGAGCAGTCTTATCACTGTGCCGGAGTATTGCTCGTTGGAAGTTAATGAATGCATCATCAAGTTTATCGAGAAATGCGCGTACAGCGCGATAGTAGCGGTTTAATTTACAAAAAGTGCGGTACAAGCGACTTTTACAAATAATAAACATGCACCGGATTACATTCTGGCGAGCATGGTACGATTAAATGTTCCCAATCGGACGGAACAAGCTCAATTATTATAAACCATTTTTCGTAAGAAATTGTATTTCTTTTTTGCAAAGACAGTAATTAAGCATGTCCAATGATAATGGCTGCAATTTACAATTTATATTTAATCTGATATATTATATTTTTAGCAATATACATGTATATAAATTTAAAGTCATATGACATGTATAATCATATACAGTTCGTTGCCAGCATAAACGGCGCTAAACCCCAATACGATATTCAAACTAATTTATTATAAAAGAGATCAATTATAATAATTTTGCGATAGTGCTTGTGTGTATTATGTATTGTTGTATAATATCAAAAAATATAGAAGCTTCGATATTATCATTTCGTATAACGTTGTACTCTGTCTCTGTAACATTACAGCATTTCGATCAAAAATATCTTTCCACAAAAACTATTTTTTATGATAACAAATACGAATGTTCAATATAATTTACATTATATATTAAACAACCAACATTAATATTTAATGGACATTTAAAAATATTCGGTAAAAACATTGAAAAAAAACTAAAACGAAATATGGAATCCTTGATTCTATCATCACTGTTGATTTATACCGAAACAATATCTCATTATTACTGTGTTCTACATTGCATATTTATCCATGCATTATTCTATCCTTAAAGATCTCTAAGATAAAATTAAGACAATCATATTAAAGGTAGCCATTCGCGATACCGCCACGGAGTTCGCCGACGGAATGGCGACTTGTACAGCCGACTTGATGTCTGACGCTTCGTTTTCATAATAATTTTCAATCAATATATACCTGTATATATTGATAAAGTGTTAATAAGCTAGAAATCTTCACATAATATAATGGATTTTTATAAAACTCTATTTTAGAAAGAAAAATTGCTGATGATAACTTTACTTTGTCTTTTATTGCTTTTTGGTTAATTCTTAATGAAATTAAATTTATTAAATCATTACTAGTTTGTTATTTAGAAGCTTCAATATTCTATTAATCATTATCATTTATTTGTGTGTATATAAATTCTGTTATTATATTAAAATTATTTTATTTGGAGATTTATCTCTTTCTTTGTTTTAATTTTTTAAAAATATATTTTACCTTTGTTTAACTATCATGCAAAAAAATGAAAATACACATATTATATATATAATTTTTATGTTATTATATATTTTATATTTAACTAAATTTTGAGCGAGAAATATTAAAGACTACTGTGTCAAGCATTGACAAAATGATAATTGATGATTTCGAGAAAGCTTTATTGATATTAGTTTCTAAATAATTGATGGGAATCGGAAATGATTTGTTAGTTTAATGGCTCGAGATTTCAATCGTCAATAGCGATGCAACACGAAGGAGAATATATGTATAGAAATGACTAATATGCCAACGACACGAATACTGAAAATTAAGTTTGCTCTTGGAGTCCACACTTGCAACGAATATAATTCGTGATAGCAAAACGTCTTTTTTTTTTTTTTTTTTTTATAATGAAGAAAAAAGGAAAGTATTTCCGACGTTCGGCTGCGTGTTTGAGCGCGCCGGTCAACAATCCGATAATATGATAATTATAGCAAAGTTCGTGCTGAATAAATTAAAACAATAATAGCATGATAAAAAGAATAAAATAATGGCTTGCCTACTCAACTTATCATTATTTATTATTAGACTGTGGTCACATAATTCGAGATTACGAGATAAGGAAAGTTTATGTAGTTACTTATATGTAATATTTAATATCTATTTCTAATTTCTAATGAGACTGTAACACAATAATAATACAATTTGTTATATCAAAAGATTTTATCAAAAAATAATATTATACAAAACGAAAAATATAATACAAAAAATTATACAAAAAAATAGTAATAAAGATAACGTGAGTGTATAATAATTAATTAGTTGATCTTAGATTAGTTGATCCTAGAATACGGATGATAAATTCAAGAAAAAAGCAAAACAATTATAATTCTAAGCAAAATGTTTAAACGACATTAAGGAAGTTTCCACTTTTAATAATAGCTGTTTTTATTATTTTGATTATAGAAGATTATTTTTAGTTGTTATAATTACATGAAAGTGTTGATTTTTCCTTAAATTTAATAAGATTTGACTGCATAAGTGTAGGCAAGAAGAATGTACAATACTTCTTTGAATTAATTTATTGTATGTCAAATTTTTTAATTTAAATATACATAACATTAAAATTTAATTGTATTGCTTAATGTTATATATAAGTAATAATGATGCAATTGTGCAATATACAATACTTGTATTTAATTTATGATGAGATATTCTTTTTTTTTCAACCATATATACGGACACACACGTGCGTGTGTAAAACACACACACATTTTTATAAATGTAAATAAAGGTCTACTTTCTTCAATCTACTATAAAATAATTTATAAATATATATATATATATATATATATATATATATATATACATATAATCACAAAAATTATTATGTAATAAATTATGAAATTAAAGCGTTATTGAAAAAAATCATGTGTTATATAAGAAAATTATGAATAATTATTTTCCAAATGTAATTTTAAACATCATTTCTAAAACTTTATTTTTACATTATTTAAAAGTAAATAAAAATGCCGGTGCCACACCCATAGAAATTAAATACTACAACTACGCGTGAGCTGCCGTCTCTGCATTCCTGCAGTCTCGTTTTGATTGCTCAGGAATTGTGTGTGTCGTGCTTACATATACAAATATCTATACATACGTGTAGATTAACAGCGTGTCCTGGACCAAACTACGATCGAACATCGTTGAGTACTACTCACAATCAGATACAAGATGCTCCCTCAGTATCAAAATGTTGGCGCCATCCTTATACACACGAGTATCTGTATCTATATAGAGATTACATTCTTCCACACACAAACGCTAAGATTTTATGTGCACATTGTCTTATAGAATGTTTGGAAATCACTTGGAAGTCACAAAAGATTGCAATATCCTCAGTCAGTATAACGTAATATATAATGCATTCGCCATTAAAAAAACTATTGAAAAAAATCACATATTTTCCCGTAACATATAAATTTTGACAAACAAGTACCGATTCCAAATTAGTGATTGACATGCTTGCTTTAGATATTCTTACATTTTTCCGTAAATAGTTAATAATATTAACATATCAAGTGTTATTTTTATGATTAAATTATTTAAACCAAGTAAAGTTAAAAATTTATCACTATAAATAAAATACGCAATTTTTTTAAGTTTTTATTTTTTTATTAATTTTAGCTTGTAAAAGAAAAAGTAAATATTTTAATTCTTTTAAATTTTTATTTTTTTATATGCTACATTTAACATAAAAATATTAGTATCAATTATTTTTTTATTTTGAGATTTTTGTGTTTATATGTATAAATTTAATAAATCTATCTACATTTCGCGCGAGTATCGTTCCAAATCTTAATACTATTATTAGGAGTATTTAATTGCCCGATATAAATTTTCAAAAGTCTATTCAATACCGAATAAATAAAAAAAGAAAATGAGATTAAAAATGAGATCAGGCATTATCATGATTGAAGTAGAGGAGGTGTTAACTCATTTCGCTGACTGTTGATACTGCAAAGTGTCTGCGAATACGATTCATGGTCAATATCGTACTACCAACATTGAGATATTTTAGCCACGATTGGCGATATCTCATCAGTACATTAAGCTGCCTGCTACGATTCGCATTTCATATATCATGCATTTCTTGGAAAGTACTTTATTCTCGATATTGTGTATGCAACAGTTTACGGTTTAGTAATAGTATTATCGAGTTATTGCCGTGACAAATTGATACTTTTCCAAACAAATGAATAAAATAAAAAGACCTACTAAAAGCTTATTTCACAAAATTGACTTATTAATTTTTATATTTTGTATATATATTATATTTCATTTAAATTCTTAAATTTTTCTGATAAAATAAGAAGAATTATATATATATTCTCTTATCTTTGATGTCCCTAAAAGATTCTAGACCAATCTTTCGAAATGATATATTTTTTAATTAAACGATATATGTATTTTTAATATTAATAATTAGAATTCTCGAGACATTTAAATTTTTATATTTAAATCATTATCGTAACATACTTTGAATTCTAATTTCCTAGTTTATTATTCTAGTGGTAAACTTCGAATGTAGATTAGAATTTATTTTAACAATTATATCAAAAAGTGATCAATAAAATTGCATATTCAAAAAAACACATAGTCATCATGACGACAAATAATACATTAAACTGAGATAATCGCGTGTTGTCTACACCTGCATTTTCAAAAAATATCAGCCGCTTCTCATGGATGTCTCATAGAATCAGTTATCATTGATGCTTTTTGCAATTCAATCGATACTTTATTGACCGTTTGGCTCGCCTATGACGGAAATATTCTTGTTTTATTGTACACCTTGGTCAACGTTTATTTCTAATAAATATTTTCACCCGCACGCCTCGAGCAAACGTCTGTGACGCATCTATCTAATCTTACTCTTTACTACCGATAAAGATTTTTCGTATTTGGCCGGTAGTATTTTCACAGAACTTTTAACATCGCAAAATCTACAATTATATTTCTCTGTAACAAGATCTATGTAAAAATAGTTACAATCTGATTTTTTTTCGACCTCTCGGATCTTATAAAACATTCAGAGAATCTTATTTTCAACTTCAATTGTACTACTCCATTGTCCGAAATCTCATCTTCGCATAAATCACGAGTGATTAAAACAAGATCCACTTGTATTCACAACATTTTATCGAACCCATCCTAGACTCCGAGGAATATCTTTTTTCGCTCGCGAATTGTTGCCGACAATATAAATCTCCCACCCTACTCACTTTCGTGGAACCTTGTGGCGTAACGAAGTACCAAAAACGATAAACTACAATCCGAAAATGTTTACGGAGGGAACCGATGGTGGCAGAGGGGATGACAGGAAGAAAGAACCCTTCTCCCCGATAGAAGAAAGACAGACCGAAGGAACTGCGATCGAACAGCAGAGAGGTGCTTTCGGTGAATCGACAACGGGGAAGGGATTCTCGAGGGCGGCGCCACTTTTGTGCCACGGTATAAAGAGCCTCGGAGGGGAATAAAGAGGTAGAAAAAAAGCAGCTCGGTGAGAGTGGCTAACATGGAATAGCCCTTAGCCGGCACGATAGCCACTCTTTAGGCTGATGGACTCTTGCCTCCTTTTCCCTTTTATCCCCTCATAACGCTTCTCTCGTTCTCCTCGCCTGTCACCTCTTACCTGTAGTCCAACTTTCTACCTTCATTGCATTCTCCCCCCTTCTCACTCTGTATTTCTTCATCTCGTCTCTGTTCTTTTTTCTATCGGCATTCGCGATTTTTACTATGTCTTTGTGTATGTATATGCACCAAAAATATCGGATTTTGTTTAGCATAAACTTTATCAAACTCTACTTATGCAAATAATATGCAACTAAATAATTTTTCATTTTATACTAAAAATTTATAATAACATCTAACATATTTACTAATAAATAGTAAATTCATAATTTTTCATCTTCTTCATAATTGAAGAACGCAGAACATATAATTTCTGTCCTTGTAATCTTAACGTATATTATTTGAAATAAATGGATTATCCTGGTATGAAAAGAAAAATGCACCAAAATGATACAACTTGATAATGAATTTGTGCTACTTTGTTACTTATGCTTGTTTATTATACAAATAGTTGTGCTGCATTAATTAAATAATCTAATAGCTATCCTCAATACGTGTCAATTAATAAATTACACTGAGTAGATAATTATTTAAATAGGTGTTTATCTTCGCGAAAAGCTTTTTGACAAATAAAATACGATCAATTGCTGCCGGCCAAAATACTCGCGAGAAAATTTTGTTTTTACTTTATCACGCTATGTAATTACGATCTTGAACTGTTGAATTTTTAAATTAGTAATGTTAATAAAAAAAAGCAATAATGAGAATTTATTGGAAAATTAAGAATTTACTATTACGTCTACATTTATACAATTTATCAACTGATTTATAATTTTTGTGATTCTGCAACAAGATGTATCTGCATCTACTAGTCGTACCTATGTATAAAATAAACACTGTTCTGCAGAAGAATCTGGATCTCATCCTGAAAGATATCAAATTTTCTTCGTTTAAAAAAACGCTTTACAAAGTCTGTCTAAATACATGTATTTTTGTTATATATTACTCTTTGGAGAAAAAATTAAAATACATATCTATACATACACATATACTATCTAGATATACATATTTCTTTGGATCACGTGGCATAAAAGCATATTTACAAAATTAGATATACAGACCAACGTACATGTTACACATTAAGTACAAGTCACGTAACAAATACTATAACAGATTAATCATTTATTTATGTCGCATTGTCTAAAAATTTATATTCCACATGTCTTGTATATCGCATTGCCTGATATCAAAAATTATAATAGAAAAATGAATTTGTTAAAAAAAAAAGAAGACAATCTTTTATATGTATAAAACAGAGTCAATTTAAAAATGATTTTTAAACTAAAATTTAAAACAGAATTCATAGCTTTTATTTCTTCTTGATGTAACACACATATTAGTCTTCTTTTTTCTTTTCTCTTCTTCATTTTTCTTCGTAGGGAGCGCATCGGTTCAGGCATTCTCTGCGATATAGTCTGCAATATCGGTAACGCAGGATTCAAAGAAGAAATCGTAAGAAAGTGTTACCGATATTGTATCGATCCTAAGAAACATTTGATTATTTAGCAAAAATTACATGACGAAAAGCAAAGAGACAAAAGAATAGAATAAATGCATCGGTTACAATGTGGCACGCTTCTGAATTGTCAAGAGCTGAAGTAGAATAAATGATGAGGCAAAATTAATATCTAATAATAAATATAAATAGGCGATAGGAACACAGTTTAAAAAATTGTTGTTTTCTAAAAATTTTCGAAAAATTAGATAATTAGATATTGAGATAAAGGTGACTCCTTTGATTCGTATTGGTACAGAATGTTTAGTACTAAACTTCATCTTTCATATCGGATTACTGAAGATCAGATGTTTTCTTCAATACTAAATATCCAAGTGAATACAAATACTGAAACTGTACACGCTATTTTTCTCTTTGTACAGGATATTTCTATTTGCAATTAATACAATCTTTTTTTAACACTAATCAACGTTTTGATGTTTAAAACCAATTATAAAAATAATAATACGATAATAATCGTATTATCATTTATATAGCTACGGTCGGCAAGTACAGAATGATATTCACGATTTCTCAGCATGAACGGCCGTAGTTGACGTTATAACCGAGGCGATGTCGCTGTTGGATTGACTAGTGATTGGTTCTAGTGGTGGCACGCTAAAATAAAAAGTGTGAATGTTATTAACAAATAATCAAGAAATAAATTATCACGTTATGGTATTTTCAATTTTTCCCAATTAATATCTCGTCATTTTTTATTTAAATATAAAGAAGAAAATTAAATTTTAATGGTAAAATATAAAATTAAATTTTAATATTAAAATATAATCTAGTAATATTTAAATCCTTTATTTTTATTTTATTAATTTTGATAGATATTCAATTGTCATGTAGAAAATGTCTCAGAACTAATTTTTTCATTCACGAGTTCTTCGTCGAAGTCAACTTTTTAACTAAAACTAAAGTTATAAATGTATATATGTATGGTATATCGAAACATTCCCAAAAACAAATTAATTTTTCATTAGTGTTTATGTGGCATTTATATATTACTTTGCAATTTATTTTTCTTCCCTATTAAAATTTAATTTTATTATAATTTTTTAAATAATTGGTTTATTAAAGAAATTAATAATTATAAAGAGATAGTCTGTCATGTAAAAATGGAATATGCATAATTTTTTGCATTACAAATGAAGTGATTCGTGACTTACGTAAGGGTGGTTTGGCGATTCAACACGGCGGCGGAAGGTAATGTAAGAGGCGAGTGTGCATGCCCTAATTGTGTCCCAGTTGGTGTACCTACAGGAAGACAATGCTCTTCGACCCCTCCATTACCCCCACCCCCGCTTGCGTACATGTTCAACTGCAACGAGTCCACTGCAATATCAATAAAAAGACAATATCGATCATGATTACTTTGCTACACATTTCACGCATTAATTATGCTCTTGCGTTACTTTAACTTTTTTTGACAAGAAATATACTTATATAAATGTATATAAATTGTATATCAAGATGTATGCACTATTCGTGATGTTACTATATGACACGTTTATAAATTTGCTAATAAGATTTTTTCCAATAGTAAACTTGTTTATGTTGTTTATTTCTTTTCACTTTTTATTAATTATATATATATTTAACACTTAATTCGTAAAGGTTTAGCTATCAGCTTCTTATCACGATGAATATTTAAAATTCGAGAAGCGACCCATACAATCATTAGTCGGTTTTAATCTTTATCATTCACTTAGGAAGTACCCCAAGGTCATAGCGTGATTTTTAGGAAAGATAAGCGCGTGTAACTCAAGTAAAATTTTGTAAAATTTGAATTATTATTCACCGGTTTTATATATCCGGTTTTGCAAATCTAAAGAACCTCGACTAAGCGACAATGTTCGATCACGTTAATTCGAAATAGTTTATACAAGTTTAATTATTGTAAATAATACAATACAATATCTCAATCGAGTGCGCAATTATTAATGTATTCTCAGTTAAAAGAATAGTTTTCTAGAAATTTACATGCACACTGATTATGTCGAGCACTTGTATGAATATTTTTCAATTTTATTATGATCTCACGAATGAAAAAAATATCGACGAACTGAAAACTCATGCCCCCTCTGCCGCATATCTCAACACGTGCGTGTTCTTCAGGTTAATCCCCCATCGATGAGAAGTATGTGTTAGTTGTTATCGGAGTACATCCCGATCTAACCAATCCGAGGCACTATCATTGTTGTATGCTCTTGTCGGAGTTTCCCCCAACCCTCTCTCCCTCCTGTCACATGTACATGCGATCGTGTGTTTAGTCGGCCATCACGGTTGTCAATAGACGGGGACAAAAATTATTGGCTGACGTTTCATGAAGATGTGATGATATTCGTGATATTCGTACGCGGAGAAACCGGTTAGTTGTTATTTACCCGTCGATAATGATGGTTCAGAATAATTTTTAGTTTCAAATTTTACACATTTTATATAATGTTGTTTTAAATAAAAATCTTAATAATATAATAGTTTCTATAAATTCCTAATGATTGTTCATATACATATAACTGCTTAAATAATAAGATATTAATTTCATGTATAATAATTAGATTACGTTTTATACCATAATAATTTTGCATACAAATAGATATTCTTGAAAATATTTTACTTACTCCTACCTGTAGGTACACCTAATATTATTAGCTAAGTGTTCAACTAACATTCGTGAAAATAAAACTATATAGAGTATCATCGTCAATTGAAAAAATTTTGGCGAACAGTAATTCAAAGATGAAGATGTATATCACGTACAGTTGTTAAAATGTAAATTGATGGGAGGTGTTAATAAAGATAAACTATAATGACTTGCTCACCGAAGACTCACCAAGTAGACTGGACTTGATATCGGGTTTGTGGATACCGCTAGGACCAGCTAGATTTCCAGTTATGCTCGAATGATTCTTCGGTTTCCTCTTTCTCGTCTGTATTCCTTCCTTTTTCATGCTCAAAGGCCTATTTACCTGTTCCGATAAATCTAATAATAAATCTAACATATTTCTATGTGAGAGATTTTGAAAAATTATTATTATTTTTTAAATAATCTCTAGTTAAAACATGAAATCGCTTGTATTTTAAACTTTTATATTATAAATAATAAAAACAAGAAAGGGTAGAACGGGTATCGTTTTGATCGAACCTCGGTACAACCACGCATCGACCTCTGTTTTAATTAAATTTGTTGTTACGATCGTTTGCACAGATTCGCGCGATAATCTGCGCTCCTCTTCAACGTTGAGACGCGATCGTCTCACGTGTGTAAAAACAATCAAGTCGTCGTTATCGTGGTCAGCAATCGCAAAAAGACTGATAACGTACTGACCAGTTCGCAGTAAGATTAATGTTAATTAAAAAAATTTCTTCGTCGTTTTCTCGATGCTTTTATATCACACGAGAATAGGAGGCATTGTAGTAGCTTTTATAACATACATCGGAAACGACAGAAAAAAAAAATGCTTTTTGTTTTTAAATATAAATAAATATTTTTTTATTAACAATAGTTGATATTTTAGGCTGCATTATTGTTACTTGCATTATTTATTATTTTTATGTTATTTTTATAATGTTTGTGAATAAAAAAAGAATTAATTAAAAAATTTTTGTTCAAATTCAAGAGAAATACGAATAAAAACTCTCTTAATATAATTATATAATTTTGAAACTCACGTTATGCAGTTTGAAATAAAGACCGCACGCATTGCAGACTGGCTCGCCATTATTGTTTCGTCTCCAAAGAGTTGTATTGGTTGTCCTACAATTTGCACATTGTACTCCTGTTCTCCGTACATTTTGCTGCAATGCAAAAAGCCTTTTCATTACAAAACATACATCAATTGCAAAGTAACGCAATTCATATAATCAAACTTATCTGTAACACGTTATTAAATTACAAAATTAAGTTATATATCTCGCAAACGATGCACTTTTGTGATGCTTACATAGAATAATTAAAAATTACAATCAAAGATTATGGAACCGAGAGTAAAAATGTACACATCGTAAGCGTAAAAAGAGCTCATGAGAGAATCGTCGCTTCGACGATGTCGATGACGACATAAAATGTTGCGTCGTCATCGAGAGACGGGGAGTATTTGAAGAATCGAGACAACGAAATGGGAGTGCTCAGAGCAAGAAAAATAGAGCAAACAGCCGCCAGCGAGTCCCGTAGTGATTATTTGCTCGAGATAACGTTCCTCTTCTCTCTGTCTTTGGTAGCGGTAGAGGGAAATGGAGAGAAGAGGGAGAGGAGGGCTGAGGGAGAGAGAAGAGAGAGGCAGAGGGCGCGAGAATGTTACTTAATATCGAAGCCATGTACTCTTCATGGGTGAGAAATTTATCAGGGTAAATATCAGTGGCCTCATTTTAGCACTGGTCAAACGGATTTCGGACTCGGCAATTAAACATTTGAACGTGAGAGCGGCAAACAGTATTTGAATCTTTCTTTCATCCCTTGTCAATAAATGTTCAATAAATTCAAGATGTTAAAAACCACTTAGAAAATAATAAAGAAGAGAAAGATGAAGACTTTATATTATGGATAATTTGGAGAACCAAGCTAAAATTAAAAAAAATAAAGAATGGAATTTAAATGTCATACTATTCAAGTTATATAATAATTAAAATACGTAATTTATTGTAGTATACTATAGTAGTATACTATTATAAATTATTACAAAAATGTAAAAAGACTAATAAAAACTATTTAAAAAACTATTTAAAAAGATAGAAATGCGCGTAAATTGAGGTTTGAATGCTATTTTCTGAAAACAACTCTCAAATTAAATAAATCTAGACAAAAATTAACACTTGAAAAATTATATAATTAGATTTCAAATCACATGATTCGCACAATGTTTACCGGTGCAACCGACTGCTTCGGTTTCGGGCATCGCATAGGTGGCCTGTTGACTCCATTCGTCCGATTGTAGAGTCCACAGGCGTTGCAGAGGTAGTGACCAGTGCCATCCCTTCTCCATAACGGCGTTATGCTGGCCGCGCAGTTAACACATTCTTTGGGTTCCGTTGCTATAACGGCCCCCTCGAATCCCTCGTCCGTACCGGGAAGTGGAAGAGTGGCCCATCCAGGGGGTGGCCCATTCCCACTCGCGGAAACGCTATATCCACCGCCACAATTGGAGTAGAGTTGCACGTTGGTAGCGTCGCTGACGGAGATCGCGGTGATACCCGGATAGCCCTGAACGTACTCCAAAGTCGGTGATGAGGGAGTGCTGCTGCCTGGCCAGTAAGGATCACCCGAGGAAGGTTTCACGTATTGATACGATGCCGCTCCTGTGCTATATAAAGTCACTTGGGAACCTGGTGAATCGGGTTGCTCGTAGTGCAACGGAATCGCTCGAGTGGCAGCCAAGGATGATGCTAATGTGGGATCGCCCTTCATGTACGCACTGCCAGATGATTCTACCTGAATGTGAAACGTCGATTTTTTTTATATTTCTCAGTTTAAAATGAAGAAAAAATTGAAAAGAAATGAAGAGAAATAAATTCCTATTATAAAATAAAAAAATTGAAACTATAAAATATATCATTCAAGTAACTGGCTGTGTTTTCTCACCTCGGTAACTCTCGAACCAAGTGGCGTCGCTGGCGGATATGCCAATATCACGGGATCTCCCGGCTTAGCGTAACTATATGTCGATGCCTGTTGAAAAGTCTCGCCACCTGACAAATACTGCGTGTATTGAACAGTTTGTGTGGGTGGAATAGCGACCGTTTCCAACGTGGTGTACGTATTGGAAGCTTTGATGGTTTCCGCGGCAGCCGTGGTTTCGGCATCGTATTTGATAACACCGCTAGCATCAGCATAACTCGTTGCTACGAGCTGTTGCTGCTGACCAGCACGTATACCATCGATTGGTGGCGAGTATGGCGGCGCGGGTGATCCGAGATGAACTGTAGATACTGACTGTGTAACGATTGAGGTGTCATAGTCCTCCGTCGTAGTCAAAACTGGCGACGTCTGATATCTGCCTGCATTCGTCCCAGATTGATGATTCTCGTGAGGACTAAATCTTTGATGTCCAGTTTGCTGAGTTCGTCGATGATCGGGTACTTGTACAGTGATCACATGGTTCTCTCTTCGGACGTCGTGACCATCGGAATAAGCATATATCCGGTCTACTTCCATGTTGTCTGGAGCAGGTGTCTCGTATCTTCGTGTAAAGAAGTTATGTTTGGATACAAGTGTTTCTTCATTTTTTAACTCTAACTGTCAATCCTTTAACTATTCTTACCTGGGTGGTTCCTTAGTAACTGTAAGTGTGATGGTAGCTTCGGAGGTTTCAGAGACTTCGACTTGAACGTCCTGTCCGCTGGTGGCGTATACGACGCGTTGCTGATCCGTCGATCGTTGTTGATCCTCATTGCCCGTATGGGAAATCTGCACATAATGCTGCTGCGTTTGATGAGATCGTTGTTGTTCCTCTTGGAAATTACGCTGTTGAATTTGTTCATGTTGTTCATTTCTTTGTTGAAGGCCCTGATGAAGACTCCCGGTAACCGAATTGGAATCTGGCGATTCCGGATCAACTTCGGCGATCCCCTCCGTTATATGACCGGCGGTCGTAATTGTCCTCACATGTCTTCTGGTCGTTATTACACTTTGAGGACTTTCGGTTGTCTGATCTTCCGTTCCAGGAATTTGCGAATTATCATCACGATGATCCTCCCATTCCCTCTTGATCTCCTGTTTTACCAGTGTTTCTTTCATTACGTCCTGATTAAAACGAAAGTATCATTTTAGCAACTTATAATTATCTAATCTAATGTATCATATATATTCAAGTGCATTGACTCTTTCCGATTTCATCGGTGCATCTTTAATAAGATGTCTTCATTTTTTACGTTTGTTTTATAAAATCTCTATGGGAGAAATTTCTGTCCAAAAATAATTCTATTCTTATCCTTCGTACTGGAATAATTAAATAATATTACAAATTATATAATAATATTAAAAATTAAAAAATATCTTATGTTTAATAGACATATTATATTATTTATTACAAATAACTTATCAAAAAGATAAATGCAAGAATCTTTCAACTCTCGCAGTCTCTTAATTTTTCTCAGCAATGTAATATAAATATTAATGACGGACAACAACGCGGCCACGTGCGAAAAGACACTAGAATAGTGTTATCGTCACGATAACAGAACGGTACAAGTAAAGTCATATGTCGGATTTTCAACCGGATAACAGAGATTGGTGTCTAGGTCGGCGATCGCGCGAATACTTTTGCTCTCACCGATAATTTTTGCTCTAGAGAAGCAATACTATTACAGATCTGCTGTTTGTTAAGGAAATTATTAACATTTAATACTTTTTCCATACTTTTTGATCTTACAGAAATAAGTTTATTTTTTTTTTAAGAGAAAAAGAATTTCAGATAATGTATGTATTAATGCATGATAATTGCAAGCAAGTTTCATAGATATGTCACGTTGCTTTAGCTTGATATTGATTCAATAAAGACTTTGCAATGTATAAAGTCAATTAAAAATTTTCTATAAGAACTAACGTGAATAATTTAATATTGATCATATCTCTAAATAGATTTCTATTAAATCAAATCATAATCTGTTGATTAAAAATTCGTCAATCAACAGGATGAAGGTTAACGGTCCTGCGGATTCGATTAGTCATTCTTTCAGGGGAATCCTCAAGGCACGCGACACGGAATTGTTTCGGCTCGCAGACGATAACGTATATGGTGGGTTTAGTGAAGACGGTGGAGGAGAGGGAAAGGACCGGGGACACACCTCGTCCGTCTCGGGGAAAAATGCGAGAGGTACTATTTGTCCTGCGTCACACTTCCGTTCGGCAATGTCAAGTTTCGACTTCCGGCGCGAGAGCACGCGACGGCTCTCTTTCTTTGGCAAAGACCTCGCGCGACTTCCGCTATATCTCGTTGGCGATGATCTCGCAATCCGGTACTTTAGTGTCGCGAGTGTCAAATCGAACCGAATAATGCCGACGGCAGGTGATGATGAGTTATAAATGTGATGGTGGTGAAGTGAATAAAAAAGCTGGTTATTATAAATTTAAATAAAATAATAAACGGAGGAAGTTATTTATCGCGCGAAGACAAGTTCATGTGTATCGTATAACCAAAATTAATAAATGTCTTTTTTAAATCTTTCAATAAATTGTTGATTATTGAAGAGTAGAAATTGACAACAATAGTAGAAATTGTATTTTCATTATTTTAAAGAATTAAAAATATATGATGCATTTATTAAGATTCTGTTTGTAATTAATCAACAAAAAATTAATTTAGGCTTTGATCTCAATAAACGATTGCTTGTAAATTTATTACTGACATTTTAAATGTACTAGTAAATAAACTTATAAATATCGTTTTGAGTAACTCCCGACATCGTTAATATATTTAACAAAATTAATCTATAATTTAGTGACACAAAAATACATCGTAGTTTTATTAAATAAATTCCTAGTATCTTCTAATGTCTTCATTATGACATTGAATCATACTCTGTACTTTTCAATATTTTTCGCATTTTATTCAAGCAAAATAATCACTCATTGGTACCTCGTTCGCCGCGTGTCGCATTTGAACCTCGTGCCGGGTTTTTCCTCGCAGCCTGCAACCTCGATGCACCAAATATACTCTGATTCCAGTGACCGATACACTTAAATTAATAGCATGTACCAAATATACAGTACGTAAATACACTCGAAAATACCCGCGGGATCGGTGATGAATATGTTCGAAAGAACACTCGGAAGAAAGACGCTTCGCCGGCGGAAAGCGTTTTGCAACTGAGGATGGCAAGAGAGATGACTTGCCGTGGTGTCCCACAAAGAGACGGAAGGTGGAAGGAAAGAGGTGGAATCGTAGCGAAGCTACGTCGGTGAGTGTCTCTACTTCCCAGACGAGGCAATGTCGTTCTTCTTGTCGTTCGTCATCGACGAGTAGCGAAGAGAACGTAGTATAACAAAGTATGTGTATATGAGAGAGATAAAGAGAATGAGAGAGAGAGAAGAGCTGTGTATGGAGAACATGCAGCAGACAATTTACATGAACACTAACAGCAGCGGGAGCGATCGATTGGGCGGACCCTCGCGTCTCATTGGTCAGCCGATTGTGAGATTCTTCGTGGCTATTCTCGTGTGTTATTGCAAAAATCGATCGTGCTTCTCGTCTCTCGCGATATATAGCTTGAGGCAAAAATCTGATATAAAATTTTTGTTTAATAACGTTTTATTTGTACTTTCTGTAATTTTGTTTCTTCTTTTCTTTTCTGCCATCACTGACCTTATCTCTCTTTAAATGCGGAAAAGATGTAAAACGAACGAGTTTAATAACGAGATTAAATGTCTCCATTAAGAACAGTTGTATAAGTATCACTTGATAATATTCTTTCCCAGAATATTTTGGATGGTATTTTTTATGATACGTCGTACAAAAATTTTTTTACGTAATCGTTCGTTAGCTTATATAGATATTGTTTGTACTACAACGTTAGATAGGACGGTAAAGTCCAACGAAACGCATTTGTATGTAATTCTGTCCAGCCGGATTGGACGAATTACACACAGTATAGTCCGGGGGAAAAAGGTCGCAGAGGGAGTCCGTTTGTTTGCTCACTGATAAGCGATGAAGCGACGACGAGAGATAACGAGGGACGGCGAGGGAACGAAACATGTCCACGAGATCTTGTCGTCATCGTCGGCCATCGTTGCTAATACCTTACATCGCCATTTTGTAGCGGCAACAGCTTAACCGTAGGGGGATGATGATTCATCTGCGTATGCTGACCAGTTAGAAAAAGGGATCGCTACAGCGAGTTCGTAATATCACCTCGTTTTAATAGAGATAATATTTTCTTTTAGAGAAAGGAACGGAAGGTATTCATTCCCGAATCATAAAATCGAACATTTAATTTTACGGATTTAGAATGTTCATATATGTAATGAGAGACGTTTATATTTCTATATTTTTATATGTTCCAGTGATATGTATTTATCAATTACACAAATATACACAAATTGTCTAAAATCTAATTAAACCCTTCATCCATTAAGGTTTTGACTATTAAGGTTTTGAAATTAATTAACAAAAGTGCAAAACTTGTTGTCATACGTTGCCAATATTATTATTATATTAAGTAACTTCGTAATAAATTCTCAAATTAGAATTGTTAAATATGTAGGTTTATAACATAATATAGACATAAAAAAAATTTTTCAAATTTTTTTACAATGATGTACAAAGGATAGTATATAGACCAATTATATTAAATAGGGCATAAAATTGTACTATATAACTAATTATTACACCAATAATACTGAAATTTATCGTGAAATAATTTTAACGATAAACATTCGAATATCTTGAAATGAGTTAGGGATAGTGATTAAATAATAAATAATTTTTAACGTTGTGATATGCTGAGATTAATGCGATTAATCATTATCCAGTCTCGAAATAGGACAGGAAAGAAGAAAATAGTAACTTCAATTATCGTACAAACAGTATACATACGGAAGAGTCATCTTAAGATAATGACTATTGCTTGCGTCATCA
This sequence comes from Crematogaster levior, assembly GCA_901521435.1. Taxonomy (NCBI): domain Eukaryota; kingdom Metazoa; phylum Arthropoda; class Insecta; order Hymenoptera; family Formicidae; genus Crematogaster; species Crematogaster levior. The sequence goes on from CABEGB010000180.1 coordinate 365,730, forward strand.
TGCACCTGATTCATTTCTGCAAATGAAACGTCATTGACGATAAAACCGTCACAATTTTTGAAAATTGAGAAAATGTGTGACATAAAACTATGTGTAAGATACTTAACTCCTTGCAGCCAAACTAATCTATTCTACATGTCCAGATCTACACAAAAAAAAGTTTCAAAATAGAGAATAGGATAAAATTACTGCAAATTTTGTAAACACGTGTACTTCATTTTCTTTGATTTCCGCTATTAATCGTCAAGTGATAGATGTCTATTGTAATATAACCAATGTTATACGTATATGTTCCCTATACTTATTCAAGTAAATTAATAATATACGATCTCAATGAGAAGCAATTAAGATAAAGGGACGCGTTGGCCGCCACCAATTTATCGATCTGTGCTATACGAGCTACGGGAAGATTTCTCGAAATCGCGACTCAAGAGAGAAACAAATATATTTTTGTCGAACCTTTGAACACATGGAATTGCCTGAAATGGCGTACGTGACGCTTTTGGATATTTCTACCTGTGATCGCAACGATACCGGTAAGCGCGCCCGCTCGATAGAAATCAAGAGCACATTCACACGCACATATACATCGCAAGTTTCCTCTTGAAACAATATTCCGTTGATAAGAGCGCGCTATTACGAGCCACGACAAAAGAAAAAGAGAAGATTATACGCAATTGCAACATACTAAAAGTTTGGTTGAATGAATCATAGATTTTGTTAATTTTATAATTTTTATCGAATTGTACACTGTTTATCACGAGATATTTCACATAGAATGAGAAAATTAATAATATCAAACCAGAAAAAAAAAGTTTCAACTTATACTATTCATCGCGTGATGAATAACACGTATATTATATAATACAAAAATATTAATGAATAAATCTGTAGTCAGAAATTTTATATTGATGCAATTATGTTTATCTACATTTATAATTATTATTTAAATATAAATTTAAAGTAAAAATAAAATCTGATTTTATATTACATAACTTCATTAGAAATTATTAAAAATAAAATAACCGTTTGCTAAGAATAAGAGAGTAATCTGAGAATCTTGTAATAAGATTCTAATAAATAAATAGTGAATAAATTTGTGCACTTTTCATTTTCTATAATTTAAGTAAAATTAATGATGTTTTCTAATTAGAATTAATAAATTTAATCTAATATTTTTTTTGTATTTTTCAGTTCTCATACAATTCTCTTCTCTGTTTGCGCGCGATAAATTAATTAATACAATGAAATTATCAACAAAAGAAATTATCACTTACTATAAAGCATCGATTGCAAAAATGAGTATGATACATTTCCGACAAGAATCATAAAAACCGATCCTTCTTTTTCTTAAGACATAATGCTTCGATAAAGCAATAATTCGATATGAACTCGGAAACGCATCAGTGTGGATTAGCTTCGTAGTGCAGTTAAACCACCTGCATACAGAGTTTTAATGAGCGAAGTTTGGCGATCGTTCAATTTTACAATCGTTATGTCGCGGAGTAAGCAAACACACTCGGCAAACAAGAGGTAACTGCGACGCGTGATGTATAATTACACGAAAGATTTTTCAGCGATGCAATGATCCACGATCAAATTCTGACAAATGTTCATGCTAAGTGAACTATTATTCTAACAAAAAAATAAAAGTTATATTACGAAACTTAAGCCATTGTATAATCGTTGAGTTCAAGTAACCAAAAACTCAGATTCACATTCAAGTATAAGATAGCGATTCACAACTATTATTTTTGTATATAATTTTCTGTAACTATATCGTACGATCATTTTCTTTGCCAGTAGAAATTAAAACTCAAATGAAAGGAGACTAGTTGACGTCAAATTGGCATATATAATTGGTGAGCTACGAGCCGACTTGGTTTGTCAGACTTACACCGCAGTGATTCACCAATTTTTTGAAATCTAAATTCTATAAATTCTTGTATTTTATACAAGTTTAATATGACGTTTAATTTTATATATTTCATTTTATATATTTCTCATTTTATATATTTCAAATTAATTCTCAAGAACTTAAATTTTCAATTAATCAATGTTAATTAAATAATTAATTTAATTAAGATTTGGCAGCATTAAGTGAACAGATTTAAAATGATTAGAATATAGATGAACAGATCTCTTTTTGTGCAAAACTTTTTCGCATATTACGTGTACCCTGTATTTGATTTTTGTCTGGCACAACTTTACTAAACGCAACCTTGGTTGGTCGAAAAGACGTCTATTCGATGCATTTTACGTCAATTTGACATCAATTCGACATCTTTTTAACCATTATTTCTCACTTGGTGTTATCTTATATAAAAAATTTATGAATATATAGTTATATGACACAAATAGAACCAGACGAACAAGATAAATAGGAGAAATACAAGTTGAGAGGTTGAAGCTGACAAGATTACCTGAACAGAAATACCAAGTCCGATATACAAAGCGTGGCGTCACGCTGTACATCGTCGATGGGGAGGCGCGCGTGGTGCCGCCACGCTGTCAAAATAAACGGCACTATCGCGATTTATCTCGTTTCCCATGATAATAAGAGATAAAACTGCATCCTTACATTAGCTAGTATATCAGCTAAAATGATAATTTCAGTCGTCGGATTCGCCAGGAGCGCGTAGGGCCGCTCCTACTCTCTTCCGTCGCGCCGATCTATGGATTTCCCCAAGTGGATCCTTCGCAAAGCTGTCGGGGATTCACGAGAACGCCAGTAAACATACTTTAATCCAAGGTACAGTGCGTGAGATCGATTTGTAACTGAAAAAAAATGTAGCGGAAAAGATCGGTCTGATATTTCGTGCTTATCTCATGGCTACTATTACCCAAAGGAAAGGATTTCTGAAGTGTCATTCAACGCCAGTGAGTAACTATCAGAACAAATTTTCCGCGGATTTTTATCTAAGAAATCTGTTTGATGTATGTATGAGAGTAAATTTTACAAATTTACAATCAAAGTGAGCAATTCATGGCGCATACAAACATGAATGGGTGTTCATTCTCATAAAAAGGTGCGGAAAGTTGTAAACCTTACAAGTGGTGACATAAATGAAATATGTGCGCGTTTTGAGAATTACTGTGTTGTGCCTGGAAATTAATACGTGATGAATTTTTGTATTTTTCTGAGGCAAACACGACGGAAATAAAAATCGAGCTAGCAAAGAGGATTTACCATTAAACGGGGCGCGAACGTACGTCGAGGCCATTTTCTTTATCAGCCACGTAGAAATCCCTTATCGTCGTACATGAAAAAATACAGGTGTGTGTAGATGCGTGATTGTACGCGTGTGTACGTGAAAATCCATATCGCTGAGGATCTACGCGAAAATGATGTCTTATTTTCGCCTGTTGACATCATGCAGTTCAAAGTATACTGATATACACAGTGATCTAAAATTATCGAATGTTCTTTTAATTTTTCTGAGAGAAATGGCTTTCTTTCCTGATTAATATAAAGAAATATAACTTTGTATGAATACAAATATCGAAATTTTTACTTTCAAATTTTAATTAATTGTTGTCGTATCTCTATAACATTAATTATTGCGTATCTCTATTTAATATAAATTAAAATTTTATTCAAATTTAAAAAAAAATAGATTTCTTTTAATCAAATATTTGAAAAATTACACAACTTTTAGCTTGAAATTACGATTCAACATTGTACTTTATAACAGATTAAGAAGATTTCTCAAAATGCAATACAACAGAAAATGATAGCACTAAGTTCTCGGATCTTAATGAATAAGAAGTCAATAAAACTTTATTGTGCAATTTGTTCTCATTTTGTAATCAAGTACAGTGCATGCTTGTACATCAAATGGTGAACGTAGAAGTCCTTTATGGCATGTGTTTAAATGACTTGATGATGATGCTTCACATCCGTATAACGCGTGCAAAGAAGAAGAAGGTTTTACAGCGCAATTACTGAAATTTACAACGAGACAGAACTGTCTCGATTTTAACGTCGACAGGATTAACATCGCGCTACGACCGCCTTGTGCAAACACAAGTTTCGTCGCTCATTGTTTTCGTCGCAAATATAGTGCGCCCGTTCGTCGAAAAATATCTAAAAAATAGATTCAGAGCTATGTAAAGAACATAGAAGAAGGTACTTAGACTCAGATTTTTCAATAAAAAATCTAAAGAAGTCTAAAAAATGATTTACGATTTAAAAACGAATTTTAAAAATCGTCTGTTGTTTCTTAAAAAGAAAATACGAGACACGTACGTGGTACGGCTATGGTGATGTTTGCATTTCTGCAGCGTGGCAACGGAATCGAAACTTTTTATTTCAATATTTGTATTTCGGTCGTTTCTTGGTCACGAATGGAACGTCACGAAACCTTGAAAAAAATGATTTATATTAAGATCACATTTGGAATTAAAACCTGCTCTTTACAGCGCATCTTTAATGGTAACAAGAGATCTTTCATTTACAGTAAAATACGGTAAAATCCTATTAATACACACTTTGCGTTTTGTATTCAATGCCTTATTGTAAGTAATTCAAATTTCAGCATATTAAATTCATAGATGAAAATATGTGTAATATTTATTAAATTAATCTGACGTGAATTTTTTAACAGAGTTTTAATTTCGTGCTTATAATTCTTTATTTGAAACAAATTAGCAGAAAAATATTATAGAAAAATGTTGAAAAATTATGAGAGAATCTATCAAATGTGTATTCTATAAATATATTCGCGTAAAACATGCTTCACATTTACTAAAGAATGACACTTTTGAATTTTTTCTTTATACTTTTAAAATTTTTCTTTTTAGTTGCCATTTTTTTGTTTGTGTGACTGTCAAAGATTTTTAAACTATTCAAATAGGTAAAAAAGAATTCTGATCTCTATTTTCTTACTTCTGTAATATATTAATTAATGTGATACGATTAATGTGATATTTTTCAAAAAGCTTCGTTACTTTCGAATAAATCGATGCAACAACCAAGAGAAGACGTTGCCGCCGACGGCGCAGCGCGAAAGTCAGTGGCGAGGACCAATAATTAACGTACACGACAAACAGTATTATCGTCATTGCCTGATATTATTCCCATTATCTTATATGTACGGCGGCTATGTGCTTAATGATTAATAAAATATTATCTGCGCTCAGGGGATATCTCTCTTCTTGACGACAAATAGTTTCGTGCCAGACGCCGCGAGAAGTTGCCGACGCTGATGTTGCGTGGCCTGTGATCTACTGCAGGCACAGGTGAAAATAAGTTAGACCGATCAATCGTATTCGAAAATAGAGTGTGTCTTGAGCCGGGAAAAAGATATGCGCAAAAAGTTATTTTATTCTATGGGAAATGTGTGAAAACAGTTTTTAGTGGTCGTGGCTTTCGAGACCGTGTCATGACCGAAGTAAAACTGATATAAAATTCTCGTAAGTACTCGCAATCCGAAATTTAATGGAAATAGAATGGATGTAATACCGGTGAATATATTCCGAGCATACGATAATAGCGAGTGATAAAAATTATGATTGGAAAAAATTTGTTCAATATTTGAAGTAGATTAGGTGTATAAGTGAAACAGAAATATGAGATTGATTAAATATGAATAATATATAGGATTTTATGAAATTAATAAAGAAGATGTAATATGAACATGCACATCTTTATCTAAGAAAGTCCATTCATCGAAATCTTCCGTCGCTAGTACACACCATCGGATTAACCTCCAGAATTATATTAATTTAATATTTACATTATCGATGATCTTACAATCAAACATTCTAATCATTGTTATTTGAGATGTGTCTCGCTCTTAAATCAGAGAGTGAATTTAATTAAACATTAAAATAATTAATATGCTGTAAGTGAGGATGCTCAAAAAGGTTTGCAGATATTTTTGATCGCGTTTGTTGGATATATTACGTATAATGAGTTTATCACTTAATGAGTTTATTTGATTTCAATTATTTGTGGCGGTATTATTTTTTGCAAGTTTGGACGCAAATGCGACATGTTTTCGAATAGATGTAACGATGAATCAAGACCTTGAAAAAGAGAAATAAAGAGAAAAGAGAAGAAGAAGAATTCTAAAAGAGGGAGAGAGAGGAGGAGGAGGAGGAAGAAGAGACAGCAGGAGGAGGAGGAAGAAAAGAAGGAAAAAATGGATTAATCGAATCGGTGAGACCTGTGTCTAGATTTTGACGTCGAGATCGCAACGATGAGAAGGAAGCGGACCGCGTACAAAACACAAGTGTCAGAACGGACCGAACATAAAACACAAGTGTTCTTTTCGTGTACGACATTGCTCACATTACCACGGATGTTCGCTTTCGTTCGACTCTTTCTCGCACGCGGTTTCTCTCTCTTTCTCTCTCTCTCTCAATAGTGGTCAGGTAAAATCGCGCTAGATGATTCGCTACTCTTGAATCCCATGGATGTGTAAATGTTTCGCTTATATCAAAAATGGAATTTATAAAATTATAGACCTTAGACTTTATTACACTTTAATGTATTTTTTATATTTTAATAACGTGTGTATTGGCAATGGAATGTTAAATTGTGTTAAATTGGCTATATATACAACTCCATAATATTAATTTATACTGATATTAATAAAAAATTGTTTTGCATTAATATCATAAAATCAATAATTGGTTAATTTCTTTATCTATTATAGAAGTATATGAGAGAAGAGTATCACTCAAAATGTTAGCTATTCATTTATCTAATTAATCATTTAATTAATCATTAATTTTTGTCCCATATTTTGACTCAGTCCTAAGTCATTTGTATCAGTTTTGCTGATGCAAACAGAAACAAATTTATGTAACGACAATAATTTACACTAGTTAACATCATTAAAGCCTTGCGTGATTTGTTTATTGACTCACCACACGCAATGCCAGTTTCTGAAAACGCGTGAAATCATCAAAAGGTTACGAAAAAAATTATACAGGATTTTAACTTACAAATCAATAAAGAAGAAAGATGAGGAGAAAGCGTCGAAAAAAGCGGCTACGTGGTGTATTCCTCTTGAAACTATTTGCGACATGCGACGCTCCACGATATGCTCCGACGTTCTTGGAGCTCGCTCCTCGTCGTTACTGCGTCTACCAGTGAGTTTGTGAGCGAGACACGCACGCGGCGCGCGCTTGACACAGGTGCGCTTCTACGGAGAGCGAGAAGGCCTGTTGCTACTCTTCGTCGTCGTGATCATGTCGTTGAAACTGCCGCCTGGTAGCGTGAGATCGAAGCTTCGATTTTATCCGAGAGCCATCAAATATTAACTGACGACGATTAGAAAGCAACTGCCGCCGTGTTGTACTGCGACGGGATATCTTCTACGGACGCCATATTGGTACCGGTGCTCCGCTCTTGTCAGTCGCAACTTAAGAAAACTGTGGTGGTGAGTTGCTAACGAAAGAATGATGATATAATTCTTTTTTAGAAACGACCAAAATAAGTACCAAGCTCAGAATACAAAAATTTTATGTAATTATCTATTTACTAATCAATTTACCTATTTATTTACCAATGAGACACAATCTTAATTTTTTACAAGCAATGTTTAAAAGCGTTTAATAATTAAAAAAAACAAATAAAAAAATATATAGAAATAATAAAATATAGAAAAAATGATACTTATCGGCAGAAGTAATAATTGGTGTGAAAAACTGATAATTTTTAAAACTTTCACAAATAGAATTAAATACGGTTGTAAAAAAGATTACTTTAAACTAAATAAATTTTTTTAATTAATTTAAAAAATATATATATAACTAATTAAATATATAACTAAATAAAAAATAGAATAAAATTTAAATAAAATAAAAATTTTTTTACATCTATATTTATGATGATTCATAGAATCGCATATGGATTGTTTTAACATATATCAGATCTAAAAAAATAAAATCAATGTGAAACTTCATGAATTTTTATAAAATTTTTATAAAATTTTTATAAAAATAGTTGTATAATGAGGAAAATCCAAATTTAGAAAAATGATAGTATTCGAATAAAAATATGACAGAAGAATTTCCTGGGACAGAAAAAGTCTAAATATTTGAGATGTTACTCAAAATTTTCAAATCTTTAGTATATTCGGTTTCTTTATAATTTATTACTCTTATCCTAGGTTATTTTGTGAAGCTTCTTGAGGGATTGGTATCTTACCGTGTATTACAGGCGCATACCTATCATTCTTTATCATTTCGTTGGAAGGAGAACAAAGCTTAAAGGCAGAGGGGTTGTATGGTTACAGAGCACACATTAGGGTACCGCTGATAAGAGGATCAGGTAAGACATCGTTCTAATAAGACAACGATCCAACAAGCATTATTGTCCCAGACAATGGCGTAATCGAGATTCATGATACGTAAAAATAGTTTCAAGTTAATAGTTACATTTTAAAGTTACTTAATTTAACAAAATCCTCTGGATTTATAAAAAATATTATATGTAATAATATTATGTATACACACACACACATATATATATATATATATAATATATATGTATATATATATGTACGCGCGCACATATCTCACAATATACACAGAACACACACACACATCACACACACACATATTGTGTGTGTGTGTGTGTGTGTAATAATGTCAATGTGTGTGTGTTAATGAGAGAGTGTATGTGTGTGTGTGTGTGTGTGTGTGAGAGAGAGAGAGAGAGAGAGTGTCTGTGTGTGTGTGTGTGTGTGTGTATGTGTGTGTGTGTGTGTGTGTGTGTGTGTGTGTGTGTGTGTGTGTGTGTAAAATTGGTTATTCTGAAGCTTTTATGGATCAAAACTACGCCATTGCAAGCAAGGCTACATATGTGGCTACAAAGATTAAACCAGAAGGCATTATCACTGAAAATACACAAGGATGAACTTTCTTTCGGCTGTTCACTGACTTTTCATCAACTGGAATGTTTTTGTAAACATTATCAAAGGGCCCATGTAAAATGTGTATTTGTATGTGTAAATTGAATAATCAATTTCGATAATTTTAAAAATATATTATCTTTTAAATAATAAATGTAATTTTCTGAAGAATAAATATAGATGATATATGCTTTACGCGAATCATATAGGCAATAATGCAATTGAATCAATTTTTTGCAATTCATTATAAAACTCATACATAATAGTTTTACTTTTTCTTGTTATTAATAACAACTACATTATAATTTTTAATTATGTAACTTTATTGATAATCTAAGTTTTTAAATGTCTTTTCTTAATAACTTACCTTCAGATTTAAATTATATAATTATATATAAACCATCAAAACAAAGCTTCCTAGTTCGTTTAAAATATCCCATTTTTGTCAAATACACAACTATGCAAAACGTATTGATGCAACTCGCTAACAAAGCTTGACTCAATTTATTATGAAAAAAAAAGAAAATGTGTCATAACTGTCACATATATTTATTTGCAGAACCGTCAAATATGTTTATTCATATCATAAAAATATACTATACGAAACATATTGATACAACTTGCTAACAAAGTTCGACTCGATTTATTATGAAAAAAAAGAAAATGTGTCATAACTGTCACATATATTTATTCGCAGAATCGTTAGATATGTTTATTCATATAATATACACCATTGTTACTATATGTTTATTATTTAGTTGTATTATGTTACATTATTCTTATCATTTTTACCACTCGCGCGACGTATTTTTTAAATGTTATAACAAAGACACTACATATCCGCTCGATTAGAATATCTTGTGCTTTTATGTAGTTTTATGCTAGAATATATAAGGACACTTATATATATATATATGTAATCTTACATAAGAAAATTCCCTATACATACATACATACATATATATATATATATATATATATATATATACACATACATGTACAATATCATTCGTAATTTGGTATTGTCTTAAGTGTTGACACAAGATTCATTAGTAAAATCTTCTTTGGTAAAAAGAAAGAGAAAGATTGAATAAAAATAGCATAAAATAAACAAAGAAATTTATTTTTCTTTTAAAGAGAAAATCTATTTTTCTTTGGAAATTTCCTTTTCCGAAGAAAAAGTTAAGACTTTCTGAAAAAAATTCTAAAGTTCTAAAATATCCTAAAACTCTTATTTACAAGAATATCGCTTCTATATTTTTACATATTTGTAAAAGTATATATAATTTTTAATTCTGCATATCACAATGTGCGCAGGAAAATAAGCAAGTTTGTCTCGATAGAAGGTATAAAGTGGCAATCAAACTCAAGGTCTTTTGCTTGACAGGCACTTACTTCACTACTAAGTTATTTTTTATTTATTGCCTGCCTTAACAATTCGACATCTTTCCGGATTGCGTTTAGGATGATATCGACACAACCGTAGATCTCTCGAGATGACCATTATCCAGCATAATTTTAGATCCGGCTGGACTAGTCGATGGACTACCTAGAGTAACAATATGTGGCGAAGTAAGTTGATGATGGTCAGGTGATTGACCAGCTGAAACCATTCCAGGTGAACGCGTGGTGCAAGGTGGAGACGGACATTCGATCTTCGGCGAATGAGTCTCCAGCAGTTGGTGTTGCTGTTGCTGCTGCTGCGAAGTGATCAAATCGTAATAGACGGGCTGGTAGGACATTACTCTGCTCGAAGGTTGGGGACTACTGTAGAGATTGCTCGGATATGTCACTTGCGACACGCCAGAATGAGCCATCCTCAGATCGCTATAAGTATCTACATTACAACAAAGTAATTTTTTTATAAAATAAATTTGAATCTACACACAAAATCGATATGATAAAATAGGCGGGCGTATTTTATCTGGATAAATTGTTTTGCAAAAATAGTTGCAAGAATAGTTGTAAATGACAGTTCACGGAAAAAAGTCCGATTAGCAGAAAGTAAAAAAATTATACATTTTTTTATAAATTTTCTAATGATGGAAGTACTCAATTAATAGATGTGTATATCTATTAATGTATATCTATATATAGATATATAGATGTATATACCTGGTTCAAGTTTAACGCTATTGTTATTGTTGTTATTATTGTTCGTACATTGCGCGACATTGCCCGAAAGAGGTGTATCGCTGGTTTTCATCCCACCCTTAGGCTTCCGTTTGCGCGTTTGAATACTATCTTTCTTCATAGTCGATGGCCTATTAACACCATGCAGCTTGTAATAAAGACCGCAGGCATTGCACACTGGTTCGCCGTGTGCGTTGCGACGCCACAGGGATGTCATCGTGGTTTCACAGTTGCTGCAAGAGAGACCGACGCGTCTCGTGGCAGACTGAAGAGATATAAAATCGTTATTATACATTATGGCAAATGAAAAATCTGAAAATGATTTCGTAGCCGAGAGTCTGATGAAAGCATAATGATGGATTGCATTGCTCTCAAAAGATATACGAGGTATATTATATATATATTATATTAGAATAAATACGAAACACAAGAATCAATTTAGCATTATGAATGATATTGAAAATATATACAAAATATGAGAGAAACTTGTTAAATTACGGAAAAAGCTAATATGTATACAATACGAGAGTAATGTCGGAAAATAATATTTGAATATTTGAGCATTTAAAGGAAAACTCGTAGTATCGAATGGTCAATCGCTTTCCCTATCGAATAAAGAGCTCTGATGCAAATTCGGGAAAGGATCAGGTCAGATTACCATAATTAGAAAGTTTTCTGTGCAGAGACCGCGAAGCAGAAAAGCGAGCCACCCTCGGTCACGAAGATCACGCGAGCCTGGAAAAACTCAACAGACACAAAGAATCATTCCGTGTGATCGGAAATTGCAAGCGGTGATTGCGAGACAAGACGTACTTTACAACAGGCTGCACGTGATTTCGGGAAAAAAAGTGCTCGTACCATGGGTATAGTGGCACCTCGGGGCTACGACTCGACTGTTTTCTATTAGAAATGCGCCACCGATAACGAAAACGATCAAGGACGACTGCTTTCGTCTCGATAATTAACAGAAATTAATATAATGATGAGTGGTCGAAAAAAGCATGATGTTAACGCGAGAGAAAAATTACAGGAAGGTTGGGACAGGAAGGAAATTGTCGATCCTTGACCGTAAGCAATTTTCTAGCACTATGTAAATTTAATATATTTAATATAATCGTATTATTATTAATCAATTATATTAATTTATAACATACCTATATTTTTAAACAAATCTTTATTTATCTATCTATATATAATTAACATATTTCTATTTACATTTGCTTGATTAAAATAACATTTTTAAAAGTGTCAATACATAATACAAACTTTACTGCTACTCGGCCGGGTCAACGATGACGATGACGAGCTGAAGAAGTACATGATAAGAATGATGAACCGTGGGACAAGGCGCGATGATAAAAGGATGAAGAGAAAAAGAGATATCAAACAAAAATTATTATCATTAAAGAGAAAGAAAGGGAAAACAGATACAAAGAAAAAGAGAGAAAAAGAGAGAGAGAATGCTGATTTGGGAGGATGACACCTACCACACGACGGCTCGCTTTCTCCTCCCCGAGGGCGCGACGGGCGCCACTATACCCACAGAAGTCTTTGTAGAAATTGCCCTGGTCCGCCACTGAAACAGACATGAGGCCATACGTTAAGGGTGTTTTTTTCCTGCGTGTACTAGACACGACGGTGTATCGAATCAGTAAAAGGTAAGTTTGACATCGTGAGGTACAAGGAGAATTTATTTTGTTATGGTCGGAGACAAGGATTACTGTGAGTATCCCTTGGACTTATAAAAGGGCAGAACATCACGGGCGAATTTCCACATAGGCTCCTGGACAGTAACGAGAACGAGCGAGAAAGGATCTTTACTGTTTCTCTCTCTCTCTCTCTTTCCGTCTTTTTCTCTCTTATTCCTTTCGAATGTATGATTGCTAGTACGATTCTTGGAACCCATTCGTGGTTTGCAAAATACTGTTTGCATCTCGTCTAAGCTTCTTCCACGTTCTTAATGTTTTAGAAAAATCGCTCTAATCTTTTTCCAAACTTTTCAGACAATAAAAATGAAAGTGTTAAGCAATAAAGTATAAAATAAAGAATGTCTGATATGGCAAATCTATACGGAGTCTTCGATTTTTCGAATATTGCAAACGACTTTGCCAACCGTTCCGTTTCCTGGATCGCGACTAGCATCGCGATGGAGTCGTCGTGAAGCCTTCCTTACCAGACGACGTGGTTGTTTAACTAATGGACGATTCATTCCGTTCATCTTATGGTAGAGACCGCATGCGTTGCAGAGGTAATGTCCGGTACCATCTCTACGCCATAAAGGTGTGGAAATCGCGCCGCAGTTCACACACTCGCGACCCTCCGTAAAGTACTCTGCTTCGATGTTGTGCACTGTGTTTCATTCATACTGGGTTTCTCAGAAAGATCAGATAGCTGCATCGCACGCAACAAATAAGCACGCATGTGTGACACAAACGCATGCGTTTATGTAATTGTTTCCTTTTTCTTTTAATTGTATGCAAAATTAATTTACTATTAATTATAATTTAACCATTTGTATTAAACCGTTTGTGATTTAGAAGCCATGATACCGTCGACAATATCAATTTATTCGATAATGCAATAACTGCGATATTTTCATTTTTATAGTTATATAATATTTACTAACGATTAAAATATAATTGTGTGAAATTGCAAGTGTTTCTCCATGTCTTGCGTCTTATGTATCTTACTTAATTACTAAACTTATATATGTATAAATAATATAAATAATGAGAAAAGATTAGATAGTTAGACATGATATAGCATCTTAATCTGATTATAACTGAATCTGATCAACTGAATAAAAAAAAATACTTGTCTTTACAAATAAAAATGAGAAATATATACGAAAAGAATCATTATTACTTTTTTAAATTACGTCCTTCTTTTCTGAAAAATATGCGTTTATTTATTTTCCAAACATTTACTACTTTTATTTTCTACAGAACAAGTATTTTTTCTTTAAAAAAGCAGGCAACGCGCTATAGACTATATTTGCAAAATGACTGTTTCTTTTTTCTTTTTCGCTTCTCGCTACCAATTTCTCTCTTTTCTATCAAAAAAATAAAAATGTATAATATCCACGCATGTTTTCGATATAAAATGATGTGTAAAACGATTTGTGCGATCAGGTAAAAAACGGAAAACTACATGTATTTCTGACGGGAGCAACCATATCTGCAGTGGCCTCTTTTTACGTGACCACTCGGAAACAATTGTTTCGTTAGTTCACAGCATTCCCCCACTTCCATTACGTGACTATGAATATGCATAGTTTCTCAGACCGAGCGCAGCATAGAACGTAAACTATTCCAAAATATGTGAAATTATTATATAATAAAATATTTTTATTATATAATAAAATATTTTATATGATAAAAAAATAGTAAATCAGGAAATTTTCTCCTTGTAAAAATATTTTCCAACAGTTTCAGAAAAGAATTTTAATGAATAAGTTTGATTGTTTAATCAATAAATGACTAATGTAATAATTTGGCATTTAATAATGGTCTTAATGACAAAACTAATCCATTAGGATTATTTTAATTAACCTTTTAGAATCAGCTGGTGCGCTGAAATGCTACAAGAAAATAAATTCCTCTCTTGTGGCATTTATATTCTAAAATAAATATTTTTATTGGAAGTCCTAATATGCAATAAATACTATAAATAAGATTATAAGGTAATTAAGATTTTAATAACTACTCATAATTTCATAGGTTGAATTAGAATCACGGGAAATAGAATGAACGAAAAGAAAAGGACTAAAAGAGAAGGAAGAATGCAGGAAATGTAAAAGCGACGAGAAGGATGGAAACGGACATGTCATTATCAGAGTTTCCGGCGTTTGCTGATAATAACGCCAGCCAACCCAGTAGCCGCGTGCGTACGTGCGTTAAAAAGTGTGTTGCTTACAAAAAAAATTGTATCTATTATATATATATATATTATATATATATATATTTTATATATATATATATATATATATATTAGGGTGGTTCTTATTTATACTACATCGAAAATTTAAAAAAAATTTTTTTTGTCTCACCCCTTAAAATGGTTCCATTTTATGAAAAAATAATTCCTATAAAAGTTTATTTCAATCGGATAACGGGAAAGAGTGCCGAAGAGCGTCTAAATGTTCTAAAATAAGAATTTAATTTAACTTTTATAGGAATTATTTTTTCATAAAATGGAACCATTTTAAGGGGTGAGACAAAAAAAATTTTTTTTTAATTTTCGATGTAGTATAAATAAGAACCACCCTAATATTTATATATATATATATATATATATATATATATATATATATATATATATATATATATAGTCAAATTATTAATTGTAATTATTTAAAGTAAAAGTTATCGTCGTCTAATCAAAGATTAAGAAATACAGTTTTCTTTGATGCTAGAAATTATTTAGATCATTACTAAATGGTACTTATTAAAATGCGAATTCACGTAAAGTCGCACTTATGCTTTCTAGTAAGGGCTGAACGCGTCACTTGACGACGGAGAAAAATAAGAGAATTCGTCTCAAGTTACTCAGTGAAAAAAAAAGAAGGAAAGCAAAGCGAAAGAGAGAACGGAGAGAGGTCGGCGTACGCGAGCAGCACATCCGGCAGAAATGCGACTGGGAAGCAATCGGATATTGTAGGTAAGCAAGAAGCTGCTGATGCCGTCCGAGTCCTACGAACTCTCTTAGAGCACATCACACATGTATATGCGCGAGTCGAGTTGCGTTCTCGCGCCTTCATGACGCCACCTTGACCCACAAATAATAGGCTATTAATCGTCGGATTATCATCTTTTTCGATTATAAAAAATTGCAAGTACAGGCCAAAAGGATGAAACAGTTCAATGATGATACTATTTTTTATGCAAGGCAATTTGATATATAATATTATACATAATTATAATTGCATATAAATATCATTTAAAATATTGTAAAAATATGTTTATATATATATTTGATCGCTCTGTTTTCCTTCATTTCGTGGTATAGTGTCTTCTGGATCAAATCAAAATTAAGATCGAGATATCTTATTGCTTGAATCGTTTTATGGTGTCCATAATGCGACATGCAGTTTTCGAAGTAGAGAAGCGTCCGTAACTAGATATGAAAGGACGCAGGGAGAAGAGTCAGAGAATTAAAATGCAGGCATTGAGTTACCGACACGAGGACGAAGAGGTCAGAGGACACGAGAATCTTCTTGAGATAGGGGGGGGGGGGCGGAATCAGACTGGGAAGCAATCGGATATTATGTAAGCAAGAAGTAGCTGACGTAGCTGGGTATCCTGTACGGAGTCCTCACTACGTTAGAAGTACGTACAAGGGTTCACATTGCACTTTCGCACCCGAACGACGCCGTTGCATTCCGACCTTCGTGACATTCTATCCTCGAGTATGCATTGCGAGAAAGAAAAACTGTTAATCGTGATGGTAATAAGAAAAAAATCAAAGAAAGAAGAAGAAAGAATCAACGTAAGTACCAAATACTATAGGAAAAAATAATAAAAGTAGCACATAACACATATTTTTATATCGCGGATTAAATAATAAATCAGATTATGGCACATTATTTCTTGTAGTATTCCAGCGAACTTAATTTCACAGTTAGACGATTATACCTCGGCGCGATAATAACTATGTTATCGTCACATTAACATTCTTGTTCACCTGTGCTTTTGTTTCTTTTGACCGCTCTAATCTGCTCTCGGCTTTGCAATACTTATTATTTCATACAGAAAGCTCTCTTAACCAATTACCAGCGACGTATGTATTTGCACGACCCGTTCGCGCCAGATGTGCACACACTGCAATCGCCATTATGACTTCGACCATTCTATCCTTCTCATTCTCAATCATTAAACATTTAAAAAATATATTAAAAAATTAAAGATTGAAAGATTAAAAATTTTTATTTCTTCGAAATGTGTGTTTAATGTTTAAGATCAACATTATATAATTATGTTTAGGTAGAAACTAGCGGAAAGTAGTGTGATATAAACAAAAAAATATAAACAAAAAAGGTGATCTGTGTGCGTATATTGGTCTGAAAGAAAAGTTTTCGGATCAACTAGATTAATTTAGGGACGGCCACGTGCACGGTCCTTCAGGATGATACACTGTTCTTGTGGTACTCTTGCATCGACGAATACGACGTATACGAAAGTATACCGAGAGAAATAGTTCTCCTGTAGGTAGGAGGGGATAGATCTGCCGTCTGGCACGGTTAAACTTAAATCACAGCCAGCATGGACTCGCGGATGAAACACTCGAGGTCGCGGTATGTTAAAAGGAGCCTCTCTCTTTCTCTCGTTGCCGGTCTGTTGGAATAAAATCCGGATGGTGCGGCATGTGTAACCACAGACTTTAGTCCCTGAAGAACCACTTAAACTCTCTAAACTTTCCCTCTCTAGTCGATACATCCCTCAGAGATGCATCTTTCCCTTTCTATTTCTTTCTCTCGATTTATATACCATCTTTATTATTTTACTTTTTATTTCACATGTATTAGTATTTGATAATTATGTTAACATAGTTAAAAAGTAGGACGATCTAAAACTCAAAATGTATTCGATTAAAGTATGAGAAATAAAACAGCAGAGAAAAATATCGAAAAATTAGTTCGTGTATGTATTAAAAGTATAATATTCATAAATTTTTATGATATATGAGAACTTTCTAAAATTCCTGAAGTGTTAGTTCCGAAATCTTTAGTAAAAGAAAAAATCCAAAATTAATGAAAAAAATCTTTAAAGAATTAATAAAGACACATGTAGTAAAAAAATCTTTTAACAGAGATGATTTAAGATTTGACAAGATATTTTCTCAACTTTGACTCATTGCTTTCTGTAGACCGGATAAAGAAGTCCGGTCGACCTCCGTGAACCTTGAGGAGGCACATTTATCTTGGCGTCATTATTAATACCTAAAATAAATGATCAAGATGCGTTGGTTTAACGTTCAATGTACTCGTCGAGCGTTATCAATCGAGCGAGTTTTAATTATTGCCGAAAATGGACAGAAAAAAAAGAGCAAGGGGGTGCAAGAGGTGAAGCAACAAGTTGCGTGCGATATCGACCTCGTGATATCGAACTTGAGCTTGGATAAGAACCAAAATTAATTGCAGATGACACCGAGGAGGTGCTTCAAAACGAAATTTTATGTCTTAATCGAACTTATCTTATACATGACATGTCTCGCGAACGTGATACCACACTGCTATAAATTTTCGATCGACCTAAGAACATTGTGTGATTCTAATTTATATCAGATTACAAAACTAATCTCTTCAATACTTGTATTACGATTTACTAGATATCTTATAATCGCGTGTTTTCAAAAATAACTGTGTATCCAATAAACTTCTTAAATTTGCTTCCATTACAATTTAATTTATACTTGCAAATTTGTATAATTTTACATCGGTTAAATAAAACACTATAACTTTTACTGAAAAATTGCAACACGATTTAATTTAAAACTTGTAACACTTAGGAATGTGTACTTTTATTCCCAAGACAGGCGATATGAGTTTGACTGCGTATCACTGCCATTACTGACTGGTATTCGATTAGATATCTTGATGTGTTAACACCTGAAAATATGGCGGAATTATCGTAAGACGCGCATCTGCTAGATACAATTCTATCATTACCTCTGTATCGCGCGTAGACACAACTAGATTAGGCCTACGCATTCGTACAACCTAGGTCATGGTCGTATCAATGTCTCCTTCGATAGTCGTTGGCGCGTGACGTCGCAGAAACAGGTGTCGCGAATCGGCCGCGGCAACGACATAGAAATACATAATGATACAGGACGACGGTTCTTCCACGGTTACCGTGAAAGCTCGAAGTCATAGATGATAAATAACTCAGAAATATATTATTATTATTATTATTTCCCCCTCTGGAAATGGAAATACACTAGATCCTATGCAATACATAATTTAAATTAGCGAGATCGTAAAGAGTATTATAAAATGTGTATGACCGATTGTGGGTTGGAAAAGAGTTCATTGGTATTTATTAGTTAATCTGCTCCCGGCAGGCCAACAAAACATAACAAAACCGCGAATTCATATCACGGATTCTCGTTTACAAAGTCGACATGTCAGTGGTCAGCAGCCAGTGACCCATACGTATGATAAATTTCCAGTCTCTCTCGATAACAATAGAAAATCGTAAGATACGCACTACCTATCCTATCGATCATCCATCATTTAACGGTACTTATAAATAGTTATGTGCAGGCTAAAAAAGACGAAAAATATTGCCTCCAGAGATGCTGTGTCAAGTAAGAAATACTGAAACACGATATTTGAGTGGTCTGTTGGAACCCTAATTTAGTACCGTGAACGAATTAGTCACAACTATGTGATTATCCGTGCCACCCGTGGCTAACAATAAGCCAGTCTCGCCTCCGTGCCGAATTTTCTACAATAAACGGAACATCAAATCCTTTTTTTCGTTATTTATGACAATTGTAACACGATCATCGCGAGAGTTTAAATTACTGCCAATTCATCATTCGGGGAAGCAGTACCTCGTTGACCGGAATATATCGTACATATTGTTAAAAAATCCAACAGAATGGAATTCGACAAGAGCGCAAGATATAATATCGATATAATATCCAATAAATTATAATATAACCAGCGGAAAAATTCTATACACACACGCACGCGCGCGCGAGTAAGTATTTAATATAATAATATATGTGCGTCAAACGCGGAATTTGAGTTCGAAGAAACACACATGTCTACAATACGTCTGTAATACGCCCACTCACGTTTGACGATATCCATATCGCTACACGTCGATGCAACGCGGGATACCACCTCGTGACGTTTAGCGCCGGCGCTCATTTATTCCTGTACGGTCGTAGTTGCACACGACGAAAAATCATTACATCAAAGGACACCGCCCACTTCAGGAACGCATAAGAGGCGCGCCGACGCATACGACCAGAGAAGTCTCTGGCTCCTCAAGGATCTCGAATGAGGGTTGCTTACAGATCAGTTACTTCCAACTCCCCGTGTTACTCTGCCCATGTTACTCTGCACTTTGCGGTTTCGTATTTCGAACTGCTGTGTGAGTTGGAAATTGGTTGAAGAATATGTCAGAGTTGGAAAAATAAATAAAGAGAACTGTAGTTAATGAAATTTAGCTTCCACAGTATCTATCGTATTATAGGTAGAATTTATCCTACTTATGTTCAGAAATAAATAAGTATTACAAACATAATGATTGGAATAAATATTTTTCAAAAGTATCTAATTTATGTGTTACAAAATAGAAGATAAAGATTCAAATATATTATTACAAGACACTGGAGCTGCACGTGAAAAAAATTATAAAATACATTTAACAGAAGTCGTGATAATTAATAAGTTACGAAGAATGTTTCTCAAATCCCATAGATTAAATAAAATGGCCAACACACGTTCATGTTATCGTAACAATACTCGATCAATTCTTGCAATTTTATTGCCGAAGGCACGAACCTTGCGATAATCTAAATCGTGAGAATACATGGCGATGACGAATTTCAGAAGTACAAGCTAATTTATTATCAGACAGATTTAATAAGAATCTGTCGTGATTTCTTTCAGTTATAGCATTAAAACAAAAGTGATAAAATTCAACTTATCAACTTATAACTTATAGTTTTAACGATAAAATTATTCGCCTGCTGTTGATCAATTCTTATTAACTCTTTTAATGCTGAATTTTGACCATAATTGACCATAATCATATTTTTTAATTTTACTTGCAAATAATCAACTTTTTGCTTCCAAGATTATAATAAATAGGATCATTTTTTCATAAACATATATTTTCATTAAGAAGAATTAAGAGTCTTAGGAATTTTCACATACTTATATCTGTTCATAAGGATCACATTAAAAGAGTTTATCTAATTTAATTGTAATTTCTAATTATATTTAATTCCATTCAATACAATAAAATTAATATTGATTAATATAAAAAATGTTTTACTTACTTGCAGTTAAGCTCGCCGCAGCGCTAATCTGCGTTGGTGCTGTCGCCGGATTAACAGTTTGCCGTCTGGATGGTGTACCGTATTGTGTCGTTAACGCATCGGTTGCCGATGCATACGTCCAAGAAGTAGCTTCTACGGCGGAGACAGCAACAGTACCGGTGGTATTCTGCTGAGAGGACGAATATGGAGGACTATAACGGAAATTTGATCGAGCGCCAAAAGGTTGTGAAAACGCCGGTAAAGATTGATGGGACACTGTGCTCGAAGATTTGCTGCCATAATCCTCAGAAATGGGAAGTCCGCTTAGTCCTGTAACTATCAAGACAATAAAAATGACAAGATCCGTGAACTTTTAACATAGTTTCTTTCGCTAATTTAAACACCATTATTTTCGAAAATACTAAAGGGTCATTATTTGTTGCATTTTTCAAATTTTGACACTTACATATCTGTCTATATATATATTTGTCTCTCTTTAAGTTTTAGATCATAATTTTATATTTTATATTTTAATAATAATTTTATTAAAATCGACTTGAAACTAATTAAAAAATTATTCACCTTAGACCAAAATAATGGTGTACTAGAAACGTTTCTCAGGCATATATATACGTTGTCAAAATAAAAACTTTTACAGGATAGTGGTTGCGATAAATTATCACATGCCTCGGTAGTCGAATTGGTATGACGTCCGCACGAAATAAGAAAATTCCAAGTTCGAATCCTGGCTGAGGTAATGTTTCTTGCAATTCTTTATCTAATTTAGGGTTAAAAATTAAAATCGATATCGATTTTAAAGTTGACGATTTACTGCATTTCAATGTTTGACAAATCAGCGGCACGCAGATATTATAATTTGCCAGACGGGTCGATAAAAATTGAAATTGTTAATTTAAAAATATGATTAATTATAATTAATAATGTGTATCTATAATAAAATTTTGATAACTCACTAATCATTGATAATATTTTACATATCTAACTTCTATCGAGTAATTTTTAACAAAATTGCTTGTATAGAGAGAAAAATATTAAATAGTTATAACATGCGTACAGAATAACAATTTCGTGCGCGTTACATTTAATAAATCTTTCTTAAAAAATTTTCAATAAATATTTTAAATTTCCAAGAAATATTTTAAAAGCTGTTTGATTCGTGATTATTCACTAAAAAACTAACAATAATATTATTCACTACAAACGTCAGTCATCCATCTAATACATAAAAGACTTGTGTCCAGACGAGTCAACCTAAGCATTGTCTGGTCAATTATCTTCGTAACTGATATCTACCTTGAGCATTCCAAAGTTGAGGTGACGATGTTAGTTCCGTGGGACTGCTCGTCATATAAGGGAGAGTATAGGTTCCTCCAGTTCCAGCCGCGGTACCCATCGCGTTCACGCCACTCATCGATCGATACAATGACGAACTGTAACATCAAAGCTTATATATAAAATGCAGAAGGTTATACCCTATATTACTTGGTTAATTCGAAATGCGAAATAATTAATGCGAAATGTTGTTTTGGCTATATAAATAGAGTAAAAGAAAAAGTTTGTTTAGCATGTTTAGAAGCGTCGCACGCAAAAACAAAAACACATGCATTCACTTGGCATGCATCCATAGACCATATACTGGACTGCGCGTTAGTCCTTTAAGGGACTGTAGTTTCCTTGTCCCTCAACTCGACAACCTAAACAATAGATTGATAGGGCAATGTGCGGTCCAGTAATCGTATCATATGATCTATGAACGCATCTATAGCTATTCGGCTAAAAAGTTCATTGTAAAATCTTATAAATTCTCACGTTTCGTACATCCTACATACGGATATTAGTACGATATTAATAGCAAAATAATTAATCAGAGATCATTGGGATTGTAGCAAAACTGCGTCTTTCTTTTTGGCATCATCGTTCCCTCACACTATGACGTTTATGTTAAATTCTGATAATGATATTTAAAGATAATCGAGTTGTTTTCGAAATTTAAGAGAGAAATTGAATATACATTTAATTAATAACTCTTTCGCTGCGGGAAATTTCAGCGCAAAACGTGCACTGTAGGTGGTAGACGTATATCGGTAACCAACACTATGGATGGCCATAGCGACTTCTTGCCAGTGCATGTTCTATAGAGAATGCAAAGAAAGTGAAATACTAAATTGTGTGTTTTACTATTTTAATAAAGAAAATATTTTAATCAATTCAATTGTTTTATTTTGTAGTATAAACACACATGAAATATAGAATATAAAGTATGAATATATACATATATATACATACATACATGGTGTGTGTGTGTGTGTGGTGTGGCGTGTGTGTGTGTGATATGGTGTGACGTGTGTGTGTAGTGTGTGTGATGTGGTATGGCGCGCGCGCACTAATAACGTCGAATTTAAAATATAATATTCAAAGAGTAAAAGAACTGAGCTGGATAACAATGCTAATATCTTTAATAATTATAATCAAAACAAATTTAAAAAACAGAGTTGTTTCAACCTGTAATAAGGTCATCTTCAGTGTCTTACAATAAGTTACATTAATTTCGATTCTAATACGATTTGTCATTAGTTAGTCCAGAGAAATTTCCGCAATGTTCATATATTATCGAATTTAATTAGATATTTATTAAGCATCAATAACAATAAAAAGGTAAAACAAACAGTGTCACTCGTGTGTGCACAGATCACATTTCATGAATAAACACGCCCCTACCCATGGGATTTGAAGATCGTGAGGCGTATACCTCGTGATTGTTCGGACTGATCACTCGATCCAAATGCCTAAGAGAATTATTCTTATTTTTATTGCAAATCATTGAACGTATATGCGTGACGCTAGATTACCTATGTCAGTCCAAACTTATCTTAAATTTTTTTTATTTAACTTTGATCTAACAAATTTGATTTGAAAAAAAGAACAAAATCTTAAATAAAAAAAAGTAAAAAATAAATAACTCACACGAAAAATATTTAATTACTATTACGGTATATACTACTACGATAATGAGAAGCATGTAAATGTAGGTTTTTTTCTACTTTTCTGATTTGCAAACACATGTCTATAACTGATAACAGTATCATCGTTATTATCATTGGAAAAAATCGCTGTTCCATGTCGGAAACACCGGAAAATAACCGTCGCAGGAGAGCGGAAACCGTGGTTCGACTCATAATGCGGGCACGGGCGCGTGCCCGAAGAACGGAAGGACACCCTTTCGATCTTCCTTCATGTCCCCTGCTACGGATGACCCTCATCATATGAAAGTCCGGAACGACATGGCTACTCCATTACCATTGCCATTACCATTACGAGTTGTTTATACCTGGTTTCGGCTCAGCGGCCACTTGAACGCAGCAGGATTCTACCTGAACCCAAACGGTATAACATAATGAGCTTTCAAGCGTACGGCACGAGCGAATTATGTGTCTCCACTTAAAGGCATTTTTCAAAACGACACCTTATCTTCGGCGGAGAATGCCGATAAATCTCCTGGATGAAATTTTCCGGCAACTTTCCGTGAAATTCTGGTTATACGAAAGTCAAAGTGATGACGTGTACGAATGGAATGACGTGTACGAATATTTCTTTATAATTTAGCGAAGACTGTAGCAATTACACATTAAATATTATAAACATTGATAAATTTTTTATTTATATTTCCAAAAAATGTATTTAAAAAATTAATTTTATTTATCTTACTTTTTAACTATATAGCAATTATATATTTAAATCATTATTGTGTGTGTGATTATAATTTAAACTAATCTTAATTTGAACTGTGTGATAAATCTCAGCAAGCTCTCATATGTGGTATAGTCTTTTATTACATATAATTATGCACGAAATGTCATCCTATATATACCATTTCGGTACGTTTCGCATGCCACGCGCGCATCGCGCACGTGCACTTTATCTTCGAGCGCATTAACGTGTCCCAAACAAGGTAAAGAAGCGGCCGGCGTAAAATAAACGAAAGCACCGCTGTACGCTCGCGGTGATGTCAATACGGATGCGGCCTTGAGCAGTCGCGCGGTGGTCTGGGCACGTTTCTGCATACCGGTACGTGTCCAGAGACACCTTTGCGATCGCTCTCGCGATGTCGAAGATTGCCGAAGTGTTTCTCACGTGGTATCCAAACTCACCGCCGATCGACAAAGAAAGATAGAAACATCGATAAGCGCATACAATTTCATCAAAAATTAAACACGAAAAGAGATTTGTGACATACTAAATGTTAAATTAGAGACATAAAGAGATTAAGACATATGTGACACATTTAATATATGACATAGATTGACAAAATTTAGCAATTTAGAGCCTGAATATAGTATATGTATAATATATCAAAGACGTAAATTTAAAAGTAAATTTTAAGCGAAAAAATGCAAATTGTATTTGGATATTGGCAATAAACATATTTAGGAAAAGTACAAAGCGATGTACGTGATAGAATTTGTTAATTAATTTAATTTTCTATATTAACTTAAATTTTTTTGTCTGAAATTTAGTATTTTATATCACACGTGCACGTTATTAGCACGTGAGTGGCTAGACGAAAACTGCGACTCGCGTACAAAAATGCATACCCAGCATATTACTCTTGATCGCCAGTAGAGTTGTGACGAATGTGAAATTTGCAGGCTAACGGTGAACTCGACACCCAACGTGGTCTGACCTTTCAAGAAATTTGCTTAGACGATTTATATTTACATAACGTTAAGGTAGGTTATGACACGAAACGATTAGCTGGTATCGACGACAATCAAAACGAAAATGCTTTCAATGATATAAAAGAAGATAGGAGTTAATTTCCAAATAAATTGTAAAATGATGGAAGGGGAATAAAAAAATAATTTTATAAATAAAATCTAGATTTTTTCCGAGCCATGGCAAATCCCGAATATATGGTGAATATCTTTTAGGGTAATTCGTAATAAGAAAATTCCATAAAAGAATAACAAAATTTCCAAGTTTCAAATTGACTATATCGAAAGATCTTATGTGTCGGAAAATATTTGTCCTTATACACATTTTCGATCGCAGGTAGGAGTTCGACGGGCGCGATAAACCTGCGTGCATTTTACATTGGCAATGTAAATACCGGTGAATGAGAGTCGTCTAACGGTTTCGATTGTCTTAGGATGTGTCGTACGTCTGACACGAGCTCAACGGGCACGAGGATGCGTTTTAAGTGCATCGGTTAAGTGCGATGGAACGTCCAATGCAATACGAGTGCATCAGGAGTGAGACCGTTCTTCGTGAAACTGGTTGCGCGTATCCTGGATGGTTGTGTACCAGGTGGAATCGGGTACTTTGTAAACTACTAATACGAAAGGAAACGGTATTAAATGGGCACGCGCTGCATGCAATTGCACGCCCGGTGCAACGATGCGCACGATCCGTCTCCCTAATGCGTTTCGCAATGTAAACGACGATGGTGATGAGGCGGAAGGAACCTTCCTTCAACAAACTAGGAAAGGTTGCAGAAATAGCGAAAAAAATACACAATGCATCCTATGTCCAACAAATAAAGTCCTAAATAAATAAAATTCTAAACTCTCTCTATAGAAAATATGTTTTTAGAATTAAAAAAAAATAAAAAATGTATAGCAATAATCTGGATTTTGCGTATTATTATTATTATTATTCAGAGAACTATTTGTAATATAAAATACAAATTTTAGACGTTACAAGAACTCAATGAAAAGTGAACATAAATTTCTATTTCTTCACCCTATGGGGAGAGAAATATGTTTGTGGTCTGTAGTTTGCTCTTGACAAACACGAATGAGGGTCTAATGCTCAATGACGTAACGTCATACTAACAGGAATCGAGGGCGATTTTATGGTCAGAGCGCGGACGTATGTGTGTGCGCATATTCTATGCATGCGTAACAGTTGCATGGGGAGCTCAATAGCAGATCTCGGGTTTCTTCTAAGAACCTCTGCCGCACTTTTAATTATTACCGCCGACGCCGCCACCTCCTCCAGTAATCTCGATCTCGAACTCTTCTTTCCACAAGACCATAAGTATAACTGTGACGATTATTTAGATAATCCGTAAGGTCAATTGGCCAGATGAAAAATTCTCATATTAGATAAATAACAAATGTGTATACGAATATAATAATATAAATTGATAATGTTTACTTATATGGAAACAAGAATTATGGAACATTAAAGTTGATATTAATAAGGTTTCGTGAGATTAATTTAAATTTTTCGATCGTTTTTTCGTGGAGAATTCCAGATTAGTTTGTCGGAATTATAGCGCGTGACAAGTTTATTTAATAAACAAAAGATAAACTACAGATATAATACGCATACTATTTGCCACTGGAGAAAGACGAGAGTTCCTCACGGTTGACGAGGACTGCGAATTTCGCGAAATCCAATATAGCGAGTTTGATGTCGACGAGGTTATAGCCCTGCTGCCGTAGGACTATCTGAATCCACCGAGCTGATAAGACGCTTCTCACGATGGCTCGCGGAAGAAGGCGGGGTAAACGTAAAGATGAGAACGATAAGTCTACTGATCAAGTACATTATGTATGTGTTACTCAAAGGTGAAAAAATACACGTATATTTGCATAGAACATCGATACAGAAATCGATATCAAGTTCTAGAATTTTTTTTTATAATTGACAGTATGTGATGTTGGGTTTTAAAATAGCTGAACAATCTTGAACGAAAAGTTCTTTCATACTCTTTTTTTTTTAATAAGCATCACAATGTAAGTCTTAAATTAAAAATTCGCCTATATAAATAAAAGAATAAAACTGTGTAGTTTACTTTCTAAAACTTAATTTAAAAATTACTGGTGTTTCAATATCAGAATTCAAAATTAACTCTCTTATTTTTTTCTTGTAGTTATAGATGAAACGCAATAATAAAGTTATAGGAAATTATGTGATTACAGAAAATATTTTAATATAACGAAAAATTTATATGCTGTTTCAAGAATCCTGTAACACGGTAGATATCTTGTATAAAAGATAAGAAGGGTACCATTTCTTATTTGCTTAACGCATTGAGATTGTTTAAGATATCACCGCTGATCTTTTCATACGGTCAGGGTTGACAGAACGTAAGACTAAATCGTGCGCTAGTGTATGAATCTAATATTTACAGATGCGGTACATGTACAAAAAAAACTGTATTTTTTTTTAAATCACACGAATATATATTAAATATATATTAAGATAAAAGTGTTATTTTTTTAAATAAACAGCGACGTCTCTAGTTGTGATTTAAAGATTATATTATCGAATAAATAAATAATTATAAAGTATAAATGTAATGTGAATATGAATAGATGAATAGATTAAATATGAATATCGATAAATTGAGAGAATCGTATTTAAGATTGTACACATTTGTATGTTATTAGCATATTAAATATCAAATACCGGAGTTATAAAAACTTGCGATATTTTGACTGCAGCTCACGCTGCAATTATTTGACTGCAGTTACATTAATGATCGCTACTTACTTTATTTTCATTAAAAACGAGATAAAGTATGAATTTTTAAAGAAAGTGCATTTAATCGATAGATCCAAAAAAAGAATATATCATCAAAAAAGTTAACTGATTATATATGTTAATTCATTTGTGATTACAGACAAAAATAAATAATACATTGCAATAATAAAAAAGAAAGCAATTTTGTAATTAAAAATAATAAAAATAGCTAAAATAATAATTTCATGTATGTATTAGAAACACATTTCTTTTCAAATTAATAACTCCTTTTCAAATGTTTATTTCTACGTAATATTGTATTATATAATATTACATAACACTAAGTCGTATATTAACTATTAAATAAATAAAAAGACAAAGATGTGTTATTGATCATTAATATGTTAATAAATAATTATATATTATAGCCAGATAATAGAATAATAATTTTATATATATATATATATATATATAGAATAATAGAATAATAATGTTTAGCGATTGTTTATAATAAATTAAAATTATGAAAACATTTTTCGTTCAATTCCGTCTCGGCTATTTTAAAATTTAATTTCGTCACACACACCTGATTGATTTGCGTAAATATATAATATATGTAATATATAATATATAAACTATATAATATATAAACTACCATTATTTATTACACGCAATTATTTTCATAGTAATAATTATATTTTTAGAATTATTACCAATTCTTCACATATAATTTCTGCATAATATTCAAATTTTATCTAAAACGCGTAATATATGTACAATATTTAAATAATTACACGTTACGTTAAAAATAAACAACACACACGAAGCGTCATTAAAGATATGGAAATATCGAGCATGAGACGAATCGACAAACGGCGAAGCGTACCATTCATAAAGATAAATCTTTCATTAGAAAAAGACTCACTGCATTTTAGTCGAAGTAACGGCTGATATGCTTCGATATCTTCTCCTCTACCTTCGCTGAGGCTCGTCTTCGTTTTGTCATACGATGGAGAGAAGGCAAAGAAAAAAAACGGAGCCGGAAAAAAGAAAGAAGCCAGAGAGCGTCCCGTATTTGTCACCGAGCAGACAAGAACTGAGCGGAATATAATCTAACAGAGTGCACGAAACGTCAAGTCGAATGGAGTTGGAGGACCTCGAAGGTGGTTAGGATTTCCCCTTCTGCAATCCCTTCCCCACTCGAGGAGACCTTCCTGCGGTGACGGACAATTATCCCCACTTGTTATTTTCTACATGTTTTCCCCTCCTACCGAGATATCACCGGCGCGATCACATTTCGCAGTGTACCCCAACTTTGCCTTTTCTGACGGAGTCTGTCACAAGAGATCCCCACCATCGTTGTCGACCACTCAAGACGCCCCACTGTTTGACGTTCTCCGCCGATTACGTCTCGTGGTGAATACTTTCGTCCTGTCGCGAAAGATTCGTCGCGACGCCATGGCATAAACGAAGAGATGCAACGTCTCTT
Source organism: Crematogaster levior (assembly GCA_901521435.1). Lineage (NCBI taxonomy): Eukaryota > Metazoa > Arthropoda > Insecta > Hymenoptera > Formicidae > Crematogaster > Crematogaster levior. The sequence goes on from CABEGB010000180.1 coordinate 395,706, forward strand.
TTTTATCTAACAGCTCTCTCTCTCTTAAAATTAACAAATTTGTACATTTAAATTTGATTTTTAAAATATTAAATTTCAGATTATCGGCGTAATTCCGATTAAAAATAATGGAATATTAATTATATTAAACAATTTATAGTAAGATATTTAAAGACTTGGAATAAACGTTTTGTGATTAGACGAAAGTAATTATGACAAATTGATACTGTCGGAATACTCCATGTAAAGTGAAATCTACCACACGTGCCACTTCCGCCGGCATGCTTTACATCGAAGCTACCGTTCGTAAAGAAAAACAAATGTTGAAATCGTCTTTAGGTGTAGAGACAACTGTGTATTGCACACGTATTGCATCGTGATATCTTGGAACGTGCCTCGTGATATCTTGGAATTTATATACAATATGCATATAAATATTTTTAAAAAGATATTGTAACTATTATAGATTGTAAAATTAATTTATATAATACTGATTGAAATTTCTAATTTTATTACAACTGTTTTTAAAAAATATTTTACTATCTCACTTAAAAATTTAAGAAATGTACACATGATGTTAGTATAATACACTGAGAATACATAACAAAAAATAGAAAGGTTAAACAATATAAACTTATTCGCTACGAAGGGTTTTGTTTTATATGATTCGTAGAAGGCAGTGTAGATATGTATGTATGTGTATTTATGAACTATAAACTTTCTAAATTTTGCACTATTAATTGCAACTTATTAATTCTCGGGTTTCTTTCTTCATATTATAGCTTCATTAAAGCTGTTTAAAATTATAGATTTAGAAAACTGATTTTTTTGCATGGTTTATAATTCGATAAATTCAAAATAAACTCTAAAACTTTCATGTTTATAGATGGTCAATTACTATGCATATGAAATATTTTTATAATTAGCTCTCAGAAAAAAAGAGAAAGAAAAAGAGGGAACTTATTTATTTTTTATTATAGCCGTATGTTATTTTATTATGTTATTTTTCATATATTTATATTATTTTCATATATTATTTTTGCGTTTCACTGATAAAAGCTCTGTGAGCTGAAACATTTAAACTTTTTGTCATTAAATGGTTTATTTATTATTTTGTACTGTATCGTATTACTCGTTCTAGCTTTATACTTTTATTTATACTATTAATATTATACTATTATTTATTTATTTCACTATTATTATATATAATATTAACTCGTATTATAGTGTAACTCTAATCCTCTATTTCATTTTAAATTATAAGATTGCTCTGCTAGTGCTGACATATTAAAGATACATTAGACAATGATAGACAATTACGACAACAAAGATTAGTGTTATCTGATATCAGTAAAATCAACTCTTTTGATGACCTATTAACAACGAATGATTTTTATTTGCAGAATATAAGGTTAAAATAAATTTACGTAACCATTGCATGAGACAACGAACAATTTCTTTGCATTGGCGCAATCTCTCAAATCGACCAAAAAGTAGCAAATAAAAGTAACGAAAAATGGATCGCAATCTGCGCTCGAACTTTTGCTATCAAATTTGAAAGGTCGCGACTTATACACGTGTACAGTGCGTGAGTTAAAAATACAAATATTTCAACTTTCTTTTTCCTTCTCCCTCTTCTTTTCTCCTTCTGTCTTTCCTTCCCCCTCTTCCCCCTCTCGTTCTACATTTCTTCTCGATTACATCCAACATGATGAAAGTAAGCGTAATCATCCGATTGCTCTCTTTTCGTGGAATTGCGAGGTAACAGTCAATGGGAATCTATCAGTCAATCGCATTCATCGGTCAATAAAATTATCGGATGCTGATCCGACGCATCAGATAAGACTAGCCATATTGAAGAATAAAATTATGGATAAAATAAATGAAACTGCAGTATGTAGCAGTTATAGTTGACGTACTGGGAAAAGTTATTAATCGTATTCATCGTTATTGTTAATTATTAATATTATTTTCAAAAGTAATTTTTTTCTTTTTTATTTTGTATTGAACCGTGAATTTGTATTTGCCAAAGGTGCGATTCTTCCTTTATGCATTCCCATTTATTGTCACGTAATAAAGATAAATCCAACAGTTATTCTGCGCGCCGATGAAATGAATCAACATAGGATCATGGATATGACGCATGACGACTTTGACGCGAGTCTTGCAATGCGAACAATCTGTCTTGTTCCTTTCCTAGAATGTAGAGGGTAGCAAACAATGCGATCTATGGGTCATTTCGATCGGTGAATGAACCTTTATCATTAACAGGCATCGGACATGAAGAAAAAATCGCAAAAAGCGAAAGTCGTGCAAAATCTGAGTAAAATTATCCTTCATTTATTATTTAATTTTTAACCATCATCAATCTCAGAATTTTTTGTTATTTAAAATACCAATGTCTTATAATTTAATTTGTATTAATTATTATCATAAAAAAATTAGTGCTTCTTTAAAAAAAAAGTTAACTCATGATAAAATTAAAAAACAGCTACATACGAGTAACGCTACATTAGAATTTTATATATAATAAATACATTATAATATCTTTATAAAAATCTCTATCAATGAATATAACAGAATGTAGAAGAAAAAAAGAGAAACTGTTAAAATTATGGCAACTAATTGACGAGCAAAGACTAAAGAAACAAACTGTGTACATCGAGAGGCTTATGATAGAGAGAAGCGATCACCTTAAGATCTCGAGTACCTAAATTTAAGGGCTCGTGCCCGAGATAAATCAACAAACAGTATGGCAGTGAGGGTGGGGACAATCTTCTGCTTTCATATGGTTGTTAGCATAGGGCTGTCAGTCTTCCGACGGTTGCGCTTTGTTTCGGGCTGTATATTAAATATCGCCTACGCACACAAACCTGCGTGAAGCAGAATAGCTCTTAAAGCTCGCGAGTAAATATTTTTGCGTGCAGGAAAGGTCTGTACGTTTGCATGGCATAATCCGAGTATATGTCTTGCAGGATAGCACGTTTGATCATACCGCATTTCCGATAAAAATTATTTTTCAAAACAAAAATTTTTATATTGTTGACGTAACACACATCGAACGTTATAAACTAACTAGTTTAATTCATTAGTGTTCAATCGATCGATTCCCTAATTAAAACAAATTGCGATTTTAAAGTCTCCGACATTAAAATACCGAGATTATCTCATTTCCCTGACCAGATATAATTTTAATTTTACTTACGTGTAAAAGTTAAACACGTTGAAACACAAAATTATATTATATATATTATATTCTTATATTCTTATATTCTTATATTCTTATTCTGCACACAAAAATGACGCATATATTGTATATCTTATATTTCAGAGACGGCAATTGAATAAATTACCGATCAATGAAATTGGAGCAAAACGATTTTCTAGGTAACCACAGATCTCGTATAAAAACACGATGTAACGATGTCAACGAACGATGCTACACATAACACAATGTAATTTAATATTACATCGCTATTGAATTTTCGTAAATAATCTTCTAACAATAAAACGTCAATGGCACATCTATACGCCGTTAAAGACGTCGAAAATAAATATTTCGCGTTTAACACCAGCTTATTCATTGATTTATTTTATATTTTCGGCACTAAAATAATTCCACTTTTAAGAGACGAGGATTTTTTCTGAATTTTTTCTGACGAAGGAATGAAAAAATGTAATTTCAATAACGGAAATCGAACGGTTTTTTGAAGTTAATTCCACCTGGTACATTTAGCTATTGCGTCACGCAACGATAACGATAACGATAGTCACTAACCTGGAGAGTGGGCCACTGGGTGAATGAGGCGCGGAAGGACCTTGATCATGTTGGTCCTGATGATGATGGGGAGTACCAGCGGCATGATGCGTATAGATCGAGTCAATGTACAGCTGATCGGATACACGCTCGGCTTCCTGCAATCCGTGATTGGTCTGCACCGACGGTGGTTGCATAGCCGTAAGATGCGTAAAAGATTGCAATCTCCCCTGTTCAGTAGGACTATAATTTTCTTGAGCTTGGCGATGTGGCGATGAGAGATCTTGATCGTCGTGTGGACTATGACTAGAGGTCGGGGAGCCACCGACAGTCCTCACTGACGGAGAACCTCCGCCAGTCGGGGGGGCTCCGCCAGTGCGGATCTGATGTTGCAAATAAGACTCATCGGACAATACGTCCTCCAGGTGCGATGTATGATGATGATGATGATGATGATGATTGCTGCCACCATTGCTAGACGTAGTGCTTGACGAAGTGAGATTCGGGAAGAGTACACCTAAATAATCACCCCGCGCACCTCTCATGGCCGCGGTGATGCTGCTCACCCCTCGATCCACGTCCTCGTCAGTTTCTTGATGATGCGGCGGATCCTCCAGATGACGATGAGCGGAGGATAGAGCGGTATGTTGATGCACCTCGGATAAATGGTGATGATGATGCTGTTGTTGATGGTGGTGATGGTCCGTCGTGGTTGGTGAGAGCGTCTCGGTACCGTAACGATGCATCGTGGAGTGAGGCATGTGACTGTTGGCGCGGCGTCCCTCCGAGACGATGGAGACCTCCGTCTGGTGCCGGTTATCCCCTCCCTCAGGAACTGGGACCTCTCTCGCCCCAAGCTGAACATACTGTTGTGCCTGTTGGTGATGGTGTTGCGGCGGCTGCTGCTGCTGTTGACGATGGTGGTGGTGTGCGTCATGCTGCTGTTGGTGGTGCGGTTGGTGGGGCGGCTGTGAAACCTGTTGTTGCTGCTCCTCCCTCATATCACCGCCCCCAAAACTTTAAGGGTTAAAAGAAAATAAAGATTTTTTTTCATCAACTAATATGCGATGGAAGGACCAGCGATTAATAATTCAACTTTTAATTAATAATTTAATTTGTCCATTTAAAGGTTTATTTAAATATTTTTTAACATAGAGGTTTGATTAGTGAATTTGTTAGTGACAATCCTTAAAATTCTAAAAATCCTTTCCGAACATTTTCAATATCGTTTTAGTATTGTTGGAATCGTATATAACATTCCAGAATAAATTTAGGAATATATAAAGAAAAGAAAATCACAAACTTCACGCAAACTGTAGTGAGACAGTTCTGTTGTGAAACACAATAAATGGGGTGCAAAATTTCGCGATTAAATTATATCACGAATTATATAGAATTCTTCATTAGAAATATAGAATTCTTGTGATATTTGGTCCAGGATATTTGTTCTGATTCACTCACCTCTCATGGATTATGTGTGTAGGGTGATAGTCGAGTTCATGAAGGGTATAAGTGGTGTTGGGATCCTCGTTGGCATGATCATCGGCAGCAGCGGCAACGGCGGCGACCGCAATAGCAACTGCTTCGGCACCGGTTGGCTCAACCATGGCGCCATTTTCCATTTCCGGCTGTCCCGCCTCCAGCACGCCCACACCAACACTGTCCTCCTCTCCAGTCTCCCCGGTCGCCGCAAATGCCAGCTGTTGCTGCTGCTGTTGCTGCTGCTGCTGCTGCTCCTGCTGGCCGACTTCGTGTCCGATGACGTCTTCACTCTTTATCGTCGTTGCCACTGCTTTCCCCTCTTCCTCCTGCTTGACAATTGCCTCCCTAGTAGACTGCGATGCTGGTTCCGTAGCTCCGACATATCCGATCAAGACTATGTAATCGTCAAACAAACCATTCGACATCTCATTAGATAGATTATGAATATATTTAAATATAAAAAATTCCAACTATAATGCACGTACTTTTGGAAAGCGCATAAATGAAGATAAACATCAAACTATCACTAATAAATTTAGTAGGTACTATTTTTTTATTTTAAGCTTATATTATTTATCTTAAGCTTATATAAAGACTAATAAAAAATCAATTATTATAATTTATGGATCTTTCAGAAATGTAGATCTTCTGGTTAAAGTTAACATGTTAATATTTTTCAATTCTTCTCAGATTTTATTATTAATTTTCAAAACTCTATGAAAGTAAATTATGTAGATAAGCTATCAAGAGTAGGATATTAACATTTTATATTTAATTACCTCTTACAGGACATTTCTTTTAAAGGATGTCTTGAAATGCCGTGATGAAGATTATATTATTGATACTTTGTGTCTTATCTCCTTAAGCATAAATTGATTATTTTGTAAACAGCGAAAACAATATGATCGATAAAAACAATCATGTCACAAGATTCTGAAACATACACTGTACATGGTTTCGCACATAAATGTATGCTTCTTCATATGAAGTATGTCGTTTGTTACGACAAACAATATGATATATGTATTTAAAAAAACATATTTATATATTTTTATATATATTAGCGTCGCATTAACCAACGTTTTGAAATCTGTTTCAAAAGAAATATTTTTCTATTCTCTTTTGTTTCTCAACGCATGACAATTAATTACAATCTTATTATGTAATTTATTACCATGGGTCCTTTTTTTAAAGAATACTATTAAATGTTGGAAAATTGAGGAAAACAATCTGTATTTTTATATTATTAAATTAATTTGAAACTTTCTTGAATCTCTAGCTGATACAAACTTACACATCGTGTATGTAAGTTTGTAAAATATTAATTATAAATTTATATAACAGTAAACAATGTAAAACAGAAGTCTTTGGTTTAATTGATTATTACTAATTATTACTAATTAACTGATTAGCTGAAATGGATAAAATTGTTTCAGGATTGCGTGCTCTACTTTACAACCACAATCGCATAAAACCGTGCATTAAAACCGCAAGAATGTTAAAATTGATCGAGATTCGACAGAGGCGTAGGACACACTGCGTGATGACACTGAGAAACTGTTGCTAGCCGGTGCGTTACAAAAATAACCACGTGCTCTTATCTACGCGTCGTTAGTGGTGGCACACGCACTCACGCACGCTTACATACGGGTGGACACTGCGTACATGCACAAAGTAAGCGAAAACGAGAGAGTAATAGAAAGGGAAAGAGAAACGAGGTTAACAAGAGTAAAGAAACGAAGAGAATGATTTCACGAGTTGTTCTCTCTCTTGGGACGATAAAAATATTATTTTTAATTATCGAGAAGTTCACGCATATCATGTTAGGACCAACAAACCATATGTAGCAATCCTAGTCTTCAATTTTACTTATTTATTTATTTAAATCTTATAACATGTCGATTCTCGGAAACTCTTTGTATATTTCAAATAATTGAAGCAAAATGCACATTTCAGCATATTGCGTTCTCGTACTCTTAATAGACCATTGTCTGACCTTGAACGTAATATGGGTCGATCGTGACGATTTGATGCGTAACTCGATTGTCCATGCGACCGCTGAGTAATCGGTCGCATGAACATATGGCACATGAGGGAAAACCTCAGAAATGTCACGTGCACCCCGTAAAAGATCTGATCCTAGCTCGTGACTTTACTCATTTGACAAAGTTCAGACATCATCGCACATCTGACTATGACTAATATTTATTTTTATAGTGAGAGAGCGAAAGAAAGAAAGAATTAAAATTGTCCAAACTAAATTGTATGAATCAACATTTATACAATTCGGGGCAATTTCCACAATTTTAGACTTATTTTTTCCTCCAAAAAAAAAATAAAATTAAAAATACTTGTTAAATCAAAAATTATCGTTAAAGTACTCATCTACCACCTTCCCAAGGAACACGTCGCAGTCAAAATTATTCACCAAATTACGTCATGTTTCGGTGAATATGACAAAATAGTCAAAATGGTGTCACTTGACTGCGATGTGTTCTTTGAATTTATCCTCTTTTTGATATAGTTTTCATATTGTATGAAATATTAACAATTTTTGTATATATATTAATTTGCATTGTGCATATATTAATTTTATGAGCATATATTAATTTATTATATTGACATATACTCTTAAAATATTGATTGATACTCTTGAAAATTGTACATCTTGTATAACTTGTACTATATCTTTATATGGCAAAGTATCTTTCGCCATATCGAAGAATGCACGAATAGCGATTTCATTCAAGCTACTGTAATACCCCTGAAGACGGTATATCGACCGTTTAACATTGAACCGACCTTATTGACATTACCTAATCGAATTGGAAAGGTCAGGCTCATTATCTGTCGCTGCCGCTCGGCGAATTCTATTAAAAAACATATTTTTGTACAAAAGGTCCAAGTACAATTCGTTTTGACTAACCTCTAAGAGAAATAATGTAAATAAAATGTACATTTATACGGAGTAGTCTGGCACGTTACCGATAGTAATACTACTCATCAAAGATTACTCTTTGGATATCAAAAAATAACGCGTTGTGTTTAATTTATTTTAAATTAATTTTAAATAAATTTCTTTAATTAAATTTTAAATTTGACTTTTTAAAAACACATTGTTTCTTCATTTCTTCGACGTAATTACTTGAAAAAAACCAAATATTTTTTTGTCTAAGAAAGTAAATTATTCTTTGAAAAAATATTATAAATTCAAAATATTTTGACTTAAATCTTATTTTACATTACACATTAATTATTAATAATTAAATATGTTTTAGCACTTTAGTTCTACGGTTCTAGTTTAATTCTATAAAAATCCATGTAACTAGCATAAAGTTTATTTGACAAAAATTCAAAATGCAAAATAAAATACTGATATAATAATGAGACATAAAACTATGAGACATATAAAAAAATATAATATAATATATAATATATAAATATATAATATATAATATATATAATATATAATATATATATAAATATAACTATATAAGTGCAAGAATTTTGCAAGAACTTTGAATAAAAGACTTTAAAGATCAACGAAAAGAAATTAGTCGTCTCCGTCATATCTACGAGGAGATGCAGAGTTGCGACCCCGATTAATCATTTAATGAAGAAAATATACGCGACGGAGTTACAGCGAGGAGGACCTTCTTCATTGCTGCAATAGTAAAACAAACAAATGGTCGATATGAACGATAAAGAAATGCGCATGATCAACTTTAATTTTATGACGATTGATATTATATTAACACTTCGAGTGCTATGTTACCCATATCTGGGTGACGAGTAAATTTTCGTAAAGATCCTATCATTTGTGAGTGATGATTTTATATTTACCCGATTAAAAATAATTTTACTAAATATTTAAATATTTAAGACATCAAAGAAATAATGTAAATTTAATTAAGATTACGTTTAAAAAGGCAGTAAAATATTAAAAAATAATATATTAGATTTATTAAGTTCAATGCCAAAATCAGCTTGAAACTCAAAATACTAATCGAATATTTCCTATGTCGAATCATTGATTATAGTGATACGCAAGGTGTGCGTAATATAATCCCCTTGATATTATTATAGCACGAGAGCTAAGCGTTTATTATCCCTCGAGATACACGCGAGAATTGATGGTACCACTTTTCTGAACGGTAGCCAAGAGCGAGTTTCAGAGTCACTGGACGAGCGGAAGAGGTTTTGTACATCGAGGCCAGAGGTTGCTCTTATCTTCCAGACCCCCACAAAAACAGTCTCTGTTATCCGCAATACGAACGAGCATGGTGCGTATATACATCGATGCGGTTTATGATGAGATTTTCAGAGATTGAATAGCCTCTTTATCTCTATCTTTCGATCTTTTTTCTTTTTTCTCTTTCTCTCTTTGTCTGACGAAATAATTGTAATATAAAAATTTAATCGTAATGTAAAATTAAATAAAACATTTATTTAGGTAAGATAAAAATTGATAATATAGAAATATGTTTTTTAGCATAAATATTTATGTTTCATATTAAAATCGAAGAAGAAGAAGACGGAGAAGAAATATACAATAAGATAACGATTCGAGAGAAATAGAAAAAAGACTATTTTTATTTTATAATTTTGTTAATTTCCTCTCTTCTTTCTGATCTAGATTAAAATTTACAGGACAAAATAAAGTGAAAACAAAACAAACAAAACAAAAAAAATATTTGTACAAGACATTGGAAGAACAGGGGATGCATTGTAGGAGGATGAGGTGAGGTGAGGTGAGGTGAGGTGAGGTGAGGTGAAGGTGAGGTAGTTGTTAGGATAGGTACAACGTTGCGCTAGGTATTGGTGTGTATTTCCGATAAGAAGAAGGCCAGGTGTTCTCGCGTACATCGTCCACGAGAGTGACATATTCTCGGTATATTGTTCGTAAAGCTGTAATTTATAATCTGTGATCGACATTCATATACGCGCGCACAAAATGATTCACAGTAATTGAGTTGCGTGAGTTTATTCCAAACTGGCACGTATAAAAAAATGATAAAGTATAACGTATGTGTCATCACACGGCGATCAACATATTAAACGATTAGTATGTATTAAATAATTAATAATTTTTCATGAAATTAAAAATCCAAAATATATTAAAGTCGAGTTAAGCATCTTGTATAATATTACTTTTAATAGCATGATCATTATGTTAATTTTATTACATAAAAAATAATTTGGTTGTCTCTTTTGATGACTCTATTGCAATGAATCAAAAACAAATCGTCGTTCAAAACTGCTTACGCTGTTATATTCGCCATCGGAGTAAGTGCCGTCACAGTGTCTGCCGCTGAAGCTGCACCGATGACTGTGACTGCTGTTGCAGATTAGGCTACTATGCGACTCTTAAAAGGCGATAGAAAGCCCGCAATCGCGGTGTGTACTCCGCTCGCCGTACGCACGCTTATGATAACTGCTGGCAGTAGAAATAGAAGATAATGCAATCGCTGTATAATCATACGTAACTCATTCATCCCGCGGCTCAAGATAGAGCTAATCTGTTATGTTTTCTCGTATTCTTGACAATTTTGTGTAATTTTTGCTCATAGAGTATCTACTTCAAGTATGCAAATGATTAAACATTTAGATAAAAAATGATAAATTTTATTAAATTTTCTAGTTTATTAAATTTTTTATAATTAATGGATTGTAGAAATTGTTATATCAAGTATTAACACTTAAATTATTTACGTTTTAAATTTACTATTAAAAATTTTCATAATCTTTTCTTTTTCTGTTTATCTAATTGTTTTAAAAAAGTCCTCATAGATTCGAATATTTTCGAAAAATTTGAAAAATTCAGGTGTGTGTGTGTGTGTGTGTGTGAAACGCACTAATTTTATTATTTATGTAAGAAATTTTTTTCTTTCTACATAGAAAAAGCATGAACTTATAAATTTGACTGTGGGACAATCTACACGTCACACAAACATATAATTATTTTAATATTTTATTCTTGTATTGATGTTTGTTTTCTCTGAGAACTATATATATGGAAAATATAAAACAGTAAGTATATTTTATATTCTCCATATATATATATATATATATATATATACACTTCTAGTTCTCAAGAAAAACCAACATGGAAAAAAAAGATCCTCTTTATTATATAATATTATACGAACAAAAGTTATATTTAGAAAAAATGCATAAAAAAGAAAGGCAATAAATTAAACAAAATTTCTTATTATGATCTGTTTCATAAGAGAAAATTAGATTTTTTGTGAAATCTAATTTTTATATTAAAACAGAAAATGCATATGTTAATTCCGTAACTTTAATGAAGAAGAATTGATGTACATTTGTCGTATATAAACACAACGATTGGCCAATGCAAAACCACAAATAGATCGTGATAAATCATTCACGTTTTGTGATCACAACGACACCTCGGTATCTTAACGCGGAGCCGTACAAAACTACTACCTCAACCCGATAAAATGTGATAAGGCTGATAAGGTGATACGAGACGGCACGCGACCACGATACGTGTTTCTCACACTTGCACGTGCAGACAGTATGAAAGGAAAGACGAAATGACCTGAAGTATTTTAACATTACTGCGATTATTATTGTCATTATATTTACATTTCTATCTAAATATTATACAATGTAAAATGATAATAGTCTCTGTCATCTACAAATAGAGAAAACAAAATTATCATTCAAAAATAAACTATTTAATTTTACAATATTTTACAATAAACCTGTAAAACATTATGTATCAAATCAAATTTAAGAATACAAGACCTTAAAGATTTAAAAAATTAATATATAAACGTAGAATTGATAGCAATCGAATGTTATTACGTAACAAAAAATAATTTATTCAAAATTTTCGTAATGATTAATAATATCAAGTTTGAACATTTTCACTTTTGCACATCTATTTGTTTCTCTTGGACTTAAAAATGTGCATTTGATATGTATTGATATCTATTAATTTAATTATCATCAGATAATTGCATAAAAGATTATATCAGATTTATTGCAAAATCTAAATAAAAAAATATTTTCAGATTAACGTTTTCGATGTTTGATTTTCATGTCATTTTTGTGACATTTCGCAACATGACATATAAATGAAAAGAAAATGGGACTAACTAATTAACAACTACCATACGAACAATGAGCTGTGGCTTTATCACGAAGTGTCTGCGCACAGACAAAGAAAACGATCATCGATGACGTGGAAAATAAGACGAGAAAGACATCACGTCAATGGAAATTTCACTGCAGTTTCGAAGACTTCATTGTATAACAAAGGAAGACATGAAACAAATGCATTCTATTCTCAACCATGCTAACTCAAAGACCTTTGAACTTCTCTCTCTTTTCTTCTTTGATTAATTGCTATAGATTTAAACTAAGTAAAATCAACAAAAAATAAAAAATTAAATTGTTTTTTTTAATTTAAAAATTTATCCTTGAAGAAAATTAGTTCCTCACACAACTGATCGGTAATTCGATTTTATCAAGGCACTTGAAAACAAAAGAAAAAAAAATTCTTTAAAGGAAAATAAACTTGTGTAGAAGAAATAAACGTATAAACATTTTCAAGAAACAAAAACGCAGATTATCAAACCGTATATTAATTATACTTTAGGCATAGGATCAAATTTCGTTGAGTTCGACAAATTCGTTAATAATCCGAAATATTGCTAAAATGCAAGACGCATAATCTTGCTAATAAACCTGCTGAATACACGCGTGTCAGCTAACTACCTGACGCAGGAAGCATCAGGTTCGCATCATGAACGGCTATGAGAACAGCTTGAACACACCTGCGACTATCCTAAATAAAACGTTTAATTAAATCTTCTCTTGAACACTTATAATAAGCTAAATTGATCGATCAGAGTTTATATATTACAAGAATAATGTTGATGAATAATTAGTTCAGTTAAAACAACAAAAACAATATGTAGAAATTTTTTATATTTTATTTACAATTTTTTAAATGGTTTTTAAAAAATGTTTATATTATAAAATTCCTCCCATATAGCAAAACAAGTCACTGTGATATCATAGTGATTTGTTTTTTTATATAGAGAAAGATCATTGTAGTGTAACTGTTGTGTAACAACTGACTTGTTTTATGGAAGTCTAGTTAACATGTTTTCTCTATTAATATTACTTTGAAATTCTGTTAACACGCTAATTCTAGAATCATGTGTCATTAAACTTGATGTTAAAATCTCATATTAAATACGATTTACATATCACATTTTTATATTTTAATTTACATATCAACTTGTTAATTTATTATAAAATTATATTAATAAATTTTATATTTTCAATTAAAATTGACTTATAAATCATTCTCAAATCTTATCTCGACACAAAAGCAGTTCAATCAGAAGCAAAAAAGACTAGACGATCAAAATTTCAACCTTTTTTCAAAACGCTAAATCATGCATTTCGAAGTTAATGGGTAATAAAATAAAGAATCTAAAAAAGTTAGAAGTCGGCTGGGGAGCATCAGCAAACTGTGACAGACTCGATATGTTCGTCTCGTTTTTTTCCCCGAAATCCATTCGTACTTTTTCTGATGTCAAAAGGATTAACCGTTCTCATGAGAAAGTTGGTTGACGTAGTTTATCCTACATATACTTTGTAAAAAAGTATTACAAAAGATATATTTTTCTACTGATTTCATATGAACTGCGGAGAGAGGTATTTACTTTAAATTTATAATTATATTCAATAAGATAATAATTTAGATTAATTTATGATTTAATGTCAAATTATAATAGAAAGAAAAAAAATTTCAATATTTTTTAATGTTTTTTAAGAGTTAAAATGTATTTTTTATTCATTACATATATTTCATTACATAAATTTTATTCATTACATAATATAACGAGATCTTTTACATCCCATAATAAATCCCGTAACACTCATACAATATTTTAATGGCCTGTCAAATTCCAATGAAAATCATTTTATTTCTTACAATAACTGAGTATACTTTGGATTGATTTCTAAATTGATTTTGAATCAAAATTATCTAATTATTAAATAATCTATATCCAATAATTTGTATGTATAATGTAAAAGTTTATTCTAAGTATCTCATCTAATACGCTTTTTGACACGAGATTCATGTAATATATCAGACTTTATATCATATCGATCAACAGATACTCGTTCGCAGTCGAATTTTACAATTTACGATAAATACTGATAAATCGTTTCAGTTTGAGGAAAGTTTCTTGTAAGTAAGATGAAGGAAGAGAAAGATACATATACGTAACAGTTGCGTGAGCGGGAGCGAGAGCGGGTCGGAAAAGGGTCACTAACCCCTATTTATCTCGGAGACTCTACTCTTTTATCTTTGCCTTTATTATAAACAACCTCGAGTCTGTTGATTTATAGACTACTTCTCGCTCTATTTAGTCTAAGTACCAATAACGAATGACTGAAATTTATTTGCGAGTTCCCGCATTGTTACAAAGAAGCTGTTTGGTTTCTTGAAGCAAGCATTATTATAATTATTATAATTCTCATCACAATATCGTATTTCCAGAAAAGATTTTATCATACAATCTATCCCCAAAATTATGTATATAGATAGCTATCTTGTTTCTCTTGAAATTAATTCTTTACATGTATGCGCTCAATTACAATGTTATCTAAACTATGGTGTACACATCCATATAAGCATTCAATATTTGTCTCTTCTAATTTTTTAATTCATCTATAAAATAACTAAGACTTAATATATAATATCATGAGCTTGAAGAAAAGGTAAGTACTTTAGTAAAAGCGAAGCATCAGCATCGCGCTGTTCCGTACTTAAAAAATTAAGTATGTAACTATTACGTAATTTATTTCTAAAAATAATGTCTCGTTTTCTCAAAATAAATTGTTTTAATGTGGCTATAATTCAAGAACACGAACCAGACACGCCCCTAAAGAGGCCCTCGTGAGTCCTCTTTGTATGTACAATCCGGTGCAGGACATTTCGACGAAGGAAGGTAAGCAAATATTGAGAGCGGCGTGCGGAAAAGACGCAGCGCAGTTAAGTTATTAGTGACGTTTTAAAGAAAGAAACAATGTCGACTAGGTGAGAGAAGGTGCTATAAACCAAACCGGAAGCGGGGTGTCAGAGACAAGCCAGGATATTTGCCATTTCCTTATGAGTGGATGGATTTTTTTTTAATTGCTCTTGTGCACCGTCGCATCGTGCTTGCGCTATTTGTTTTCCTTTGCTTTGAATGAAGACAAGAATTTTATGAAAAAATCTATATTCTCAGCATTTTTACTTAATTCGAAAGAAAATACTGAGACCAACAAATATATTTAAAAAATATCGATATATAGAAATGTTGATTTAAATAATTAAAAGTATATAATAATATATAGAGATATATTGTGTGATTCAAATAAAACAAAACATACAAAACTTGTCCTTAATTTTAGTACAACCTTGAATTTTCGACACTTTTAATGATAATTCTCTTTCCTCTTTCTATGATCATAAATACTTATATCCATAACAACTGGTCGTGTTTTATAAATATAAAAACTTTGCATTCGGGCTTTTTGTGGACATCCGTTGCAGCATTTCGGTCGAGATTTGTCGACAGATTTCCTTCTGTCTCCCTCTCATGATGAGTTTCAGCCGTTACGAGCCGCGAAACAACGAAACACAGACAGCGTGGCGTAACGCGAGAAGGGTACGAATCATGCGGGGTGTTTAAGTATCCATCGTTCCTTTACACCGGCACCTCTTTTTTTCTCTCTATAGAATTGCCGCCCACAACTTAAGCGCCACTTCATAAGCGACTCTTCGAAAGATTATCATTATCCTCCAGTGTAGATACGCTTCGCAATGTCCAATACACACGCACCAAGAAATTCACTGCTGAAGGATAATCGGTTGCTGATGGAAATTTATAAAATTTTTAACGCATAAGTGTTTTGTACCTATAATTTTTACAAAAATTATTTTAATAATAACGATGGTGTAATTAATAATAATAAATAAACTACGAACGATTAATTTCAAAGATTCTAATTGTCATAAAAATTACTAAAAATAAATGGGATTGCCGATTGTTATCGGTTCTTTAGACATTTTGATCAAGCCTCTTCAGAAAAATATTCTTGCGAGTATTTTTGAATTCATAAAAGAAACTTCGAGTCTTTACGTATCTTTACAAAACGCAATATTTTTCTGTAACGTTTGTAAGAATCTGACATATTTTAAAGTACTTGAGCTTGTGGTTCGCTAATGGTTTATCTGCCATGTTCGATGAGGGTGATGAAAACTTAACAGCTTGCTTATTAGGAGTTTATTACATCTCTAATGGCGTACCGACCAATTCTGCTTTATCGCGACTTTCGGAAACACGCGATGAATATCTCGAGTACTTGCCGCTTTAAATTTCTATAGACTGTGAAACAGATAAACATTTTCATGCTGGATACGCCGCACTAGAGATATAAGAGACTAATTTCCATCCCTCGATCTTGAGGTGACACGAAGAGTTGTTGAACCCAATCTCACGAATTCTCTGCAAGCATAGGAATTATGGAGTTCAAAAAAGGTCACATTGTGTCGATATTTTATAAGTCGTGCGTAACTCCATTTACGAAATGGTCGTGCTATGCGAGTGGAAGAAAGAAGGGACGAAGGGCGAGACGATGATCAGGATCAGTTTCCGAGTTAAAAGAAAGCAGTAAATCAGTCATCAGAAGGTTGTAGGTCGTGAGCGGTACCCTACTATATTCACATCTACCGCGTAATGGGGTATTAGACCGAAGGGACTTTCGAAATCCCGAAATCTGAAGATCGCAACTAAGAATGGGAGACCCTTATTAGCTCGGTCTGATATTATTTTATGCCACTTAGGCGAGCAATGAGATTGGCCAGGTATCAATGAGATTGCCAAGAGAATATGATGGTTTCTCATATCACCATAAAAAATAAATTATTTCAAAGATAATCGCATTTAATATTGTCATATATATATATATATACATATATATATATATAGAGAGAGAGAGAGAGAGAGAGGGAGGGAGAGAGGGAAAGAGAATCGGTCGTAACTTTTTAAATATAAATAAAAAAAAGTATAGAGAGAGATTCTTTTTAATAAAATATAAAATCTCTTAATTTTTCATCTTAATTTTATTTAATACTAAAATTTTTCACCGCGTTAATACTAGAAATTAAAAATTAGTGATAATTAATTATTAATTTTGATATTTACTATATTGAAATCTCGGAAACATTTTTTATATAAAATAAGTTTTAAATATTTGTTTGAATTTTTAATGTTAATGTATGTATGTCTCGTTAAAGAAAACAAAAACTAAAATTTTGAGCTAGTTGAATAGCTAGCTCAAATACTTTTTAACTCGACAGTCCCTTATCATTCCTATGATTTTTAGACATGTTTTACCTGACGTATCGACCCTGTTCATACAAACAAATATACACTAAAATTCCGGACAAATCAGACCATTTTAAGACCATCGTAGAGAACTTTTCTACTTTCTTATAACATCTGATGTTTGTGTTCATCAAAAAGTCAGCAAAAAGGTTAACACATCTTATAAATTTCAGCAACTTATTCAGAAATTTTCTTTTTTTCGAACGTACTTTATTTCGTTACAAGTGACAAGTGTGTAAAGATTCATATTAAATCATATATAAGTAATTAACTGTTATTTTTTATAAAAAAGACAATCCCAATCATTAATTTAGTTCTATACATTGCTTTAAAACTCTTGTCTTTCTCTATTTAAAATGTATCTCAAAATATTGAATCGTGCACGAATCGTAAGACGAATCGAAAGAATGTAGAAAATGGATAGAAGGGGACAACAAATCAGTACAAGGGGCAAAGGGGAGCAAAAGAAGGAAACGCATAAAGAGGAAATATTTGCGTTGCAAGCAGTCGGGCAGGTTTACGGTACTTGCTGGCTTGCCGGCAGCTCTGACGTCACATCCTGCGTGGGCGGACATCCGGTTTCGCTGCCGGACTCCTGCCCCAGAGCGATAACAAAATCTACTTTTAAAAAAAAGAGAGAGTGAAAGAAATAAAAGAGAAGAGGAATGGAAAAAGAATACTCGCGCTGCTATAATTAGTCTCATTCTCCGATGATACTATCATGAAATACTAATTATTATTTATCTAAAATTTACAATATATGAATAGAAATATCTATTTTATAAAAGAATTTTAAATTGTTATAATTGAATATAATGTTTTAGTGTAACAAAAATCATATATATTGTATATATGAAAAAAAAATGTTGCTAAACACCACAAGTACGTACTTTGCAACATTTTTTTTTTAATCAACCATGTGTTTTCTTTACACTAATTGCTTGATTTCATTATTCTGTGCAAAAAGTATCAAGATAAGATTATCGAAAACTGAATGTTTCTCAAGATATTTTGTATTTTATGTCAAAATACTGTATCTTTCAAGCCTCGTAACTCAAAAAGTACTTTATGAAAAAATACTTTATTATAGTGTTTTGGAAAGCTCTCGAGATAAGCTACAAGAATATGCAATAATATATCGGGTGTCCTATTTAAAAAATTCAAGATGACCTTGGTCTGACCTTGGCGACGCCATGCAAAGTCAAAATGATAAGATCAGTAAATAGACCTTTTTCAACCTTACAACTTTTGTCTGAAACATTTCTTTCTAAAATGCGTAGTTTCCGAGATATTTAAGGGTTTCCATACTTTTTCCTCTATATATATATATATATATATATTATATATTATTGATAAATATATATATCGTTCATATACATATTATTCACATAAGTGTCAGATGAGTAACGATAATCGCTAAACTTCATAGATTGCATATTTAAATTATTTATATAATTATATATAATATATATATATATATACAGGGTTGGGCAAAAGTCCGGAAACGGTCAAATATCTCGAAAAGGATCAACTATAGCGAAAAATTGTAAATAGCAAAGTTGTAGGGCTTAAAAAAATGTACCTAATGATGACTAAAAATTTTACTTTGAGTGGAGGACGAAGATCATATAAAAGTCAAATTGAATTTTTTAAATGGAACTGCCTACTTTTTATTGCATATTCTTATAGCTTATCTCGAGACCTTTCCAAAACACTATAATAAAGTATTTTTTTGTTAAGTATTTTCCGAGTTATAAAGCTTGAAATAATTTCTTAATTTTACATAAACTGTAAAATATCTCGTAAAATATTTACTTTTCGATGACCTTATCTCAATACTTTTATGCACAGAATAATGAGAGGAATCAATTGGTGTAAAGAAAACACATAGTTGTTTTTAAGAAAAAATATGTAATTGTTAGTTACAAATTGCATATTTTTTCTTAAAAACAACTATGTGTTTTCTTTACACCAATTGATTCCTCTCATTATTCTGTGCATAAAAGTATTGAGATAAGGTCATCGAAAAGTAAATATTTTACGAGATATTTTACAGTTTATGTAAAATTAAGAAATTATTTCAAGCTTTATAACTCGGAAAATACTTAACAAAAAAATACTTTATTATAGTGTTTTGGAAAGGTCTCGAGATAAGCTATAAGAATATGCAATAAAAAGTAGGCAGTTCTATTTAAAAAATTCAATTTGACTTTTATATGATCTTCGTCCTCCACTCAAAGTAAAATTTTTAGTCATCATTAGGTACATTTTTTTAAGCCCTACAACTTTGCTATTTACAATTTTTCGCTATAGTTGATCCTTTTCGAGATATTTGACCGTTTCCGGACTTTTGCCCAACCCTGTATATATATATATATATATATATATACATATATATATATATGTATATGTATATGTATATATATATTTTTTTTACTTGCTTCCAAAACACTAAAAATACTTAACGACATTTAAGTTTAGAAACTATTAGTAAAGTTTATTTTGTATATTTTTGAGATTTATTGTTTTATAATCTTTTCTTAATAATTAGAGAATACATCTTGCGCTTATCGCATCATATTGTATTAAAATACGTCAATCTAAACTTCTCGTAAATTTTTCTTCGCTGAAATTTGTTAAATGTGACACAGTTTAATAGTAGCAATAGAGTCTTCCTCATAGGAAATTCGCGAAGACACTCCCACGATCGTAACCGGAAATCATGGCGTATTTATTTATCAAACACGTTCGTACTGAACGTTACGCATTTCTGGTCAAACGGGTCTGACCGCCTTGCTGGGGCATTATTACTTCGCTGCTTTTCACGCGGAAACGACGAAAACATAACAATTAGGGCTCGTGTTATCACCAGGATAACGTCCCCGTTGCTCTGGACGTGCCTTCCGCGTCGAAACGCTCGATAAACCTCCCGACGCGGATAGATCAACTGACAGATAATCCGTTTTATGACTACACACTTGGCCACGAATCTACCCGCATGATTGAATTCATTTTTTGTTACTAAAAAATATAAGTGGCAATGATTTCTCATTTTCTTAGTTTATTAATTTGTAATAAGAGATATCATAGATGTCAAATAATCGATATTTATCAGTAAATTCATTTAAATTAATGTCACAAATTGAGTTTTAAAGTTAGAAATATGTGTTTTACATACACACACGCGCGCGCGCGCACGCGCACACATCTGTGTTACACATGTATATTAATTACGTAAACTTTTAAACTTAAAAAAATCTCTCTTATTAAAAATAAAAAAAGGAGTGACAAAAACTGCCTATTTATTCGTATCTGGTACAAGTTGCAAATCTTACCAAAGAGAAATACCAAATCTTACAAAGAGAAATAGTGAGACTGCAAGGAATGCGTGTAAGGGACCAGACAAGATTTTACGGAGAATCGTAATTTTTACACAGTCGACCGTTCCGTTTGGTGCAAGTTTACAGTGCACCTAAACCGACGCGACGACTAGCCGGCCGCCTCTCTCTCAGGAGAGGGCGACGACAAATATTTGTCCCGTTATTATTTAACGGCGGTGCTTTGTTGCGCAGAATTAAGATTTTATGAGACCTCTCCATAAAAAGAGGAACGCGCCATTGGTCATAAAAGACAAATGGAAACATCACTGAGACTTAAAGAATCTGCATTGTTCGTGATTATGCATTGCAGAACCAAGTGCATTTTTATTTCTCTCATTGAATTTTATTTTAATGAAGAACACAAAAGAAATGTTATATAAGGGAGTAATAAGGGCATAACACTGAAGTATAATATCATGATATATCAATAATTTTCTAAACATGACATGAATTAATAAATCATATATATTTAAGCTTAACTAATTATTGACATCTGGGATGTTCTCAAATTACGCTTTTTGTTTGTGCTATATATGTATATCAATAGTGAAGCTATGAACATTAATCAATGTGTGTGTGTGTGTGTGTGTGTGTGTGTGTGTGTGTGTGTGTGGCAATTAATCAATAAAACATGTTTTATCCTTGCGTAACAAGAAAAAAGAAAGATATAATATTTTAAATTAATTTTTTGCCCGAAAAACTGAATATGTCACGTGGCGTTGTTCATGTCGTGAGTCACAGATGGCATTAGCTCGCAAAACAGCAATGCATCGTGCATATACGACGTGCATGACGACATCGTATTTGCGCGACATATATACGCGAATACGATGCCACACGAGACCGCACCGAGAAGCGCATTGCATAAATAGTTGCATGTAGCGGCGAATGCGGAGTGACCAACGGTAGTTAATCTCCTCTGAAGTTGCAAGAATTTTTTCAGAGGAATCAAGTCATTGAAATTTTTTAGTTTACTTTATTACAACTAGCCAGCAAAATTTACGATAAAATAAAAAACTGCAAAATTTTATATAATTTTTTATTAATAAATGGAAAATAGCATGTAACATTAATTATATTTGTTGCATTAATTACATTGTTTGTTCCATGTATATCAAAAATTAAATACGCTAAAATTTAATACACTATATGTCTTTTTATTAACGGTTTATTAATTCAGTAATTGTTTAAATATTTGCTTTTCTTCTGTTCATGAATTAATATGTAAAATCTATGTATTATCACTGTATTACCGTTACTAATGCAGAAACTATAAAATAATTCAAAAATAAAATTGATGTTGATTGTCAAAGAATTTTCCTTGTATTACACGCTTCTGGTGCAACGAATTGAAAATCGTAACGTGTGTTGACATAAAGGTAGAACACGAAGAGTGGGCGCTTATTTTCCCGTTGGAACAATCCGTATTTCTCGCATTAATTATTGCTCCAAGTCAATCGCCTTTACACTGGTATTACACGCGGAACAATCGCGAGTCACGACATTTCCTTATGGAACCCATAAAATATTGCACGGCAGTTTGTTATAATACCTCGTACGCTTTCCTACGTCCTTCTCCCTCGATTTACCGTCACCTTCGTTTCCCCTACATCAGCGATTCTCATTCCGATTCTCTTTGATACCGATTTTCAATCAGAAAAACTCGCCCGATTTTAAATTAGAAAAACTCAATACTTTTTTAAATTAACATAAATTTTTCTTCGATTGATTACATATTATATAAATTTGTACACTACACAAAAATAACATGATTTTTCGAAATATACTACTTGTCAAAAACAAATTTCTTGACAAACAAGTTTTCTAAGACACTTTCTAAATAATAATCAATATTTATTTAGGCACAAAAATCTGAAACTTTGTATAGTGTCAGAGATATTTATCGCGAAATGTATCAATGGTATGGTTTCTAATGACTAGTTAACAGAAACAGCTCACATCGCAGAATGGTTGTTGTGTTTTGACAGGCTGTACATGTCTGGCATATGCAGATAATCATACGATTCTTGGGGGCGTTTTCGGGGGCGGCTTTGGTTCCTAAGGGACTAATATACATCATACAAAGAAAAGAACTTTATTCCGAAAACATTAACAAATAAAAATAAATAAAAATAGTATATATTATATAAGAATTTCTCTCTCTTTCTCTCTCTCTCTCTTTCTAATCTGATACTGAATATTTCTATTCTGTAGTTACTTCTGTAGTTACTTCTGTAGTTACTTCTGTAGTTACTTCTTTAAATATTTTTTTAGTAAGTTTTTTAAATGTAGCAATTTTATATCTGTAATTTAAATATCTGTAATTAAAATATGCCTTTACCTTTAAAAATATGTAATATTCAAACTAAAATTTTAATTTACTAATTTAATTTCAATTATATACTGCGTATAGAAAAGATCCATTGTGCTAAAAAAGATCTGTTTCTTTCTTCTTAAAAAATCATTACTAAAAGTGGGATCCTAGCTTCCAGCTTTTTTCATGAGATCGAGAGATATATTTTAGTCAAAGAAAGGACTCGTTTTATTAATCGATATCATTTTACAGAAACAAAAGTTTTGCTATATAATGTATCGATTCATTGTGTTAATATTATATGTATATAAATATTATTAATATTAATATTAATATTAATATTAATATTAATACATTAAATAAAATATTTTGTTTTCAGAAAGTCTTAATAGTAACACTTATAAGAACCTAAACACAAAAAAAACAAAAAATAAAATTTTTTAAGTTATCTTAATGATTACAGTATAAACTTTCTATATTTCGTAAAAACAATGGTAACCTACGAAATCCTTAACTTCTGGCGACGATGCAATCCACGTGCTCATTAGCATAAACTGCGAGCAACATTTACAAAGTGGGCCGACTTGACGACGAGGTACATTTCATGATAAAACCCGCATAGGGCGCATTCGCACTCCCTGATGCGACACTATGCGATGCAACGTTTCCGCTTTGGCACGTGTGGGAAAATAACCGCCTTTTTACTTGTTATCACTGGCCACGACCCCACGGAGGCCGGACGAGGCGAGCTGTTCAGCTGTCTACCCCTCAAAGAAAACTACGTTTGAAGAGGATTCAAGTATTACCCCCACAACCAGGTGTAGGAATAAACCGTCGAGCCTCCAAGGTAATCGTCTTTTAACGATAGATAAGATAGATATGTATAAGTTATTTCCAAAAATCTTGAGCAATTTTCCATCCTAAGATTTCTGAAGATCTTTTCCTGACATTACATGTCTAACATTAAATACAAAATGTAAAATTTTATCATATAACACAATCATATATCATATAACACAATTTAAAACACATGAATCTAAAATTTAGTACGATCAAAAGATATTAATCTTTAGTTTATTTTACTAGCACATTTATTTTAATATATAACGATTCATTTTAGTAATAAAAAATTTAAATTTTTAGATACAATCTCAATCTATGAAGCGTGACAGACATCGTTATATTGACCCAATTAGAATGTTCTATGATGTCATTATTGTCAGGAGTGAAACAAGGGAGAAAAAGAATCATATCATGGAACGAGAGAGTGCTATATCATGTCAAGGTGCAGAGAAGGGGTGTTAACAATGCAGAAGTTTATCTCCGCGTCCTTGGCTAATCTCTACCGCAAGAGATTACCCTATCAACAACGCGAGTTATACTACGCTCTCGTACTACTCGACACGCGTGATTATCATTCTAACGTAAGGACCATATCACTGCTAAAATGAGTAAAAAAGTTCGACATCCTTATACGATGTCTACGATCTTTTATCTTCAATCTTTTAGTGTCTTCATAAACTTGCACTCTCGTATGATCTACAAATTATACATATATATAAAAATAATATGACATAGTCTTCTAATAGAGATTAATAAGTTTCATTTCAAATAAAATTTCGATAGTCAATCTTTAATTTAAAATAGATTCTCTTTGATTATTAAGAATTTTTTTAATTTTAAATTTTAATTTTTAATTTTAATTGAATTTCAAGCTGATTTTATTTGAACAAAACTTTGAACAAATGTTTCAATGTAAGTTTACTTAAAAACATTAAAAATTAAAAAGTTATGCATATGTTGTAACATATGAGATAGAATGTATAATAATATAAATCTGCCCGTTTTCAGCAAGAATAGGAATAAATCAATAAGAATAAATTGAAATATCGAGAGAATATACAAGAGGGTGACTTTACACGCAATACACGGTTCTTCTTTTCTCTTGTTCGTTCTCTCTTTCTACTTTGCATATGCACACGTTTATGCCTATGGAAGACGCATAAATGTCTGCATGCATTTGTAAAAATCGTAAATGCGTGGCTATGCGTTGCATCGAAGCCGCACTGCGAAGCGCTATCGCGCGCAACGACCGCCGGGCGATACCTTATCTGAACTAGTTGCAAGTCAACAGTGGCTCTCAATAAGCTTCTTTTTCTTTTTGTGAGTTGTGCAATAATAATAGAGAACGATGTTCATCATTCATAAAAATTTTAAGGATTTTAACTTTATTTTAACAAGTTATTTTTTAACTTTGAATTAGGAAGGAGGTATTCAAGCTCTTTATAAAAAGATAGAAAAAAATATTACTTAAAATTTGTCAAAAAATTCCGGGAAAGAAATATAACGACATTTTCAGGGACACCACATCGATACGCCTGTCTATGTGGCAAATGCATTTAGTACACATTTAATAACATTATTAACATTTAAGTATATAAGTATATAAATCTGTTCATCGTACGTACGTCACATGAGAGAAATGTATGACTAGTCATGACCGGAATGTCTAGATTAGAAATGATCAACGTTGAAGCTTTGAAGGAAAAGGGATTGATTGCAAGAAGTGAGTTACTCATAGGCACACACGCGATCCGTAAAGGATCGTAGGGTAAACAAAGCGGATCAGTATGGAGAATCGTGTCGGGTGTCGGAACCCGAACAGATTCTTATCTGAACGATAATAACCCGACATCCACATACGTCATTAGACTCACTATTGTTTTATGCATTCTAAAATCGATTAGCTGCGTGAAATTTTTCATCAGACCAACAAAAAAATATTTTAATTGCGACAGAATTTTAGCGTCTCAAAACTATTACATTTTTTGGTTAAAGATAAGATAAATAAGGTTGAAGTTAAGTTTTTATTAAAGAAA
The DNA here is from genome assembly GCA_901521435.1 of Crematogaster levior. Lineage (NCBI taxonomy): Eukaryota > Metazoa > Arthropoda > Insecta > Hymenoptera > Formicidae > Crematogaster > Crematogaster levior. The sequence continues at coordinate 421,925 of CABEGB010000180.1, forward strand.
ATTTACATATAGTAATTTTCATTTATTATCTTAGTAATTAATAAGTAATTAAATAAAAAAAGTATCTGTAAATATACATGCGCAAAAGTAAAAACTTTCTTGAGGTTGACTGATAAGAATATGTCTTTTACATATGATTTGCCAGACAACCGATAAGCAATCAGCAAAAATCAATTCGTTAAAAAAATTTAAACACTTAACTCATTTACATCCATAAACATATCGATGTGTATATTCATCGGCGGCCTATATGATTATAAAAAACCGCATCGACTTTTCGCAACTACTATAACTAGTCATCTAACTATAAGATAACCGACTTGTTTTATTTCACTCAACTTGTAAATCACAATGCAATACTAAGTGATATACGGACAATAATACATAATACCTAATACATAGACTGCTGAAATAAAAAAATATAATTAACGCTGCATTTTCTAACAAAAAAGATAATATTAAGTTAAATAAGAAATGCCACAATAGAAACGTCAAATTAAATCTTGGAGTATTTCTTACGAACGACTTTCTAAAAGAAAAGAATTAATATCACAAAAGAAGTATGAATTAGGAAAATATGCATCAATGTTTGAGAGTTAATAATTTTTTTTCTGAAGATTTTTTACTTCAGAAAGAAATGTACGCACGTTCTGCTATTCACAACTCGAAAATGCACACTGCGTGGAATTGGTATGTCGATCGTGGGTGTTCATAATGCACGTAGCTCAAGTCAGGTTTCGTCAGGCACCTCGTATAGGTATATCGTGAGATAAGTCCTATCGCTCGTGACTGGTACACCGGGGCCCGATAGAGAGCCACCCACCATTTCGCGCGGCACGCCGCCAAGATAAAACCCAGTGCACAAGCCAGATATCGTCGGCATTTAGTCGTTCTCTGTGTGTGCATTATCACGCACTCGACATTTCGTGAAATCAGTCAACGCGAGAGTCGCAGACGATACAGTACGTCGTGCAGTAAACTGCTTAATAAAAGTGCTTTCTTTTTCTTCTTTCTCCTGTTCTACGGTTCGCATTACATGGAGAATTCGGAACAAAACCGTCACGGAAGTCTGTCTTCAAGAAGGCTGACTTCCAGTCAAAAACGGAGGCGCGATCTTGAGGTGGGAGAAAGTGCACGGAGAGACGCATAGTGGCACGTATACGATGCTCGAGCGCGCTCGAGCGATTGCAAAAGCAAGAAACGTGTCTCTGAATTGTGTCACCGATTTACTTCCCCGGTGGAATTGCCGCGTCTGTGAAATCGCGATTATATGTGTGGATTTTTATTGACTCGGTGCAAAACAAAACCGCAAAAAATTTCTCTCTTTCTTTCTTTCCGCCTAATAAATAAATCACTATGACGAAACTCTTAGATGAAAATATCGGAAATCTAATTCCTCGGTGACTGATAAAAATATGAGATATGCTTTCGTTATTAATATCGTTAATATTATTGCTATTAGTTAGATATTAAGAAAAAGAAATGCAACACTGTAGCGGAAATGAATCGACGGAAATCATGCCGCATCGAAGGAAGTGGTTCGTTGAGCAAAACATATCTACTGAACGAAATATTTTCGCTAAAGATCAAGCAGACATGGTTGTGTTTCTTTCTTGCGCTATCTTGGTTTATATTACGAAATATCTAGCTTATCGTTATTCGTACTGGCAATTAAAGTAAGTTATTTTGCTGTCATATGAGAAACAAATAACGCATAAATGAGATATTTTCCCTCCGTCTATGCTATGTGTTAAATAAAAAAATATTTAAATAAAATTAATTAAAAACTATTTTCCAATTTGAAAATTAGAAAGAATATATAAGATAACTACGCCCTGTCAATTAATAATATCTATGTTAAATAAAAACAATATTACTTATCATTTTCATTGTGATTCAGTACAAATTTAGTTTGGACAAGTTTTATGTTTCTACAGTGTATTTTTTTATAGCGCATGGATCGATTTGCGGCGCTAATGTTTACAAAATGTTCTGCTGTTAAATACTCGATTATAAAATATAAATGATATAAACGTACAAGTTGTTAAATATAGTTGTATAATAACTTTGAGAGGGAGATTGCATATTTCACATCTCAGCATAGTCACAAGTTTTAATGTGAATTATTTTGTGCGATATGTGTGTTCTAAGAAGGATTAACGTTAAGAAATATCACAAGACAAAGGAAACAAATTTTTAATGAATTTAACAACAACTGATATTTTGAAGTTATCAACAATAGTTCCATGTTATTTTTTGTCGACACCCGGTATACTAGTTTACACACAACCCGTGTTCGTTGTATCGTTGAATACGACAGCCCAAGATGTTTTGTACTTGCACGAACTCTGCACATAGAGCTGTTTCAGGAAACTCGAAAACAATGCCTACCTCCAACCCTAAATGACGTAAGCGACTACCTGCAGTGTGGAAAAACATCGTCGCGACACACAAGCCTTTCGGCTCTCTCTGTCTTTTTCTCTCCCCTATTAACATTCCTCTAAAGAAAGTACTATTAATTTTATTACTATTGTCTGTTATATTAATTTACACTTTGATTACTAGTATCTGAATATCAGAATTGAAATGTGCCAAATTATTATAAATCTATACATATATATATAAGAGAGAGAGAGAGAGAGAGAGAAAGATTATAAATAATTATTAAGTTTTCCATAACTTAATATCTTCTTATTTATGAATAATTTTAAAACTGTTCTGGTTGAATATATATATATATATATATATATATATATATATCTCTTCAATTCTTGATAAATCATCCATATAATCAGAAATCAGAAAAACTGTTATATAAGGAAGGAATTATTTACTACACCTTTATATAATTTAGGGAAATCAAAAGTATTAGAATTAATTATTAAAATTTTTTTACTTTTAACAAATTGAAGGTATATTTCTATGTAGTTATTTATAATTTTTTGTATTGGTTAAAAAAATAGTATTATCAAAATAAAAAATGGAAAAATAACATTAATTATTTCTGATTCGCTATTCATCGTCGAAGGTTCAATTATGTTAGCTGTCCTTACATAACGAGCAACGTCAAATTTCCATATGGTAAATCGATTCCTTGAACTAAATGACGCGACTGGCAACTCCGACGGAGCTGTCAAAATATAAATTAACTCTTCATAAAATGTCAATCTTCTTTATATTCTTTCCTATAAAATTCTATTTTAGTAGCGACAGCTATTTATTAACGACAGCTTTTCAGTTCTATTTTTCTAAACTTTAAAATATAGAAAGAATATCATAAAACAAAATAGATAGCTTATCAAATTTATACTTACTATTGACATTCCTACTACTAGGAATGTCAATAGTTAAAAAATTTCCATTTTTGTTTCAAATCTATCCTTCAGAACTACTGTCTAGACATAGTGTATTTAAAAAATACATAACTACATAAACTTCTCCGTAATCTTTCAAAATTAATGCAAGAAAAATTACCTTTTGTTTTATGCTATTTTCGAAAATAGTTGTTCTGAGTTACTGTCTGACGTTGATCCCATGGGATAATTTTTCTTTTCGAAAAATAGGCATTTCAACCAGTCTTGGGTAAAGTGCAGTGTATTCTGTTATCTTTTCGTATCCATTACATGGCAGGTCGCCAGCTACTTATTATTGTCAGTTTCCCGATATAAGTGCAATAGAACCTTCTAAGAAGATGGCAAAACAAACGTAATTTACGGTCGGCGATAAGCAGAACAAAATAGGGTCCGGAGAGAGACATAAAAACATTTTGATGAATTCCGAGGAGCTATGCATGACATATAATCTACTTTTTTTTAATTATATCGCTTAAACTATAGAAATTTTCTTTAACTATAGTACTTTCAAAATGATGTTAAATTATTACCATTTACATCTAAATTTGAAAAATTAATATGTAGCATGAATCAATTGAAAATTTCCAATTACACAGATATCGAAGAAAAATAATGTAAATGTAGACAACTATCAAATCATATAACAGTAAAGATTAACTTGATACAATACAATATTTTTGTGAATGTTATAAAATTATTATACCTACAATAATTTTATAAAATAATCATAAAATTAGATTTATGAAAATCCAATTAAATATTAATATAATTCTAAATTATAGTATAACTTGTGATATATTTATACATATAACAAAATAATATACAATTAACTTGAGAATATTTGCCGATAAGAATTGAGACTTGAATGATCAAGTCAAGAATTGATTAGCATTAGCAGACAAATTTAAACGAAGGCGGAGCTAACTAGTAGGAAGAACTTGATTCCTCATAACGGGCCATTCGCCTTCCACTGTAGCGGCCATTTTGGAGCATCCCAAGCATGCTATTCTTTTCATCATTAACTCATCATTCTTATCTCTTCTCTCTCTTTCCCCCTATCTTTCTTATCTATTTCCTAACCGCCTTGATGATCACTATATATATATACATATATATATACATACATATATATATATATATATATATATATATATAATTGCGAATAAAACCATGACAATGATTATTATTAAAACTTGAGACATTTTGCATTTTAAGATTCATGAATAAGATTTAAACAAAATAGTGTCACAATTAATTAAATTAAATCATCATAGAATAGTATCAACAATTACAACATATCAACAATGAAAATGAGGATTATTATTAATACATAGAGACAGAAAAGAATGAAATGAAATGAAAAGAATGAAACATGAAATTTGGATGGACATAGTTATTGTCGTGTACTATGACCATGACGTAAGACTGTCTTGGTTGTAAAACATCCGATAACATACATGGACTTGGAACTTTCACAGTTTGTAGAGAACGTTTAGAAAGCGCAAATTATACATAAGAAAGCATAAATCTCTACAGTTATATTAGGTTATTTTATCTCATTTCATAGTCATCTCATAACTACAATTTCGTAAATAAAAAATCTCTGAACATCTCATATTCTCTCTCTCTCTGTCCTATTCATGAGTATTATGAAAAACACATTAATGCGTATTCTTTATATATTGCACACACACATACGCGCGCGCGTACAATTATAAACAGTCATGCGCAAATTGTTAATCGCGCGCGCATGTACACATTATAAATAGTATATATACATATATTCTACAAAAAGACAAAATAGACAGATTGATTATCGATGCAACATGAATCACGTTATGCTAAATCAAATATATTATTGTTAGATTAATTTTTATTTACGAGAATATTCTAACATGACACCATGATAACTTGTTTGGCTTGACCAGTAATTATGATAGAGACGCATATCGCATAGTTACTCGATAATTACGAAAGATATGTTACGTTATCCTCCACAACATATAATACGTACAAAATTGCAAGTGTGTTACCAGACCGAAGGAGGCGATAAAATGTACTTGATGATAAGGACCAATAACACAGTAGTGCATATACTTTATCCGAATTAATAATGTTGTTTAATGTTGGCTAATAAAAAATTTTATTTGATAAAAAATGATTATTACAAGAGGATAAAACTATTTATTTAAAAAAAAACAACAAATCAATTATTGAGTTTGTCTAAAAATTAAAAATATACTTATTCTGTAATTACTATTTTTTAATTTCTTATTTTTTTATAGAATTAAATAAAATATATAGAATAAGTTTTTTATTCAATTAATAATAAATACCGTAAATCTGTACAATATCACAATTTTTTAAAAAAAGTGAAAATATTTTTATTATATTTCGCGAAGATTTCAAAATATATTACGCATAAATTTTGTAAGTGATATTTCGCGTGGTATCGTGATTGTTTAATATATACATGGATGTGGTTTACACTGCATTCATGTGGGTCTCATTTCTCAATTCTTCTTCCTTCCCGTAACCTTAAAGTCTCTATTATTGATGACAATCAAAGTAAAGATTCTGTTTTAAAATCCTTTTAAAATTAGTCGCATTTTATATATATCAAATGCACAAATTGATCTGCATCGTGTGAGCTAAGATCAAAAGGAACGTAGTACAAAGAAAATCATAAATTTATATAGAATTGAGGCTGTAATGATAGAAATGCACTGCGATCGGTTCAAGTAATATTAATGGTTCATATAATCGAACAAAGTTATGATTTCAATATACAACTTAAATCACATAACTGGATCAAATCGTTATTCTCTTTATCATTGACCCAATGAAACAATTTTTCTTTTTGTCACTTTAGATAATGTGGCCTCCAGAATATTCTACAAACACTAATTATAGTACATCAATTTTTTTTGGAAGAAAGAGGGAATTTTATTAGTTTCAGTTGCAGTTTTTTTAATAAGTAGTCAGAAAAATTAAATAATTTACTAAGTACATGCGCCTATGCATTTAGCGAACGAAGCCGACGTGGCGAAGGATGACGGCAACGACTAGCATTGATACAACGATGGCGATGATTTAATGTACATCAGTTTACGTGAACCATGACTTTTGTGTGGCACCGTGACCTCGCCACGTTGAACCCGACGTAGGCACAAGTACCCGACTGTACGACGAATCCAGGCCTTCGACGAAAGCAACTTGGTAGACAGCAAGAATGATTGCAACCGTCTCTAAATTTTTCCAATATCTACTTATACACGATTTCTTAAAAATTCCATTCTTTTTTAAATTCGAACTCGAAATAGCTTTGAATAATAAGTATTGGGATCGTGTAATTATTGGTCATTGTGAAATTATTGGCTATTTAAGTTTATGAGCTTCCGATTAGAGAACAATTTTTGCGCTTAGTCATTTTCTACTATTAAATGACCGTGTATTTCCTTCTTTGTTTAATCGATAAAAACGCGGTATAAAAATTTTGTTTACGTGTGTAATATATTTTAACATTTTAAAATAGCTATCAAATTAGTATTAAATGTTTGATTACAAGTAGACAATAAATGCATAATTTATACTATAAAAATTAAAATTTATAATAAAAAATAAAGGAAATTTTTATAAGAAACCGAACGTTTTTTGGTGAATTTTTATCTGATCAAAACTGTAAAAACATCTCGCATGGACGACTTGACATTTTGCACTTTCGATGTATTTACATAAAAACAGTTACGAAATGAACGTACGAAATCGCCTGACTCGACGCGATCTTTCGAACTTTACCTTCTTTATATAAAATATTATATTTGTTATCTTGACATATTCGATCAAATGTTACAGGCACTAACGACGCAATAAATTAAAAAAAAATTTGAAAAAAATTTTTTTAATAAGCATTTATTGAATTTTTTGCAAAAACGTAAAGTCTGATAAACATAAATGTAAAAATAATAAGTCGTGAATTAACAAAACGGACATTGATGAACAAAGAGAAGATCGTCAACGTAGTTTCAATCGTACTTTCGGTAATTTTCATTTCGATGAGAACCGAATAAACTGGGTACCATAGTTTGTCTTATTATATTGTGGTATTAAAAGCAAACGGTCCATTTGTATAGACGCATACGTGACTCATATAAGATCCCGATATGGCAACGCGACCAATGTGTAATAATCTTCCGTTCATTAATATTTCGAGCAGGAAGTTTATGTATACATATGTTTATATTCAAGAATTCCGTATGATGTTCCATACAAGAATTATTGCGACTCAATATTATAATAATTCTACAAGCTAGCTTAATATTTTGAGGAATTTAACTTTACTTTGTCATATATATTTCAAGAATTTAGAATTTAGAAGTTAGAATGTGATTATAGAAATAGTTTTTCTACGCTTAAGTTTTTCTACATCTTATTTTTATATATCATAAAAGTTAATCAAAAAATAAAATTAAAAATTTTATTAAATTTTCCATTATTTTTCCTTTATTTGTTCTTTTTAATTTCAATTAAAAGTGTAACAAACGATGGGTATATCGTAAATGAGAAGCAAATTCTTTTGAATCAAAAAGCGAGTCGAAGGTGGTGGTTCGTCTTCAAACATCACGAAATGATACGCGCTGGAATGACTCAGGAGACACGTGACGCAGCGAGCAAGTGTTTAAATAGAAATAATGGCGACCCTGACGATCGAGCCGATAAAATTCAACTGTTCGAGGGAATGGTCAAAGTGACTGTTACAGGTGCTAGCGATGCGCTTGTATTAGCACAGAATAGGATAACAGAACGACTCCTTATGACATCGTTATCGAAATGTCGAGAATGACGTTACAACTTTCTACCTTTTCGCTCAAGCAACTTTGACAATAAATAAAAGTATTTTTGGGGCACTATATTAAAATAAAATATATATAAATAAATACAAACTTTTTTATATAGATAAAAATTATACATAAATATTTACGCAACATTGCTAATGAATAAGCATTTTGACATATTACCTACATAACATTTGAAATAACCGAAGTATTACATCTTATAATTAATAGCATCAAACTGCTGTATTCGAAAGTTGTGGCTTGTTATCTTCATTAATAATTACTATGCGGTATAATCGATTGGTATAATCGATAGTCGGAGCACGTGACATAATTATCCACCACAAACCGCAAATATAAATAAATGCAGTTAATCATAAACGATCATGCCCGCACAAACGACGGGGAAGAAATATTCAATAACTATTATTATTCTAAATTATTAAAAGATATGATTGTATTAATAATATGTAATAATAAATGTCATGTAAAACATATACAAGTTAAAAATTCTTTAGAACATGATAAAATATCTTCAAAAGTTAAGTTTCCTTAAGACCAATTTGGAAACGGGACGAACTTTTTTAAAACATTCAAAAAAACTTTCATTTCATGATCACAGTAAATGCATATTTTATGTTTAATAAAGTAAATTTACCGATAATTAAATAAAGAGTGAATTGTGGTTTCTCAACAATATTATTCTGAATAGCTGAAAAGAAATTTGTGGATGCAATTCATTGTTTTTGTAGTTTATAACAATTAAACAACATTGCGACAAAAGCGCGCTTCTTAATCATAGATTATTATCTAGGATCAAATAAAATCTTTATATCACTCTCAAGTAATATTTATGATATCGAGCTGCAGCCAAATATGTAACCTAGAACAAATACAAAAATTCTACAGAAACGTGATTTATCTATTACGAAAAATTTTTGTTTATTTTATTACATTATGTTCAAATATCGAGAGCGATTATTAAAACTAACGCTTTTGTTCAGCGCAAAACATTCTATTTTGTAAAGTAATAACTGTAAAGTCAAAAGATCGAAAAAATAATCATTATATGTACATTTCTAAATAATTTGAAAATAACAATCGCGGAATTGCATGTTACAAGTTCTTTTTATGTACTAACGCTGAAAGGACATTCGTGACGGATGCAATGAATGCAACTAACGGCTGTACCAGCCATCAGTATATGCATATACCGGCGGGCGTTATCGCAAAACTAGGGGCAGCGTTATCACTCTGATATCCAACATATATACATCCTTCACGACCGGCCCCTGGCCTCCAGTGACTCGCGGACCACCGACTCAGTTGAGCGCTTTAGTGACACACTGTGTACATGCTCTTTTAGACGTTACATCTTAGAATACATTCGGAGATGCTTGCCTGCGATCGCAAGATTCGATCAATCGTGCGCGTCAGGCATTGCGAATCCAAAGAATCCTATCTCGACTACCCTCCCTGAGAACGCGAGATCGCGAAAGGTGGAAGTGGTACTCACCGTATTCTCGATGCCGATACTTGGCCACAGATTTGCCATCGTCGTCGCTCCTTCTCTTCATCTCGCGATTACTCGTTCTCTCGAGATCACTTCGTGTTTATCCTTCGTTGCGCTCTGGCTTCTTCTTCGACAGCTGCTTTTCGATCTGGAATTCGCACTATTAAAAAGACTTGGCACTTTACTCGGCGAGGGTGACTGCGACTACGACATTCTCACCTCACCAGAGGATCACGTGTCCTTTCGTTTCCATGCACGGAAAATCAGGAGAGCGATTGCTGTATGTACACTGCGATCGGCGACTAGGCGAAAATTAAGGTCCCGACTTTTGCAGGCTGTACGAGAACTTGCGCCACTGCTCTATGATCGGGAGCGAGGCTCGTGTATATTATGTACATAGAGCAAACGGAGCAAGAAGAGGAAAAGAGATGGAACGAGAGGTAGAGGAACAGAGCTAGAAAAGACGGTAAAACAAAAGGGAAAAAAAGAAGAAGGAGAACGAGAGAGACGCAAAGTAAGCGAGCAATTGCGGCTCCGCGGATAGCAAAGGCGATGCGAGTTTGCTAGCGAGCTACCCGAGTGAACGAAGGCGAGACGAAGATATCGGAAGAACGAACGCACAGACAAGGAAAGACGAAGAGGGGAGTGAATAGGTCGAAGAGTAGGACGGAACGAGAGTCGCAGAGAGCAAAGAAGAGAGAAAGAGAGGTAGAAGGAATGAAGTAAAATAGGGGAGAGAGCGCGAGAAAGAGAAAGAGAGAGAACGACCAATTCGAACTGTGATCGCAAGCAGAGTAGCGACTCAAGAGGGGAGAGTCGATGCCTCATGTCGAAGTCTCGGTGGTAGGAGTAGCGCGAATCATGCTAGAGAAAAGTATGGGAGTAGTAAAATCGCCACGCGGTGCGGCACAGTGGTTATTATCGCGCGAGTTCTATACCCATCTACGCGACGTTTCCTTATCAGTGTGAAGGGAGGAGGGGGCTGGCTAGTGACCACCTCCTACCCCTTCTTCTTTTCCAGACGCATCGAGGCCGGCTCCTGTGCGTTTCACGCTACATATTTGCAACTCGTTAGAATTTATACACACGGGAATGTAATTTTATTGCATTCTTATTAGTTACACCACCTTGCAGTTTTACGAGGAATGCTTTTCAATCGATAATCAATCCAGATATCGTTCAATCCAGATAATCGTACTAATGTGCCGAATAGTTCCTTAAAACACGTACACAAATTTTTAAGCACAAACTTTAAATCCACCTAAATATCATTTTATATAAAAACTGTTTCTGTAAGATAAAACTAATTATAGTTTAACAATGTTAAAATATATTACACTATATCTGATTTGAAAATGTTAAAGATTCGCTTGTTTATATACGTGATCTATTACATACTTTAGTTCAACTTATATAATTATTTTTTTATCTTACCTTCTAACCCCTTTGTAGATTTTGCCTTTGAACATTTTCTAAATAATAGGGCAAAATTGAAAGAATATTATACATGTAGCGGAGGCCTAAAGTATGTAAAGGATACATAAAGGGAGGGAAGAGTGTTTACAGGGTCAGCAAAGCTGAAGCGTAAGCAAACGGCTCAGCGACTGTTTCGAGAGTGCCAGGTTACAGATACTCGGCTGTCAAGGACAAGCCTGTCCATTCATTCGTCCGTTCTTATGATCGATCGTTCATTCATTCATTCATCCGCCAATTGATTATTACTAGCTCACATTTGTATATACAAGTATATACAAGTATAGCAAGTATTAATTTTACCAAGATATTTTAGACGCTTTACTTTGAACTAAGAACGAATTTTTCATTAGGTACGATAAACACGTATCTAAAACTTCTAAATCAAATGGTGACTAAATGTCAAAATTATTTAATACTTAATATTTAATACTTTCTTCAAATGTCAAAATACTATTCCTGATTATATGTAAGTATAATATAATGATCACTCGGGATTTTTATTTATATCTGATATTACGATGTTGTATTACTGAAAGATAGCATTCGCTATTGTTTTACTATTCGTTTAGTATTTCTTATTCTGTCGATTAAAAGCGTAAAATCACTATCAATGTTTTAATTCCTTATGTTATGAGATTCATGATGATACGAATAATTGATTGCGTAATAAAATATGATAAATGAATTCACTCACCGTTGTTGTACACTAGCTAAATATGCTCTTACAGCTATATCTGGAAAAAATAATGTATTATAGTTATTATAAATTTTCTATATGTTATATGTTTTGCCTATCTTTTTATCATTTACTATTTAATTGTGTTAATTTTTTACTATACATTCATTAAAACATAATCGAGAAATCATATATAAATAATTATTTATAAATAATTACTTAATTAAATATATGATTATTTAAACATTTCAATAATTCAGTATTCATTTATTTGCAACTTGATATTTTTCTCGCACTTAAAAAATTTTCATAAAAAATACTTGTTTGAAGATAATTGAAAGAGTCTCGAATCTCATATTTCTCAGAATTAAAAAAGTAAATATACAAAAATGTATTTATAAATGTGTTTATAAATATAAATAAATATATAAAAATTTTTTAAATAAATATTTTCAAGTAATTTAATAAATACTTAATAAATCAATCATTAATCAATATCAATTGCACATACATGTTATCACAGTTATACTTATACTTAAATGATTATTAAGTAATTTTACTCACCAGCTAGTGTATTGCAATATACTCCGTCCGTTGCAAAATCCATCTTAACAATCAGTATCAGCTCCATTGAAGAAATGATGAATTATCCAGAAATAGGCACTTATAACAAACTATTTAATCACAAACACATTCAAACACGTTGACAAACACACACTAAACAAATTTCAAAATTACTCCACGCACTTTAGGAAACATGAGAAGATAGAACGTACTTGATCTTACAAATCGGTGTTAAATTTATTATTAAATGCAAAATTTTGTTACTATAGAATATTCTAAATTAAGATGCATTTAAGGATCCTTAAAGTGCGAAAATCCGCCACTATCTGTATTGATTATGCACACAATACAACAATCTTCTATTTTTCTCGGCACTAGCAATAATACATATATACTTATTTTTGTGCAATACTTCAGCGATTTAAAGTCGAAATTCGGATTTAACAAGACAAATGATTCTTTCAAATTATAGTCATCACAATATTAATAGCAATTTCGCGCACTTCTAATTTATTCTACCTAAATATTAATCCATGCATATAATCTTGTAACATTCATAATTATATAAGGCAATGTCATGTTTCCAATCTACAAAACGATTGCGCAATCGTACTAAAGCAGTGATCGCGGCAAGAAAGAAAATCGCGATGTCACTGCTAATAATTATATTTATATATATATCTGTGTGTGTGTGTGTGTGTGTGTGTGTGTGTGTGTGTAAATCCCAATTATACCACATTCAGTTTCAATTACTATATGCATAAATAATAAATTTTCGCGCACGCAAGTATATGTAAGTATTGTCTATTACTATACAATATTACAATAATATAAATATTATATACCACGTATGTCATAGCGATGTAATGACACGTTTCCAACCCTAGGTTCATTCAGGCAAAAAAATGATTCTTATGGTACCCTCGACAATCTCTGAAAATTTGTTGGTTGAATTTCCGAACATCCTGTATAATGAATTGAATATTTTATAACCCATATTTTATCGTACGAGTAATATTATCGCATTATGGTTATATAATTTATTTGTTGGTACAGTCGCATATTTGCATTTTTACCGACGTGGTATACCATATATTTTACTATGATATGGTCACACGGAGTTCATTTGACGAAACTGTGATATTTTGTCGTTTCGTTCACATTTTCACCGACGCGACGCCGTTGCAGCGCAGAAACGCTACGGTCACACGGAGTTAAATTGACGAAACTATCGCTCATTCAACAATTGTATTGTCGTACATCATATCGATACGATATGTTGTATTCAGTGGCGGATTTTTTATCAGGTGCAGTAAGTGCGATATAATTACAACTCTAGCTTTTAAGCATACTACATCTGATAAAAAGTATTCGCGATTTTCTTGAAAGAAACATAAGGATCATTTTCGCGTTCTATGTCATTGGAATCTGTACTCACTGACACTATAACCGTTTCGAACAACGGAACAGCCGAATGTCGAAACGAAACGATGACGAACACTTACATAATCGATACACTCCGGAGATCGCCTATCACTTAAATCAACATTCCTATATAAATTCGGGCTTACTGTACACTCTTAACAGGGAAAATTCACGATATACCGCGGAACGATCCAACACTATGTATTTCGAACCGATTCTTCGCAGAAACTGTCATGGCGGCCGAGAAGCGCGCGAAAAGCCAAAATATTTCGAAATTAAGATTGTTTGAAATACAAACGATTAGAACTGGAAATGGAAATTAGACGCTGTCTGCACATTTTTCTTAGAAAGCTATGGATGATTAACGTTGTTCTATTCAACGTTCCTTACAAATATTTGATTCAAATATGTAAAAATTTAAGTATAATAAATGTGAAAGAGACAGAAGTTCCTCATTCGAGTTTCAAATTGGCATATATTTTATCTAAATAACGACGATATCAAAGAAATGATGAAAAACTCTTATACATTTGTCATTGCAGAGGCACTCTTGTTCCTAATCTTATCACAAATAGATAAGTAGATAATTGAAAATATATTCTTTTTAAGTAATATCGATACGTGTATTACAGGTAAAAAGCATCGATACACATTTGCGAGTCAGCCTCAATTTATTTACCGAGCTTGATCACCTATATTTCACACGCACACGGTTCACCACGAGCTTTTAACGATCCTCGCGCTAATTGCTTATTGTTTTCTCCGCGAAATGAACTCGCAGCTGCATGTTCTAACCTCGAGAAACTCGATCTACTTAACCAAAGATAAAGCACGTTATGCACTTAGTAAAAATCTTTTTTTATAATCTAGAGTCTAACAATTAAGGACGTTTTTAATTTAAGTGCTGATTTTGTTCAACAATGTACAACTTTATTCTGTCGTACTTACAATAAAATTGTGTACAAACAGATTAAAGAGTAAGAGACTCTGGATCTCTCCACGCCTACGACCACATCTTCAAACCGGGGGCTGTACGTCCTACTTATCTTTTTCTCGGACAAAAACGAGTTTTTACATTGAAATAACTAACGTGAGAATGTGTGCAGGAAATTTTGCCAACAATTTTTACAAATATTACACATTTCTTTACAATTTACAACAGTATGCGTGAATCATTAGTACAAAGCAAATGTTACCTTCTAATCATTATATTGTTTCATTTGTGGCACATAACATTATGTATTTTCATATGACATATTTACAATAATTTTTCCCAACAATACATAATGGACTGAAAGTTTAAACATATAAATATGATAAATATTCACAAATCATTTGTTCTTCATAAGTTGCAAATTTTCAACAGGAGACCTATATCAAGTTAATGAACACATTCAGCAATTTATATAAATAATATATATAAAATAGATCTATCTTTACATGATTTATATAATAAATGCATTTGTAAAAAAAATCATTACTCAATTACAAATAAATGCTGAAGTTACAAATAATTATTGATAAAAAACCATATACTTTTTATCTATTCGTTATAAGTAGAAAATTTCTCGGGAAGTTGATCATACGTTCGGAAAATAACATCACACAGCAAATTTTAGTGACTTCTCTACTTTGTAATATACTTCTAAATCTTCGATTATCCATAATAATTTATATCATGGATTTAAATGAAATTAATATAACAAAAATTAAATCGATTATTTTTCAATGTTTTTGTTTTAACTCAACGAATAAATTTTTCACACTTAGAGTTTTGCAACTTGAGTATTAATCTAACTTAATAAAAAATTTGTTTTTAGTAACTGCTCAAAATTTTGATAATATAAAAAAATCAAATATTAATTTTGTCATACTAGTGTCATATTTTATTCACAAAAATGTACTTAAAATTTTATGATGGAAAAAAGACCAAGGTAAAGAGTTATATAATGTCTATTTATAAGCAGAATTGCTATAAACAGAAATATTAAAAAAACGTAGATGGTGTGTTAAAACGAGAAATCCAATCTGAAAATCCGCATAGAGTTTTTAATCAAATTAACACGATCGTTTAACATGAGTTGTATTTTTAACGAAACAGTATACCCTGATAATCATTAAAGTTAAAAAGAAATCGATATGACATATGTAGGTCTTCAGTGACTGTCCGACTGCATATAAGCGTAATCCCCGATTTTCTTGAAAATTGCATAGCCGCGTGTTGTTAACCAATGATTAGACCACAACCTAATCTAAATTGCTGCTTGCTGTGATTGATCATACCACTAAGCGCAAATGAAAATGGCAACGGTTGTAATCTCTTTTCTAAAACCGCTCCTACTGTCCAAGTCGTATCTATGCTACCTGTAATAGCAAATTAAATAGAGGTTTGAGAATATTAGATTAGAAAATTATAATGTCCCTGAAATAATTCACATACACACACCTTTAAACACTAAATCTGCTTTAGGTAAATCGACTTGATAAGCGATTGTTGCTGTCGATTCTTGCATTCGCGCATTAATTTCTAATTCCACGCCCACTTGTAATTGTTGACTAGCTCTTTGATGGAAACAGAGGTGACAAGCGGATGGACCTTAGAAAATAATTATTTAAAAAACAAAGAAATTGTATCAAGGTAATAACAGAAGTTTATCAGGATAGTAACAATTACTTACTAATACTACCGCTGAATGTAGAGTCACCACTTGTATATCTTCCTGCAGCGGATAGTAACGCAATTTGTCCGCCTGGTAAACCAGGTCCGCGTTGGTACGCAAGCTCACCACCTAATGCAAGAGATGGTGTCAAGCTTTGAAGATAATGTAAAACCAGAACACCTAAAAACATATTTAATATTTAACATAGATGACATACACGTATTTTCACAATACAGGTGATATTTTTTAATGGCGATCATAGCATAAAGAAATGTGCACTCTAATATGCATTCTAACGAACCGAAGATCCGAGTTCAACCAAAAATTATTGGTTTTTATTTGATCGTCACCTCTCGGAAGGAAATGGCAACCTACCGAGAGTATCTTGCCACGATGCCCTCTCTGATACAATTGAGGGTTGAGGTGTCAAGATGATAACCTAGCACTTGTAAAAAACTAACATCCTCAGAAGCCTACACGATTAGGCGACAATATGGATAATAGGACGTTCTAAACCGATTTTATATGTAACATTTTCCACATTATCACCTACCAGAGCAATTAAGAATATCTGGATTGCCTAGCGTTAACGAACAGGTATATGCATCTCCTCGATAATCAGTTGTCATTTGTACAGCTGTAAATTTATTTCTTTGCACTTGAGCTGCTAATTTTCCTTTGAGTCTTGAACCAAACTGATGGAGAATATTGGCATTAAGATTTCCGCTTGGATCAATATCACCCAATAATATAGGATATGCTTCCGTAGGTGAAATTTGTTTTGTACCGACATAAGTTGCACCAAATCTGAAAAAAATCAGGTAATGTGGATTTATATCATAAAGAACATTAATATTAACAAAACATCTCTATGATTTACCTATAGCCAGATTGTATTACAGAACTCATATTAATAGTATGTGAAATATGAAAATGGTTACTCAATCCTTTGTTGACTACCAGTTTTGCTCCTTCAAAATTTATAGGAAATATATCTGTAAAATATAAATGTAATAAATTTCTTTTCGTACATGTAAATATACAAAATTGTAAATCATGACTTAAGACATTAGAAAATGGCAGAATAATTGCTTAGAGAGCACAATATAAAAACCATAAAAAACTTGAACAAATATAATAAGCACAATGTAAAAAGCTATTCAAATAAAAAAAATCATGTGTTAATTGTTGATTGTTAAACGAATAATCTATTAGGAAGTTTTCTGTGATAAAATGGAAAAGAACGGAGTCAATCTGAGGAGAAAGCAGGGAACACGAGGTTCGTGGCATGCATTCTGACTAGGTACCTTTACACTTTTTGTGCAAATCCTCGATGGTACCCGGATTCTCGACCTGACTGGACGCTTCGGTAGGCGCGTAAATATCCGTGGATGGATCAGATTTCCCTAAATTCGGCATTAGTCCAGGACCCGGTGGCGGAGGTGGCGGAGGAGGAGGTGCGGAGGCAGCCATCACGTTTCCCATTATTATATACGGACTTGTTAGCACAAGATTATCGGATTTGTCGCGCGTCGAGGATCGCTTTTTGTTCAATCGTTTGGTCGGATACGTCACGCCGAACTCTTCAACGTTTATTTACACAACGAAAATGAGCCGGAATAGTCTTATGAATTACACACCACGGCGTGTCTCACTGTGAGCCGCCATTTGTAAAAGATAACCACAAAGTTTCTTCCACGAACATGTTCAGCGCGAGTCGTGTGACATAGAAACAGGGGTACCAACGCGGAAAGGATTCCAATATAATTAGTCCAGTTGAAACAGCCATAAACGTAATAGGTAGGCCGATCAACGCTGGTGAGAGTCGAGTATTTGATTGGCTCTTGCTTCTTCTTCTTCTTTTTTGTTTTTTTTTATCACAGAATTGGCACTCGTTTTTTGAAAGAACCACGGTTAATCAATTAGGTCTGTTCTTTATAGCTGAACTCTTAGAACATATAACTGGAAGAGAAATGGTAAGTTGAAAAGTGTCCGGGGAAGTGAGAGAGAAAATCGTAGTTCCCTCTCTCTCTCTCGTGAGTAACTGTTTGATAATGCACATGCGCGCATTTTTAGGTATCAAACCACGGACTAAGGAATAGAGGGACCGAGTCTAAAGTCCTAGTTTAGGCGAGAGGGGATGGTAACTCAAGCGTGCGGGGGGGACTGCTTTCCGCCATATTGATGTAGCGATTCTCACACAGAGATCCTGTGTCTGTGACATGGTTACACTCGTGTAGTGGTGCCACGAGACATAACGAGTGACAAGCGTAAAGAGGTTAAGCGGTGATTTTATGTTTTATTATTGTTGTTATTGTTGTTTATTGTTGAAAAGAGAAATTATTTTACATCTAACAAGAGAATAAAATATATTAATTAGTTCCAATTCTTATTTCTTAATTCACGCATTAATTTATTCTATTCTTTTTATTTTTAAAATAAATAATTCCAATTTCTTATTTATAATATTTAATAATTATTCCTATTTCTATTTTGTTTATTGTGCGCAGGATCTGACTTTCATTTCTCACACGTACGCAAATAGTGAGTTCTATGTGTGGTGATTACTAAACGAATATGGCGGCCCCCCCCGCCGCAAACGTGCCCCACCGGTACAGCTTGTGCTCCGTCCCTCTATTCCTTAGTCCGTGTATCAAACCTATTCTGTCAGATTCATTTGGTGACACTTTCCATTTAGTGACACAAATCGACACAAACATCATTCTATCTTTTTTAAACATTCCTAAATAACAAAGATAAAATGATACTTGTGTCGCTAAATAGAAAGCACCAATTGATGACGATTCCGACGATCATCGTCGCAATCAGTCACGTGACCAGTATTAACGCTCGATTCGAGCGTTGAGCGTCAGCATGAAAAGACTACTTAAGGCTGGTACCGTCTATTCTTTGAAATCATATTTGAGATCAGGGCACCTATTATGAAACTCGTCGGAATCGATTCCGATCGGAATCGTTCCGTTTTTCGATGGTTGTCTTATTATAGACAGTCGAATAGTTTCCGAATCGATCGGAAAGTTTCCGACACCTCGAGAGCAAGCGGAAAGTCGATTCCGATCGGAATAAGTATAAGTTCTTTTTCTTTCCTATCAATAAAGTAAACGAAACAACAA
This sequence comes from Crematogaster levior, assembly GCA_901521435.1. Lineage (NCBI taxonomy): Eukaryota > Metazoa > Arthropoda > Insecta > Hymenoptera > Formicidae > Crematogaster > Crematogaster levior. Next base: position 441,561 of record CABEGB010000180.1, read on the forward strand.
TATGTACATAGTAGTTTTGTAATATAACTAGTAATTTAAATAAACAATAAACAATTATTCTAAAAATTGTACACACATAGCGTCATCATATATCATCATATATCATAAGAATATTAACATATGTGATAAGTGCTTGTATAAAAAAACATAATACATATACAAGCATAATTTTCATTTAATTTAGATATATATATATATATATATATATATCCAAACAGCACAAAACTTCCTGAGGATGTCTCAGGAAAAAATATGTATATTATGCTATATTTAGTTAATATTAATATGTAAACATTGATATGTAGTTTAGGTTAACTTGTAATCCATTTAAAATTAAGTTTCTTTCAATTACGTTTTTCTATTTTTTATTAACATATAAACTATTACTTTCAATATACAACATACACTTAATAATAACGTGTATTTAATATTTCATAAATCAAAATATTTTATTTACATTTGACATTTTACCGGTAATATTGTCCTCATACACAACATTACATGTAAATGCGTCCTTTCTTTTCCCTATTTTTCTTGCTTTATGATTGGACACAGTCACTGATTCCACCCGTTCCTCTTGTTAAATTTCTTACCGTCTAAGACGAGCGGAAAGTCAATTCCGATCGGAATCCGTAATAGCACAAATGCATGAACGGAATCGCAGTCGGAAACTCGCCAGTCGGAATCTGGCGTTTCCGATCGGAATCGTGAAAAGTTTCATAATAGGTGCCCAGCACAATCTTAAAATGTTATAAGTAAATCAGAGAGTTGTATAAGATATTACTTAAGACAGTCACTAAATAAGAACGGACTATGAATACTCAAGCCTAAGAATGCTCAAACGAATTAAACCCATTCTACAATAGCAGTAAGCAATACAGAGTAAGAAGTAAAAAGTAAGATTTGATGAATTAAAAACCGGCAGTAATGAAAATGGGCAAATCCCATTTCGTACTTTTTACTTCTTGGGCTGAAATCACATGGTGGGTGCTTTCCAGCAAGCCGCAGTGTAACACAGTGTCCACTAGTGTGAGTGAGACACACTCAGTATATCTAGTGAGATATATGAGTGTGTCTCACTCATACTAGTGGACACTGTGTTACACTGCGGCTTGCTGGAAAGCACCCGGTGTATCCTACGACATTTTCTGCAAAGCTCTGATTGGCTGCTTCTATGACGCACTCTCTATTCCGTACTTCTATTCCGCACCATGTGATTTCACCCTTACTCTGTACCGCTTACTGCTATTGTAGAATGGGCTTTACCTGCGTCGGATTGGTCGGATTCTTTGCAGATCCATGATGTCATTGCACTTACTCGGTGCAAACGTATCTAAGGTTACAGACCCATCGTTGTTAGTGTCGTCACATCAATTATCGTCACGGTTTGTCGAGTATACGGGGAGGGGGACAGTACGCAACACAAAACAGAGTATCGTGATTCATGGTGATTTGAGAGACAAATGAACCTGGCTTGTAGCCAGTACGTTACCGAACGAGGTTCCTTGTGGAGCGATATTTCGTGTCACAGAAGGAACAGACGTATGTGAAGGAAGAAGAACGCGAATCTCTCGGCTGTCATAATACTGGGAACGTAAGTATATGCTGTGCGTACTCGATTTTACACGATACTTGTATGCACATATGAATGACGCATATCACGACACATCGAATGTGGCGTTTCGCTCCGTTATCAGTTACACGATTCGATTCATATCGCGATGTACTTTTCACGGAATTAGTAAAAGTTGGAAAATGTATAAAAATAAGAGAAAGCTTATCCGCAATTGAGGCATCATATAAGCATCTTTAAAAAAAATCTATAATAATATGTTGCATTGTTAAATTTACTTGCGATATTCAGCAATAATAATTCTCTGAATTTTTAGAAAACCATATGGATTGCTGTGTTACCAATCAATATGATAGCTCTCAAATTGTGGAGACATTCCCAAATGTCTCTAGTCCAGAAATGTTTGACAGTGATACCGAAAGTGATATAGATAACAAAAATGTTGAGGTATCAGCTGACAATGATACATTGGCAACGATTCCACTTCGAGAACCTTCTCAGGCTGAATTGATTGCAAAATCAGATAGTCACATGCTGGTTAGAATTAATAAGTATTTGAGTGGTGTCCCACCTCCGCCAAGACATACGACATGTCAGAGTGATTGTTCTGACTTTTTGCAACACATTTATGAAAATCGTCAATTATTCTGTAATGGATATCCATTTAATGGAAGTTCAGAATCTATGGAAAGCGCGAAGCCCGAGGAGCAGGGAACCAGAGAAACTAATGATAGAAATGTTACTAATCAATGTACAAAAGGTACTCCAAGGAATTTAACAAATGCTTTTGACGCTTGTGATTTGTCAGCTACTAGTGAGGAAGGCACCAAATTAGTCATAAATAAGAGTGATAGCGATAACTCAAATGTACAATCTAGTATCTCTAAGGAGATAATAAATTCGGTTAATATGATTAAAGAAACAGTCAAAGTTCCATCTATTGTAGACAATGCAGATGTATCTCACGAGCGATCTCCTCTTCTTTATCACACAATTAGTGAAAAAGAGGCTAAAACTTTAACATGGCCTCAGGCTTTTTTTCACAAATTCCATGGCATACAGTGAGTTTACACTTTAATTTACCATAAAGTATGAAATTCTATCCTTTTAATGCTATTTTTTAAATTTCAGTTATAACAGAAGCAGAACTGTAGAAGAGTTTGAGAATTTAACAGTTAAATTATGTGAAAGATACATAGGAGCTGAGACGCAATCTACTTGTAATATATGGTTTTCAAAACAGCCACCAGGAAGTGCGAGAAAACGAAGTTTATTGACAAAACGTGGAAACGGTCAGAGTCCAGAAAAGAGATTGACACACTTAGCCAAAAGACGTAGGACTTTTTGCAGCGCTAATTTACAAGGATTGGGACTCACTGATAGAAGGCAGTTAATGATACCAATTAAGTATGTACCTCATAGAAAGTATAACAATTGACTTACAGAGTATAATTTTATATTTTTTTAATATAATATATTATATATTTTAATATAATATATTATAATTTTATAATTTTTTAATATAATAAATCTTCATATATAAAATATAGAAAGTTTACGCATAAAAAAGGCAAAAGTCCAAGAGGTAAAAGTCTACGTGGTAAAAGTCCTAGAGGTAAAAGTCCTCGTGGTAAAAGTCCAAGAAGTTCAGCAAAGAAGAAAGTGGTTCGAAGATTAATGCTAGATGAGTCAAGTCCGTGTAAATCCAAATTAGAAACTTCGAAACGTGCATTGTTTCAAAGCCCTCCATCGGATCATCCTGGCCCTAGCAAATTATTAGGTACAAATAATGCGGATACTCAAAAAATTAAACGCGTTTTATTTTCAACACCGAAGAAAAACGAATCTGAAGATGCAAAACAAACACCTTCAAGAGAAGAAAGTAGAAAGAGAAAATGCGAGGAAGAATTGCAAGGACCACGATTAAAATGGGCGAAAAGTTTATCGTTTGATTGCACACATGAATTAAAAAATACCTCCAAAGTTACCTGGGATAGACATTCGTCGAGCAGTATTCTTTCGAAAAATGAAACCTCTTTTAGTCAAGGAAAGAATGAACTAAGCAATAATCATAAAAAGGTTTGTATTACTGAATTGTCTGTTTACTTTAATGCACTTTATACACTTTGACAATATAATTTTCTCGCTCATTTCTAGAAATTACTTTGGGCGGTTGCGGAAGCCTTGCGAAGCAAAGGTATTAGCATGGGTCATCCAAAATTTAAACAATATGCCGCAAACTTGGCACGCACAATCAAAAAAAATTCATGCCTGATCTTGAAAATAGAAATATTCCGCGAAAACCTGGAAGTACAAGCGATCGCATGTTGAAACTGGCCAAGCATCACGTACTCTTTCTTATCGATACTAAGTCAGTAGATTGACGGTACTCATTGGTACAATTAGTAAAATTCAACAAGTTGCATGAAAGATTTGCTTTTTAGCAAACAGGACATTATTAAAGTGACCAAATATATGGGTGCTTGTATCTTTAACCGACGTGTGTTTACACTGTGACTGTTACATAACTTAATAATATAATGTAAAATGTGTTACAGTAATGAGGTAAGATTTAAAAATGGGATTGTATATTGTTACACCCACAAGCAGGGTATTAAACATTTTTTTATCATATAAATAAAAATGTGTTTTTAATAAGCATAGTTTTATTAGCTTTAAAATAGTTATATTTCACAACTTATAAATAATTAATAAAAGGCGTTTTTCTAAAGTAAAACGCAACTTCCAATAACTTTACGAGTTAATGCACGTATACATACATCAATCGTGTCTAACATATGTTTGTATTTAAGACAGTGAAGGACAAGTAAAAAAATAAAGACTAATCGCGTCATAATCGCGATACTTCATTCAGAATTTCCGTGACCAACCCTGGCGATAACTTCATCTAGGATTTTCGCGAGTTCTTTGTTTTCCTTGGTTTTCTGTTCTACAAGTTCAGCAAGCGAATTGCTCTTAAGTTCTGCTTTTCTTATCATCGCATGCAACTTCACTGTTTCCGCTTCGTTCTGCTTTCGTATTCCATCCAACTCCAGATTAGCTCTAAAATATAAAATATATAGTTTACGATGTGTTATATGTATTTTCCCGAGAAGTATACAACGATATTATTTATATCTATGTTGCATACTTTTCTAATTGAGTCATTGCATGTTCTTTGAGTTGATCGTATCGCGTTTCCAATGTTTTTATGGTCTCTACATTTTCCTGGATACTTTCTTTTAGCACAGTTTCATTATTTTTATACACCGATACAACTCCTTTTAGTCTCTCGTATTTTTGGTGCACATCGTTAAATGCTGCTTCTGTATTAGTTAGATGATGGTTTGCAGCTTGCAGTTCTTCTTGCAATTTTGCCTTGTCTTGTTCGAAGCTCGTACGATCCCTTTCCCGCTCTGTGAGTAATCTGCTAATCGACTTTTCGTATTCTTCCACAACAACTCTAAATCAATTATTTTTATATTTTATAATAGAGATTTATCATAATACAGATCTATTTTGAGTAACGTGAGTAAAATCACTTACGTCATCTGGGTTTTGGTTTTTATTTCTTGTGACATTTGGGCCTGTAGTTTATTAATTTTTTCCTGAAAGGTTGCTTTCTGTCTTTCCAATTCTGCTTCATGCTCTCTCTTCTGTTTCTCCAATTCTTCTTCTAATTGTAATACCGTCGTTCTTACAAGTTCAAGTTCTTTACTTATGTCTACATGATCGATAAGTGGTGCGTCCGATTTAGGCTCTTCTGCTGGTTGCTCCTGAGATTTTATTTTTTCTTAATTCTTGTCTCATGATCGAGGCACAATATGAAATATACTTATATACTTTACATAACAATTAGAAATAGTCGACAGGTTTTTACTTACATGTTTTTCTTGAGCTTCCTCTAACTTTTGCACTGTTGCATTAGGAAGAGGACTATAAAAAAGCAATCTGTCTATAGCTGCTATGGCAGGATTACGTTTTGGTGTACCAACATCAGGAAGTGGTGATTCGTTTTTGCCATTTTTTTCTTCATTTATCGTTTGTGCATTTCCTTGAGGCAACATGCTGGTGTTCGATACCAACGGGTCAAATTTAATATACAAGGATTCTGCTCTGAGGCGATTTGTATGTGTAGGATTACTTCGTGCTAACAAGAAATCAAATGTCGCAGGATCTTGGAAAACTGAAAATAATAATATTCATGTAATTAATAAATTTCAATAATAAAATTGCAAAACAGTTTGAAACGCTCCTAATACAATTTATACTTACTTTCAGGTGTTGCACTGACAAATTGATCTGTTTCTTCCGTGAACTCCAATGAAGGATTGAGTAGCTCATTAGTAACTTTTTCCACTGTAGACTTTAATTCTTCAATATATGACTGTCCATTGCTCAATGACAATGTAGTACTTTGTCGTTGAGGTTTAAATTCCTCATACTCATGTTCTTCATCTGGTTCAAAATTTATGTCTACCTCTTGTAAAGTAAGCGTACGATCGAGATCTTCTTCAACAGAAGTCTCTTTTTTAACAGCACTCGTCGCAGCTGTACTTTCCACAATATATTTTTCTTTTTCTACAATTACAGTTTCTGAATTACATCGGTTTTCTATAACACGGGTCTCATTACATATGGCAATTTCTTCTTCAGATGATTTCTGTATTTCATTCAAAACCACACTATTCTCTGTTTCTAAATCTTTCTTATCGATATTCGTTTGCAAGGTTTCTTTAACTTCCGATGTTTTTGATTCTGTAATACTGGTCACATTTAATTGTATGTTATCTTTTTTATCCGATACAATGTAATTATCCAATTGAAGTAACTCTTGTTGTTTGATAATTTCGTTCTCCTTTTCCGCTTGAACAGAATTTACAATTATTTGCGATGATACACACAATTTTTTATCGAGATTGTCAGAAGGCGACAATACTGCTGATATATCTTGCTTAGGCTGTGATGAAGCCTGTACACTCGTTTCTTTCGTTTTACTATCAGTATTTTCTAATGGTAACGATATACTAGCTATACTGGGTAACGAAAGATCAGCATATTGCGCTAATGAAGATATGGACGGAACAGAAATTTCCGTAGGATACAACTGTGGATCTTCTAGAGATAATGTTTCGGAAGTGCAATTGTTTTCTACTGTCTGTTCTTCACTAAGCGCATTAATTACATTGAAAGTTATATTGCCAGATGAAGCGGTAGTTGTTATATTCAACTGATTATCATTCGCATTACTTGCTGGCAGTGAATCGTTTGCAATACTATTCGCAATATTACACGTTTCAAGCTCACTCACTATATTATCACTTTCTTGTAACGGAATATGCTCATCGATCGATTTTTCTACTTGGAGTACATATTCTTCCGCAGGAGGATATGAAATCACGAACTGTGAATTTTGAATGGGAAGTGTGTTATTAGACGATCCCAAAATATGTGTTTGATTCAAGGTTGTTGTCTCGTGTAACTCAGAACTCGTCTCAATCACTTGTGTTTTATCATCTGCGTTGTCCAACAAATCTTCGTTAAGGGAACAATCGCTTGTGAGAAACGGTGTCTCGTCTGTGGCCGATGCAAAGGTTTGATCTTGACTGAGATCCTGACGTTCGATTCGAGATTCGTCGTATTCACTTCCTAGATGGATGTCTGCACAGGCAAGGATCAAATCCTCTACACCAGGTATGTTAGAGTTCACATATGATATATCTGCGGCGTCATCTGCAGTTTCGAGTGTCGAATCGGGGTATATGCCGCTACTGCCGCTCTTGGTACTGAGAGTGCTGCTAAGACTATGGAAACTGCTGGCCGACGAAAGACTCTCCGGGGCCAAGCAGAAATTTTCCGTGACCGATCCTACATCAGCAAACTCACGGGCGAAACGAACTTTGACCTCATGCTCTACCGTCTTCGGGACATTCACGGAACTATCGTTACCACTCTGAAAATAAAAAAACGCATTAAGCTAGATTTATGAAAATTATATCTCTTTCCTTTATTTTAAATAAAGCATCAAACACATGATCGTTGTTTTATGAGATTCTTTAATATATGTATAGCAGAAATGTCCCATGCGCGCCAGCATCCTTTAATGAAAAAACTTTTTTCGATTTTTATTTATCACAAAGATTTATGGATAACCGTGCCAATCCGTGCCAAGGGAAGTTTGACAGAAAATGCTTTCGAAAGCATACGCGACGCAATATACCGTCAGCGTAGGCGAAAGAGACGTTCTTGAGCGCGTGGCATGCAGAAGTTTATGGATATATTCCATATTACACCAGTCACAACCGATCTACAGTCTGTGAAATATCAACGCGTACTGACGACTTTGCGACTACGTCTTTGTTAAATCAGCTGACAATTTGAGATCTGGTGATTTTCGTAAAAGAAATTGCGCAATCACTTTACGCCTCGCTCAAGCTAATTATAAGACATCGAGAGAGAAAGGCTTCGGTCGTGCCAGTTCCGCTCGTCTTTTGCAAGATGACGATAGCTACGGAAGTATCCGTCTCAGTAACGCTACAGTTGTTCTATACCGGGCAAAGAGACACAGACAATTGTGGACATTCGTTAATTCGTAGTAAAGTTCGATATAACGGTATCATTATAAGGTGCGGCGATTAAATAGGATAACATGAAATCGCTACAAAATTAGAAAATTATAAGCAGGGTTTTCTTAAAAAAGCCATCATAGTGAAGTGAAAAAGTGTAAAATTTAGTTCATGGATGCATATAAATTTGTTGACAGATGATGCATTTGTTGTATTCATATAAATTAATCATTGTAAAAACAGGAAGAGAATGTTTTGCATGCACAACAAAGAAACATTTTAACTTTTTGATTGAAATAGTATTTTTAAATCATTTTATCTTATGCGGTAATTGACCAACTTAGTATTCCTGCTCGAGCATTATCTTCGCGTGACACGATTAATGAGACGATTAAAGAAATAATTATTAAATGCATTATCACGTATAATGAAATTATACCGTTGAAAGAAGATTTCCCATGATTTTTCGAACCTCCACTTTTGACTGTCCCTATCGCACAACGTGGTCCCATATTTACACGCGGGTTCAAAGAACCTCACGGTAAGACGGCTTCACACTTCTCCTTCTATGTTTTTATCCTTGACACGATTATCCTCCGCCAAAGAAATATACCGCGCACGAATAAGTTTGAAATTAACATAAATATTAATCCTTATTACTCCAAATGCTATCTACGCTTTCAACATGATTCGATCCGTTTTTATTTAATTTCTTAGTTGCATGAATATCAATATGTTTGACAGTCCATCTTCAAATATCAAATATAGTTCAGTATAACATGTAATATAATTGATTATTATGTTCGAAAAAATCTATTTACTAATTTATTTTCAGAAATAGAAAATAAGGATTGTGCATCACTAGACGAAAGTACAAATCTATTTTTTCGAAAATGAGGTCACGAAACGAAAAGTACAGCGTAAAATAATAACAATCTAATTTACGAGACACGAGTTCTTTCGATCCTTATTCGGCGTGTTCTTGACATCGTCACGATTGCAACGCAACCGTCGGAATGACTCATTCTCATTTGACCGCGCTAACAGAGGCTTCATCACTATCTTGGGGTGTGTCTCTCTCATCCCTCTAAGATAAGCAACTTTCTCTCTAGAGTACTTAACGCATATTTAAGCGCGGCACTTAACACTTTGATGGAAGCGATAATGTTTCTATTTTTTTTTAGATAAAACGCGTGCAACATAAGACGAAACTTCATAAGAAAGCATACGCGATTCTTATCGCATTTATATTGTCATTATTATTATTATTATTATACCAGATCGAATATTGACCTTTGGAAAAAAGGAACAATACCGATTAATAGAAAAGTATCATCAAACGATTACAAAGTTAATGTAAAATTAGAGAGATAATTAAAAAATCATGAACAGATAAATTTGTGTGATCTATATAATAAAATGAAATAATAGAAGAAATAGTATGCTCTGTTGAAAGAGCTATCATTAATGAGAATGAAAAGAGAAGAAAGATAACGAGCAATAACGATAGAGACACATAAGAAACATAAATGAAACGAAGACAAGTAAAAGAAAAAGTAAAAGAGGGCGATTAATAAAACTATACGATGCGACAAATGTTAAATCAAGTCTTTTCCGATCGATCGAAAACGACACCTATCGCTGTGACATATTTCTGATGCAGCACATTGGAATACACAACGAGATGTTCTTATAGGACATCTGTTCCAAGAAGGAGAAAGAAAGACGTTTTGCAAAAATGGAACCCAAAATTAGGATCCGTGGTGGGAGATGAACGGCAGATATTTCTCGTCAAAATTCTAATATTAGCCCCGGCGCGTTCCCTAGTCGATACTGCAGACGTCCACCGCCACCACTACTAATACCTATCGCTCTACCACCACTACCACTGCTGTCATCACCGGATCGACACACTCGGCAGCACGACGCATGTACGCGTACGTGCATGTGCACGCGAGAAATCGTCGAAGAGGAAGAGAACGAGAGAAAGGATAAGATAACGGGGAACCGTCTCACCTTTTACAAACTAAATTAGAAATCCTCCGGCGCCAAGGATAATTTCACACGACGTCGTCGCACGTCAACCGGACTTTCGGCGAGAGCTGTACCGCGAGTAACATCGTCTCCACCATGCCACGATGATGCGTACTAACACTAGCTGCACCGAGCCATACCGTCCAGCCGCGCACACGCCGTACGGACATTATGCCGCAAAGATCACCAACTATGGAAGTGGTGGGAACAGGATTCTCGGTCATCGAGCCGCGTAAGACTCGCGCAAACGACCGGCGTGGCGCTATCTGGAGCGATGGGAACACACTTGGTAATGGAACGTCGCGTGATAAGACAAGTATGCTGAAGAGTCTGTGGAAGAGCCACTCCAGAAACATCGAAAGGTATCGTCAGTATCGAAGAGACAATTCGGTGAAAACAAATTTACCTTTTACATCGCCAATCGATATCTGTAATAATACAGGCGCTACATTAAAAGCATGTGCGAATACAGGTACGTGAGGCGAATACGCGATTACATCACATTCATTCACGTATAATCGCGACGCAGAAAGATACATGACGAACAAAGTACTGCTTTGCGTTGTAAAATAAAATATTTCGATTTATATTACATGTTACAGAGAAATATGAAAGTTTACCGAACGAAAGCCGGTCTTAACAAAGAGAAAACCGAGAAATTTAGTTTTTAAAAGAAATCAAAATAAAAATTATCCATGAACGAAATCCGAGTTCCTCATGCGTGTCAAAGAAATGCTCCCGCGTGGGGCAGGAAACTTATTTTCGTTTCAAAGTACTTCTGGAGATACGGAGTCTATTTATAGCAATACATTCTCCCGTCTGACTGTCAGCTGCGTAAACGAAGAAGGAAGCGCGAGGAGGATGTAAAGAGAGCATGCGGACGATAAGAGCGAAGCTGCACGCCATCGTTTCCTAAAAACGTATTATTAATTCCATGCAAACAAACATGAGAAAAGTATCGTCGTGAAAGTGCATACATTCCCCCCCAGCATGCTTCTTATTGTCGGAATAATTCTCCCTTAAGCAAACAAATACGCAATGAAGAAATATTTAAAAACTGTGCTGAAGTGATAAACATTCATTTCAAGTACCTTTCGTCGAGAAGGATGAATCGGTGAAGAATTGTGGAGAGTCGCGGTTATTTCTTTCAGTACAATTCTTGTGCCCTCGCGAACAGATCCTCTTGGGCTTGACATTTTCAAACTCTCTCTTCAATACGCCGAATATTTGTCTTGATTTCCTGGTATGACATATCGTAGATGTGTTTTTAATTTAATAAAAAAATGAGTGAAATAAAAAGAATATTAGAAATAGCCAAAATCTGAAAGTTCGTTTCAACAACAAATATATCATATGATAGATAAACAAGATATGTGCAAATATATACAGCAAATTATATATTATTTTATTGAATTTACCTTTGAAGTATCAATTATCTTTTTTATGGAAAAAATTGGTTTTTTAAGAATCTTGAAAAAAATCATTACGACAATTTTACGGATGATAAGACGACGTTTTATGAAGTCTGCTGATAGAATCGCGAGAGCCTCGTCCCTCTAGCCTCTGCACTTTTGAATGCAGTTTGCACCAATGACGAAAGATCGAGCATATCTTGCATATCCATGCAAGAAAGAATGAAAGGTTGGTTTGACTTACGCTCAAAAACGGTAAGGTTCGTGTTGCTTTCACTCGCTAGACTCGTCTTCGAGAACAAAGAAAGTGGGCGTACGTTACACTCGCACTGTATCACTCCAAATGTCACCAGCATCGGAATCCGACAAACGCTTCGGCCGACACGGATTCCTAGCGTACGTAACGCATCTAACCTCCACACCACTATTCGTACCGGTCTGTACGAATCGAGCGAGCAAATTCGTTGCGCGATTCACGATCGTTTGACTAACGGCCGCAAGCCGTTTGATAAACTTGAATGCGAATGCAGTAGCGAATCAGAGTGCGCCGTTGCGTTTAGCCGGACGACACCGCGGCGCCACTCGATAGTTTCCGTCGCGTCGGTAAGACAGTACTATCGAACGCGCCGCGGTATTAATCGATTGTCATTCAATTTGAAATCAAAAGTCGGCGGATCGTTCCCGCCCGTCATCTATCGATGTCATCACTCTCTCTTCGATTCATTTTCGTCTGTGAACCTATTATTTAAAATAGGAAATATGTAAAACTGATGATGATTCTGTCCAAGATAGCTGTCAAATAATTTCATTCATTTTCCGAAACGTATATATGATGTCCCCTACCTCACAAGTCTGTCCGCCATAATGCGGGAGGGATTCATTTTGTTCAAGTATAAAATTGCAAATGGATTAGTAGGTGAGAAATAATTCTTTTACAATAACATAAGTTTGCAAAAATATTTATTGTCAAACTCATCATACAAATATGTATAAACCGCCGTTTACTACATGCCAGGCAGTGCAAAATTCACCACAAAATTTTAATGCTAATTTAAAGATTATTAGTCTTCTTTTTATTTTAATTAACCGTCATACTGAATCCCTTCATTCATTCTTCATCATTCGCTCTCACTTTAAGGGTATAAAGATTTTGTTTTTAATAGAATTTCTTAATATACATATACATAATAAAAATGCATTCATCCGGCCAGGTAACGCACTGCCGTAATACATTGTATTACAATAAAGCGAGTTGTATAAAAGAATACTATTCACAATGCTCTTTTTCAAAAAAATAGATAGAAATAATTATTTAAAGACACTTGTTGCAGGCACTGATGCATCTCTTACGTTTACAAAGTTTATAAAGTAGTAAAATTGAGCCTAATCTGTTAGTGTAAGGTGTGAAATTTCACTGTATTGGGTATAATCACAGAAAGCAGTCACGTATGACTACTTAAAGTTATAAATGTGCTTTGTGAGACATTTATAAACCATGCAAAACCACAAAGCACTTTTTCAAGTGTCTGTAATAAAATAAGTGATGTTGAATTAATTGTGCTATTTTATGCATTATTATTTGAAAAATGTTTGATATCTTGTACCGAGTCCTACTGTTATTACGAAAGTACAAATCGTTCGGTACGAAGGATGCGATTAGGAAGCATCGTATTATTTACAATAACGTGTCACGACGTTCAATGTTATCAGCATTTTCTCCATATCTGCATGCATTTTTTCCAAAATATCTCAGGTTCTAACACGAATTATTGTGCTGTAAAATTCACGACTATATGGTAAATATAACAATTTACCGTATGTAGTGTACGAAGCGCTTGCAAATATTTAGTTATGTATAAGGATGTAACTGAGGCGTAGGGCATGTTGGTAATGGAGAATTTTTTTGATTACTAGATGGCGGAGTTAAAAGGCCACTCTCATTTGGGCTTTGCCTACCAGATTCAACATTTGTGTCCGAATCATTCACATAACCGCTCGAGATTTCTCCGGCTAATCGTTGCTGTGCCTTTTCCAACATATTCAAATCGACCACGTGAGTCTGTATGCGATGCGATTCGTCCACAACGATATTAGGTACAGTGGCCTTCAATCCGGATCCAGAATGTGATTCTACAGATGTAATTGTGGATCGTAAAAGAGACTGGGATTCTTCTTCCGCGACGGTAGTGGCAAAAGCTGTAAGCCACTTAACACAAGGCATGAGTTGTTCCCATGACAATCGGGATACCCTTAATGCGCACTCCCTTCCTTGGGTATGATAAATTGCTGCTGCAGCTATATGACTGTACGGAAACTTCAAACAACCTTCATCCAAAGTCGCCAGATCTAATAGTTGAGCTGCTTGAGAATATTGCAATCCACCGTACTGTGGATATATGAAAGTGTTTGGCTTAGATGAATCGCCCGATTCAATCTGCATGTAAATATTGAGCCATCCTGGAGCAGTTATCGGGGATAGATTCCATCCAAGTCCTTTCAAGATCATTAGCTCCTTTCCTAAAATTTCTTCTTCCGTACAAGCTCCATCGGTGACATATGCAAATTCCGCGATTTTAGGTGGATATATTTCTTCAACCTTTAAAAATTATTTTATTTTATTTTTTAAATATTTAATCTGCCTTACTAAATGTAGATATATTTTTAGATTGTAAAAACAAAAAGTAAATTTTATCCGCTTCTCTTACTTAACCTACTTTAATGTACATACTTTTAAATAAAAGAATAAAATAATTTACAAACCTTAGAAGCGATAAAAAGACAGGTTATCCCTATAAGTTGCAACTGATTTTTAGGTACGTCATGATGAATAGACAGATATCTGTCTATATAGTCCATAGCAAGATAGTAAGTTTCCCTATGTAATTTGTACACCTCGCAAACCTCAATCAACCAATCTAATAAAATTGCTCTCATCCGTGGCTGCAAAGTTGGATGCCTTTGAAACATTTCTGGATCCCTTTGAATTAAAGTTTTCTGATCCCCAAGACACATGAGGGACCACACTTGGGAACCATCAGCCCATGGAAGAGACGGCAACGGACTAGGTCTAACGGATGTGCTATTGGAGGCTGAAGGTGTTAAGAAACAAGTTGCAGTTCTTAATTCTGACCATGTAGCTGGCTCCTGTTGCTCTTTTAACGGAGATGTCTGATGTTGAGGAGTACACGCAGCATCTACCGAATGTGTCGCGTGACAAGATTCTGCATACGAGACATGAGACAGCGTGGGTACTTTACTAGGTGGATATATGTTTTCCGAATCTTCTGAAAGTTCTGTTGTACGCCTCTTACGTTTCAAAGACTGTGCCTTGCCTCCTTGCAGGTAAGTTTGTGACTTTTTTTCCTGCAAACTAAATAGAAAAGATTTATTTTGTCCTCTGTCCTTCAATACCGTTTATCTCTAACAATTTTTGTATAAAACGGAACAAAGTAGATATCTTCTAAAAAGATATTATTTCCACTTGATGTAGGAAAGTTCAATAATCGTTGTAAAAATTTCAGGAGCTAACACATGGTTAATTTGCAGATTTACAATGCGAATAGCGCTATCTAAATGACTGAGAGCCAACAAATTGTTGTATTGCTGAAGGAAAGCTGCTAAAGTTTCAGGAAAGAAACTATCTGAAGGAAAAAGGTTATAGGCGCAAGATTTAAGCACAAATAGAAAACATGTATATTTAATCGAGCGATGAATAGGTGCCGAATCGATTTCATCGTTCAAGCTAAACGAGTCAGAGGCCACGAAAGAAAGACACGTCTGAATTTTTACGCGAAATGGGACATCGATCACTCACCTGTTCTGTGGCATCTTGCCGCGGGATTGCCAACGTGTACGGAAAATATTTGTCGTCGGAATAAATTTTTCCCAAGTGGACGCGACGACGGAGATCCTTGGAACGAGGATCCGCTCAATTTTCACGATCCAGGCGCAACGATTTTCCTGGGAAAACGACGAAAAGCGGAGGAGCGCGCGAAGCCTACACGCACCCGATCGCCATAATGCACGTTCCCTCGGCCGTCTCTGATTCAACGTATCAACTCACGTTTTTCGTTCGGCGTCAATTTCGATGGCTGGAAAATTCATCTATCTGCCCTACGAGTTATTTTGCAACGCGTGCAGGTCGCGAATCAACAATAATCCGGCAAACATAGAGGACGTGGATCTGGAAGCGCGGGAGACCAGCGCGCGAAACGACGACCAACCCCTGTAAGCTCTCTAACGCCCTCTATATGTGCCACATAACCTCAAAAAAGGGGCAAATTTTGGCAATTTCCGTGGTACACTTGATGCACGACGCCGTCACAGTAGCCCCGGCTGCCGTATACCCTTCCTTCCGCACGTCAATGTCGACGTTTTCCGTCCGTCGAAACGCGACTCCGAGATCAGCGTCCTTCCGTGAGGACGTCCGCGTTCGGCCAGCTCGTTCGGCTATCATCCAAAGTACAGCGATCGACGTCGACCGGGCGGACAGACGCGTGTGCTAGTGTCCTGGGACGAGGCGTATCAAGTTCAGAGGCGCTCGCGCGCGATAAACGGAAGGCGTCCGTGCAGCTACGCGTCGCGTACGTCCGTGTATCTCCCGCTCGTTCCGCGTTGTCACTCTCGTCGTGGGTGTCACCGCAGTTGTTTGGCTCTCCGGACGAATAGATAAACGTGAGCGCACCTTCGCACACACGGGTTGACGCGCGGCTACACGCTCGCGGAAGATGACGGAGTTCGGAAGAGTGCGAGCGCGTTTCTGCCGCGCGAAGCCAACTGGCGCCTGCGAGCGAATTGGCGTTTCGCGGGAACGCCGGAGCGATAGGCGCCACGCCGCGCTGCTATCCTCGTCGCCGATTGGCCGAGGCGCGCCGCACAGCTGGCGCTCAGCTGATCTGTCGTACGCACACACAACACGGCTCGACACAGTCGCACCGCGGCCGTCGACCACGCGGGAAATGTGCGCGCGTAAATCGCTGTTCGCGGGCTTTTCCCGCTTCCGCAGCGGGGCGAGGAACTTGTTGCCACGTTCCACCATTGCCTGCCTACCTATATTGAAATTGCTCGCGGCAATTCGACTTTTTCACACAAATCGTTCAACTTGTCAAATTATGACGCGTTCTAATTGTTTACATCTATGATAATAGGTGCGCGTATAACTGTGTTGACTACGATCAGATATTTTGCTAACGACTAACAATGTTGTGTGACAAGTTGAAGCTTTCTCAATACACGCGACGTATCTGTATGTAATCCAATGTCTAAAATGATGTGATATTTCGCATTTCGAAAACAGTAGCGTGTCACAAGTATTCGAAGGGTCAATTGTAACTTTTGATTTTTTAGTCAGACGTTGTTTTGTCGCATAGATGCGTTTTTTGAAAGAAATAAATACAATTATTTGTAGGTAGAAATATGTTGGAAAAAAGGTCAAAATTTACTCGAAGAGGTAAAGTCTTTTCTTTCATCGTGCTCGTAATTTTTGCCATTTCTAATTCGTCGACGTTAGCATTTTCAAATGTGCCGCGTTATAGTGGCTGCTGTTTTACCTACAGGTGCATTAGATTTTCAGAACGCGATCACGACACGGCGCCCTTGTCATCGAGCCTTGTTGCGAGAAATCTAGTCATCTAGATCGCAAGTTGTTCAAGTTGCTCCGATAATGTCGCACATGGAACACATACAAACACGCAAATTCTAGATTAATGTGCTTGAAGGAATCGATGGTGAGAGGAGCGGAAGACGAATAGAATTGACACGTGACTTTTCGCAATTTTGCTTCCTCGTATATTCGAGGAGAGAGAACCGGAGTTTCTTCTTCAGATTTTCTTCCTTTTCTCTCATTAAACGAGCGATAGCGCTTAACGTAATGTACGATTAAGACATTTACCGTAGAGATACGTATCGCGTAATGTCATTTTCATAATCTTTATTCACGACAGACAATAATTTCATTTTCCGTAAATATTTCTAACAGCCCACGAGAAAAGAGAGAGAGAGATCTCGTCGCCGTTTGATAACGAAAGAAACTGTAATTGAATTTGCACGTTCGATGGTGCACTCGTTAGAAACAGAGGCGGGTCATCAGGATCCTTGAAATAGCATTAATGTGAATGCGACTAGTCATTTTATTAACGATGGCAATATTATTGTCATATTTCCTCGGAAGGCGAATCGTTAGTCACGCGAGTCACGGGCGTCGCGCAGTGCGGCGTGCGGCACTGGATCCGTTAGCAAAGAAAATAAATTAAAAAGAAAAGAACGACATGGGTACTTAACGCTCGGTTGGCAAGCCTCGGCGACAAAGTGGAATCCCCGTGAACGGACAGAGCGAGAGGTAGCGCGGGGCGCCCGTGGCGAGTCGCACGGCCCTGGTTTTCTGGAAATCGTCAGCGGTCCGGGGCCATTAAACGCGTTATATGTGTCTTGCAATTTGATCCCGCGGCGCTCGGTGCGGTGCCCCGATCGGGGAGTAATTTACGCGAATTCCTGGGCATCCGGGTTCCTCCGTGCGGCCAGACTTCCTGGGTTCCTTCTCACGCCCGATGCCACCATCGTCTCCTCGCTCCGTTGTCGCGCAGCATCCGACACTCGTCGAGCCGAACGTCGACGGTCACCAGGAAGACGGTGCGCGCACGAAGCATTGTCTCGTGGATTCTTCGGTGAGTAAATTCTTAGCGTCTTTCGCGTCGCGTAGCCGTGATCGACGGTGCGAACGCTGACATGGTCCCGATCACGAGTGCGAGTGTCAACGGTGAATGGTGACAGCGAGTCGTATCGTATTCGTCACGAAACCTCCGTATTACTCGAAAGGAAGAAAATTTGGTCGTTTTTTTTGTTAGTTTTTGTTAACCGTGAGTTCAAATGCAATTAGATTAGCACTTTCCATTTATTGAAAATCTTGAGATAATTTTTACATTATGCATATAACTTAATTGGTATAATAGTTTTTGGAACGTTAAAGATTCTGATGTAATATAAAGATGTATGTATTATATTGATACACTATGTTTACTCTACTTAATTCAGGAACCAGAAACGTTAAAGAGACACTGTATTTTTACAGAGTTAATAAATGCAAGTTTCGGAGTAATGCAGGGCATGATGCCAGTTAAGACAAAATCACGTGTTTCCGAAAATATGGGAGTCACAGGTGGACTGGTGGATGCTCGAGCTAAGCAAGTTTTAAGGGAGGCTGTAGATGCAGTTGTTAATAGTTTTGCAAAACATAGTCAAGGTTATGGCAGAGGTATATATAATGAAATCTTTCTCCGATTAATTTTATTTTATTTTTATTTAGAGTACTTTTAATTGTGTACATATATTCTTGTATACATAGTAAATGTCGTGGAAGCATTGCAAGAATTTTGGCAGATGAAACAAGCTAGAGGAACAGAATTGAGAAATGGCGCATTAGTTATCTATGAATCCGTCCCTGGTGCTAATCCACCTTACGTTTGCTACGTAACGCTTCCTGGAGGATCTTGTTTTGGAAGTTTTCAAAACTGTCCTACAAAAGCGGAAGCACGCAGATCGGCTGCAAAAATCGCACTGATGAATTCTGTATTTAATGAACATCCATCGCGAAAAATTACTGATGATTTCATTGAAAAAGCTGTCGCAGAAGCAAGAGCTAGTTTTGCCAAACCTTCAGCAACGTCAAACGGAGTCGGTAGCCAAGCACAAGTAAATAAAATATGAAACACTATTTATGTTAAATTATGGTAAAGATGCTTATATACGTGTACTTTCAGGGAAGTGGTGACGAGAAAGAAGATCCAAACACAGGTATAGGTGCGTTTCGTTTTATGTTGGAATGCAATCGTGGAAGAACAATGTTGGAATTTCAAGAGCTAATGACAGTCTTTCAATTGCTTCATTGGAACGGTTCTTTAAAAGCCATGAGGGAAAGACAGTGCAGCAGGCAGGAAGTAGTCGCGCATTATAGTCATCGGGCATTAGACGATGATATGCGTAGCCAAATGGCATTAGACTGGGTTGCTAGAGAACACGAGAGTGGTGGCGGGATCGTGGCAATGGAATTGGCTTTAGCCGAGCGTGAACTTGAGACTGCGCGATTAGCGGGACGAGAACTTAGATTTCCAAAAGAAAAGAAAGATATACTAATGCTAGCTCATGCGCAGGTCTGTCCACAGTGAATTTTAACGTAAATGTTGCTAAGATAAATAACGCATAAGACTGGTCTTTCGCGAAGAATAAGTTTAAAAAAAAAAGACATTTTTTGAAATAGTCTTATAATAAGATCGTTTTACTTCATTCTTTTTAAAGCTTAACTTTATGAAAATTATTCCGTCCTTTTTATAAAACGTATTTCTTTATAGAGCTTTTTTTTATAAAGCGTTTCTGGTGATAATAGATCTTAAATGGGATATTTTGATATATAGTATACTAAGTAAATATAAATCATATAGTGTAAAGGTATACTATGCATAATATAGGACACTCGCATTTTTATATACCACACAAATTTTACGTGTATATATATTTCGGGACGCAAGGCTTTGTCTTCCATTATATACCTATATATTGAAATAAGATTTCTGCTTAATCATCAGAGTTCACAATTCGAAATAAGAAATCAGCAAATGTAATTTGCAGTATGTTCCAAATTGGAAAAAAGTTCAAAATGTACGTGTGCGCGTGTGATATTCACAATAATAATAAACTATAAACAGCATTTTTTAAGGTAAGGTCTTAAGATAACGATTATACAAACAGGGTAGGTATATATAAAAACAATACAATTCATGTTTATGGTCTTACGACAATGCTGACTCCGAAAACTTTAAACTTGCATTATAAGTAAACAACAAAACTGTCACATGATATGTGACAATAGGTTTTTTAAGTGAAAAGATTTTTATATTGTCAGACTTGTTTTTGTTGATATATCTTCGTTTGTCTGAAGATATACTTTGAGGAAACAGATGATCACATTCTACTCATTCATATGCTGTTATAAATCAGTATGTTTTATATATGCCAATTTGAAAAAGTGGATATATCACTTTCAGTTAAATAGGATGCAGTTTATAATTGTTTTATAAATAGTTTATTCTTATTAAATATTATTATTAAATGATACAACTCTTTAATGCGTTTGTCACATAACAACAAAATGGAACCTATATACCCATCCTTTCAAACAGTTAAGGTTTTGTCGTCACACTGTCTGTTTTTTCTATTGCTGTTTCTGCAGTTTCTTCTTGCATAGGATGGGCCAATACTTTATCTATGATTCCAAATTCTTTAGCTTGCGTTGGACTCATAAAATTATCTCTTTCCATACTTTTTGCTGTAACATGATTTTTATGAAATAGAAATATTTACATATGGTAAAGCCTAGAAAAGACATCATGGCAGGCTTACCTATTTCTTCTAAATTTTGCCCAGTATGTTTGACATATAACTCGTTTATCTGTTGTTTCAATTTAAGGATTTCTGTGGCTTGTATCTGGATATCTGTAGCTTGTCCTTGTACTCCTCCTGATGGTTGATGTATCATGATTCTAGCATTTGGTAAGGAATGACGCATGCCTTTGGTTCCAGCTGCTAAAAGTAGACTTGCCATAGAACATGCTTGACCTACACACCAGGTAGAGATAGGGGGAAGAACATATTGCATAGTATCATATATCCCGAGTCCTGCTGTTACACTTCCACCAGGTGAATTAATATATAAATGAATCGGATTTTTACTGCTTTCTGATTGAAGAAAAAGAAGTTGAGCAATTACCGCAGAAGCTACAACATCTGTGACCTGTTAAATAAAAAAATTTCATTGTCTCAAAATTGTAAATTAACATGTAGTGAAATATAGTAAAAAAAAAGTTATATATATCGTACTGGTCCCATAAGACAAATAATCCTTTCCTTCAGAAGACGTGAATAAATGTCATACGCACGTTCACCACGTCCACTTTGTTCTACTACAATAGGAACAAAATTCAAGTATCTATTATTCACTTTGTATCCATAAGCCTGAAGAAAGAAGACATTGAATTTGTTAATTCTGATGAGATTATTTCAGCAAATTTTTATTTTTGTTGGAAATATCTTTATATGAATAAAATACTCACGGTTATTCGTAACAAACCATTTATTCTTTGCATCTTCACAAACTAGCAATGCAACAATTGTTTAGAAAAAAATGTTTTCCAATAAGAGAATTCACTTGATAGGATATGGAAACAATCACAATATCTCTGAGAGAGAGAAAGAGACAGACAGAGAAAACAAATAACTTATTGCGTTAAATAAAAGATATAAAAAAATATCGGTGACAAACGTAACCTATATTTCACACATCCACTAGTATTAAATAAATTCAAAGAGAAATTCGCGGCTTGTACATAAATGTGTATAAGAGGAAAAAAACTCTTTCCATATTAAATTACTTCTTATTACCATATATAGATTACTATTATTTATCACGTACAGGTTATATCTCACACATTTCCGAACACGTCCTATAGAATATTTTCTGTCATTCGCGATATTACAATCTGAGAATTGTCCAAGCTTATAAATCAAATTCCCTAGATAAAAATTCGGTTTGTTCTTCTCAATGACATATATTACTAGACCAAGCATTCGCAGATTCGCATCTTTGATTTAAGCCCACGGCACACGATGCTTGTTTACCTGGGGTACGTTCCAAAACCTTACTCGGGTGTACTATAATACTAGAAGTACTATAGCATACGTGACATATACTATAGCAACTTCTAGTGTTATAGTCACCCGGGTAAGGTTTTGGAACGTACCCCTGCTGGATTACTAGCTGATCACTCTGCTGGCTGGTCTGCTGCATCCTGATTGGCTCTAACAATGAGCAAGCACAAATCCACGCAAGAAAAATAATACCTGACCTATCATGAAAATCCAATAGACCAGCCAGCAAGCAGACAAAATAGCATCGTGTGCCGCAGGCTTTATATAATGCTCGAATCACACTAGCGATTGCGTTTGCGTCTGCGTTTACGATTGCCTCTTGACCAATCAGAAGGAAGCTGTTGGCAATCTGATTGGTCAAGAGACAATCGTAAACGCAAACGCAGACGCAAACGCAATCGCCAATTGTTAGTGTGATTTGGGCATAACCTTGGGTTGCATTCCAAAACGTCTTATTTGAGGAAAATTTTACTCAATACTCTATAGCTCACGTCACATATACTATAGAAATTAAGTAAAATTTTCCTCAAATAAGACGTTTTGGAATGCAACCTTAGACTGCTAGTCACCGCTACTTTGGTTCGCGTTCAGATTCCCCACCCAGGTGCAGTATAATACTAAGGGTGCGATCCCATGGACTGATATTTTGCGCGTAATGCGTATCGCGTAACCAATCAATTACGATGTTTAATATTTCTGTTGAATCTAAAAGAATAGAAAGATTTGATTGGTTACGCGTTACGCGAAAATGTCAGTCCATGGGACCGCACCCTAAAAGTATTATAGCATACGTGACATGTACTATTTCTAGTGTTATAGTTAGAGGGTAGAGAATCTGAACGCAACCTTAAATATAAGACCTGACTATGGTCCGAATTTATAGTCGTTTCTCAAATCTTGAGACGTAAGAATTTCTCAAATCTCAAGTTGTTTCTTTACATTGTGAGAGCTGATCTTGTCTACTTTATAATCAATGGTTCAAGAGAAAAAAGGAAGGGCCACAGACTAAGGAATAGAGGGACGGAGCACAAACTGTACCGGCGAGGCACGTTTGCGGCGGGGGGGGCCGCCTTATTCGTTTAGTAATCACCACACACAGAACTCACTATTTGCGTACGTGTGAGAAATGAAAGTCAGATCCTGCGCACAATAACAAAATAGAAATAGGAATAATTATTAAATATTATAAATAAGAAATTAGAATTATTTATTTAAAAATAAAAAGAATAGAATAAATTAATGCGTGAATTAAGAAATAAGAATTGGAACTAATTAATATATTTTATTCTCTTGTTAGATGTAAAATAATTTCTCTTTTCAACAATAAACAACAATAACAACAATAACAACAATAACAACAATAATAAAACATAAAATCACCGCCTAACCTCTTTACGCTTGTCACTCGTTATGTCTCGTGACACCACTACACGAGTGTAACCATGTCACAGACACAGGATCTCTGTGTGAGAATCGCTACATCAATATGGCGGAAAGCAGTCCCCCCCGCACGCTTGAGTTACCAACCCCTCTCGCCTAAACTAGTACTTTAGACCATAGACTTATATAATAGACTGCGCCTTCCTATGGACGCACGCACGCCGACATAAGAGTGAGAGGGCAATAGTGGAGCGCTGTTCTCTCTGTCTAATACGCGATGAAGTGGGGGTAAATGAGTGGAATGAGGTAGAGCGAAAATAGAGGTTAGTAAAGCTGTCCGTTTTGCCTGAACTGGTTGTGTATCACAGGGTTGTATTACAATTTTATTAAAAATATGGTCAGACGTTGCAGTTTGTTTTGGTATATTTTGGTATATATAAAAACATATATTAATTTTCCTCCTTTTTGATCAGCATACAGCGCTTTCCCCTTTTCTCCCAGTCGTCTTCTCCGCTTCCTCCCACTCTCTCTATAATGTGAGAGAGAGCGAAGAACTCCATCACTACTTCTATCCTTCAATGTCGGCGTGCGTGCGTCCATAGGAAGGCGCAGTCTATTATATAAGTCTATGCTTTAGGGTTTGTTCGCGTCGCAATACCCCAATATGCTCCTACTCACTCCAATACGCTCCAATCTATAGTATACGTAACGTAATACTATAGTTTGGAGTGTATTGAAGCGAGTAGGAGCATGTTGGGGCAAGCGACGCGAACAAACCTTTAGACTCGGTCCCTCTATTCCTTAGTCCGTGACTCTTCCTTTTCTCTCTTGAACCATAGATTATAAAGTAGACAAGATCAGCTCTCACAATGTAAAGAAACAACTTGAGATTTGAAAAATTCTTACGTCTCAAGATTTGAGAAACGACTATAAATTCGGACCTTAGTGTTGGTGTACGTAGTATATAGCTATTAGTTGTGTGAGGGAGTAAAACACGTCCTAACATAACCTATACATGAAACGAGAACAATTAATTTGTATTTAAATTGACATTATTTGGTTAATCAGGAGGTCGATTGTATATCACATAACTTGCTCACTTTTATAATTTTCACCCAAGTAACATGATACACAATCGATCCTCTGCTAAGTCACAGTCGCCGCCATTTTCGTGCCAAATCGGGTGAAGTGGATGCGAGGACCTTACCCAGTCCGTTCCTCCATCTACAGACCTTGTCCTCAATGCCTTGGATATCTCCATATCTTGCTAGATGGTATATTTATATCTCTTTATGAAGTAATGTAATGAAGAGTGAAAAATAATTATTAAAGTTGCTAATAAAAATGAATCGCAACATTGCAAACCATCTTTCATGAATAACATTTCTATTTTAGATACTTATTTTTGTCTGTTTAGTATTTTCTCTCTTCTTTTTAGTATGTTAGTTTCCTCATTTTGTGAAAAATAACATAATCCTCAACATTAATTGGAATTTTTCAAAATTATACGCTATTTTATTTTAGTTATTTTTTTCAAGAATTAATGTCTTTTCTAGAAAAAAATTATCCAAAGCCAAGGAAAAAATAAATCCAAAATCAAAAGCAAAGACAAAAGTTACATGTCCTATTCCACTTGAAACATATAATTCCAAAGTGAAATTGTTTCCATCTAGATGTCGACTAAGGAAGACAAACTGTACTATGGCAAAAATTTCAAAATATCATATTTTAGAGAGCAAGAATACAGGACAAGATATATGCCGTAACATTTTACATATGGATATTGGACTTGGAAGACATTACGGGAACATTAATTTAGATAACGTTATACCCGCATTGTCACCGATATTGGAACAATTCAAAATCCGACATAATAGATTTAATTATTTTGATGAATTGAAACATATAGCGGAAAATAGCCAAAGAAAAACAAAAACTCAAAAATATAAAAATCAACATCCGTTTACTGCGATCTTTTTTTAATTTGCTATTGTATAAAAAAATGTTCTTTTGGAGTTATTTGGCACATTAAGAAATCGAAAGGTATAAAGAAGACAATATATCGTCTTTTAAAGACAGTTCCAGAAAAGAACATGTCGATAGAAAGTGCCTTTAAAAGAAAGACTGTACGTGAAGCAAAAAATGTTACTGGAACATACAACCATTATTCGACAAATTAGATGTACGTTTGTTTATTGAAAGATTAAGCAATTGTAAAAAGTTCCGATCGAGACCATTACCATCGTCATTTCTGTTAATTAAATTATTTCTACAAATTAAAATATTGTTTATATAATATCTTTCATTCTAGATTTCTAACATCAGATGGTTACATTCAGTTGATGATGACAATAGTACAGTAGTACAATGGATAATTATACTGAAGTTATTGCATTGGTTTTTTACACAGTACATCATAAAAATTTTATAAATATGTGGTAATCAAAGCAATTCAAAAGCAATGGGTTTATATGGAAAAAGACAATTGGTGTAATGCAAGAAGAATTTGTAAGAGAAAAAGAGCATACTCTTAGCCTTGTACTATATACAAAACTAGAAAATAAGAAACATATTATTGGGACATATAAATTTATTCGAAGTTTTTCCGGTGTGAGAGCTTTATTTATAACAAAGTAATAAACATCTGTTTAATAAATATTTCTTGTCACAAAAGAAAATATTAATATTAATATACATATGTGTGTGTGTGCGTGCATGCGTGCGTGTGCGCGCGTGTGTGTGTGTGTGTGTGTGTGTGTGTGTGTGCGCGCGCGCGCGTGCGTGTGCGTGCGTATGTATTTTAGGTACAATGTTAAAGAAAAGTATGACGATATCGACGTTGTTTTAAGATTTCTGCAACAATTATATATCACATATTTTAATAAAAATGGAATCCCAACTGTAGCAAGTTGCAGAAACGAAATTTTGGATTTTACATCGTCCAGATCTCAGAATCAATTATATTTTGTTTCTTGTGATATTCAAGACGCGTTTAGCTCAATAATTCAACGTAATTTTTTGTTTATCACATTTAATTAATATTTGTCAACACAAACGTATACATTATTTATTGTATATTTTATTATTTTATTTCAGAAAAATTATATGATATTATTGTTACGTGTTGCGAACAATTGAAATTAGACGAGTATCTCGCAGTATGAATTTTTATACTGTCGAAAACTAAAAGAAGCCAAAAAAAACAGTGCAGATTTTATCTAATAAACTTAAGAAATGAATATCCAAAACTGCATTTCCGGCCAAAAAGAAAAATTCAAATTGGTTCAAACAAAAAAGTTAATTAATAAGATATACAAATTAATATTTCGCCAAAAGGTAAGACAAATATATGTGAAATTAAAATACAATTAAATAAAATATTTTAAATAATATTTTTATTGTTAGGTTAAATTAAATAATCGTCTATATTCGATAAAACTTGGTGTGCCACAAGATGCATCGGTGTCCCCGATTTTGTCCGATATATATTATCAATACATGTTTGAAGAAATATTCTCTGAATATACAATCGACAGTCTTTTATGCAGATACGTCGACGATATTATATATATTACTGAGAATGAACATTATGCGACAAAATAATTTCTCAAATAATCTCATGTGTATTACAGCAGCACGCGCACACAATACACACACACGCACACGCACGCACGCAGATGCACAACATGTATATACATATAATAAAATTTTATATTTTATATTATTTAAATATAAGTTTTTATCAGGTTCAAACCATTAGAAATGGCATACCTGAGTATAATGTAAAATTCAATCCAAGTAAAATAAAAACCAACGTAGGAATGCAACCTTACAAGTCCACGGAAATAACATGTTTAAAACAGATTTCGATAAAATTACCGTATATCAAGAAGGGAAAGCTATACATCACGACGAACACAATCAAGCTCACAGTGAAATGCATTTCAATCCATTAAAAATGGAGCAAAAACATTCGGTATAATCGACATCAATCTTATCAATTTCCTTCAGCGAATGAGAAGTATCATTTGTCTCGTTAGTTTTTGTTAAATATGAGAATCGTAAAAATTAAGAACATTTATATGATAATTTTGCTAGTAATATTCATCTTATTCCAATCTTTACTTTTTATTTTGAACAGATTGCAAGTTTTACGAATGAGCAATCTGAGGAATTAGTTGGAATAAAATGTAATTATTCTTGAAAAGTTAAAAGAAGAAAGAAAGAGAGATTTGTATCAGGAATTAGCTAGACTCCACACACTCACTACAGAATAAGTGAGAAAAGACCCTTAAATAATACAACTCTTTGTTTTTGTCACACTTAAGTTTGTAAAATGTTTTTACTAAATAACTTTGATTTTTTCGAAATTTTAGCAATTTAGGGAATAATTTAAGTCATATAATAGCATAAATGATAGATTTCTATTTTTTGTTTTTGTTATTTCCTTCTTTTAGATATATTAGTTTCTTAGTTTTTTTGGAAGATAATTTTGATAGCATTGGGACTTTTTAAATTTACATGTTATTATTTTATTTAGATTATTTTTTTTGTTCAAGAATTAGTGTCTTTTAGAAAAAAACTTTGTATAATAGGAAAAAAATCTTTATGATTTGTTTTACCAGTAGAAACACTTTATCAAATAAATTATATTAAAGCAAGCATTTTCTTTATTTATTCTACCAGAAAATACTAACTGTGTCGTTCGAACTGTTGAAGTTTTATTATGATAAGCCATTATCTTGTTCTGAAAAGTCACAGCACATTTCTCAATGAGAAAAATTACGAATCATGTACAAATTAAAAACAATATTTTAGTTAGGATATGTCTTGTAGGAGTACGTATGTAATCGCGCGCACGCACGCACGCACGCACGCACGCACGCACGCACGCACGCACGCACGCACGCGCACGCAACGCACGCGCACGCACGCACACACACACACATACAACACACGCACGCACGCACGCACGCAAAGGTTTATATCAGATATAAAAATAGAGAGAAATTAAAAAAGAAATTTATTAAGAATATTTTTATACGAAAGATATTAAATGTTATAACGTTGTTATAATGTAAAAATATGAAAATATTTATTATATACTTATTATTACATTTGAATTGTTGCAAATAGTTTAGAAATTTAGTAATTTTAGAAACGGAAAGAATGAGATGTTCTCTTGTCAATCATTCATCTGTTAGTGTTACCTACGGCCTTTCTAGATAAATGCATTTTTGCAAATGTCTCTTTCATTTTAAATGTTATAACATTCATTTATATAATATATATATACATTTTTATTATTTTTTATTTCACGTGATAAGCAAGAAAAAAGTGTTTCGTCATTATTATGCGAATTTCGCGAGTTATACTTTAAACGTGACCCGTATCATGCGAAGAAGCTTTTCATGTTATGATGTGAGTATAGTGCATACATAACATATATTAATCATGAGCGATCAATTTTGAATTTTATTTATGCAAATATATTGTATGGCTTAGGCTGCGGTTAAACTGCTATAAATGCTTTGAAGTTTTTTTTCTCCTTTCTTTCAATAAAGATAGATGAAGAAAAGAAACGCTTCAAAGCATTTGTAGCAGCTTTAGTCTGTATCTATTATTCTTACGTTATATTGTACATATATCTTATACATATATTTATCTACCTATCTATCTACATATACACACACACACACACACATAATAATTTTGATTGAATATGTAGAGGCAGTTTGATACTACTACAACTGCTGAAGACGATTTATATTTTTCATCGGATCATGATCTACCTAGTCCAAAGTAACGTTTGCTCTAAGCATGATTCATTTATATCTTGAAATAGCTATATAATCACTGATTTTGCATCTTCCAAGAGTAACACAATCTTATCAAAAATTGCGACTTTCTCGGGCATCTAGAAACAAGAAGAATCAATTAAATTTTTTCAAATTGCCGTCCAAATCATTACATTGCTGTCAAACTCCAACTATTAATAAACAATTGAAGCGTGAAGCAAAATTATGTAAGTGATGTAAGTGTTAAAATTTAAATATACAAATTTCAAATATTTGATTAAAAGAGCCCACATATTACTTTCATGTAGAATTTTTTGCTTGTCATTATATTTATACATATATATATATATATATATATATTTATTTATTTATTTATTTATCTTCTATACACATATTATTTTGTGGAGACATATTTTAGTTACCAAAGAAGTCGACCAGGTTGCCGCGTCGCAACGTATCTCAAATATCGAATCTTCTGCATCAAATATCTGTCTGAAAAAATATGAGGTAAGGTATGAGATATATACAATATAAAGTAATTGTATATTTAGAATACTGAGCCCTTTTGTATTGAGAGTATGTTAATATTTGTCACATTATCATTTGCAAGCATTACTTAATTTATTTTAATGTATAATTTTAATTATCTGGAATATAATATATATATTTTTTACATATTTTACATATTTTTTACATTTAAATTTATAAAAGTTTAATGTTTTTTATTTTATAAAGAAATGCTGAATTAGCATAAATTTGTTTTGTGATACTAGTTAAGGCGCAAATAAGTTTATACAATTGTTTTTGATGAACAAAATGTTTTCTAGCTACAAGAGGTGACCTTTGAAGAAAAGCATTCGAGCGATGGTGAAAAGTTTGAACATAAATTTAACAAAAAATTTTGGTAATTATTTAAAAAACTATACATTCTTACTCATAGTCGCTTTTAAGTTTTGAGACTCAAGAGACTTGTCTTGTTTAAAGTGTCTTAATGTATTTCGTTGATAATAGGAAACAAAGCAGTACACCACGGATCGTAAGAGCTATTCGACAGAACAGCAAGAAACGTAAGTTAATTACTTAAGATGTGTTTGGAAGTTTTAGAAATCAATTTAGAACATAAGAATTTTAGTAGATCCAAAAGCAATATTCAATCTGTAATATTCTACCAACTGTGCACAGGTAATAGTAAAAGTAGCGTTGTCGTGCTTTATCACGGTAAATTCAATATTCCTCCATCATCCTCTTCAAAAGCTCTTGTGCCTTCGAAACTTTCAAAATCTGATCAAACAGTACAAACATCGCAAATATTGCAAACATCGGAAGTTATAAGTCCTGCATCACCTAATAAGTAAATGAATAAGTGATATCAATGTAGTAAAAAAATTTTAAAAGATTATGCCCCGTAAAAAACAAAATATTTAACTGATCTCAGTTTTTTATGTGGAAAATATGTTTAAAAGGGCAAAAATCATAGAAACTCCGGAAACTCTGTCTCCAAGATATCCACTACATCGACGAAAAACTTCCAAAAGATATCGCCGTACATCAAGACAACAGCCTTCTCTGAATGTAAACATTTATCATGCGAATCGAATAGAACGATTTGTATCGTCGCTACAGCATCAGTGGACTCCACTTAAAAGGCAAATAGAAATAAATTCCAAGTTTAAGAATCTAGAGTGCATAGACAAGATTCCCAAAGATTCTGTTAGACCGCAATCGAGAACAATTACTTGTCATATCAACGAACACGCAACGAATCAAAGATTCCATAAATGTATCGAAGAAGAGAGAACTTGCGAGAAGCGACGCTCACTCGTTGAAGTCGCTTCAAAATCTATGGGTCATCATTCAGAGTAAATAATTTGGAGGGAATAAATTGGATGCACATAGCATGTATAGAATCAAAGATAGTAGAAGTGGTATAATATGACTTTGCAGGAAAGTGGAGACGGAGAACATAAAAAACCGAAAGCAATCGAAAACATCTTACTTGAATCTGGGTTTGCCGATGCAGCAGGTACAAACTCGTCCCAAAGAAACGAACATTAAATCAGCATTCGTCGTAAATGAGAGTGATGAGAAGAGTCGTGTGTTTCCCTTCCAAGCTACGCCTAGTGGTAATTTGAAGATCATTCCGAATCAGGTAAGAAAGATTTCGTTTTAGTAGATGTTATAATGAAATCTTTTCAGAAATATCGGTCTCGAAGCAGACATAGCATAGTCGTTCTAGGTTGTATTCGAGTCGAAGAAGTTCAGCGTTTTAGTTGCTGATCCACGGCATACAAAGGTCAACATCAAGGCCGAGCTTAATCGACCAGGTGTCAACATTAGCACATCTATTTCTGACTCGCCGAATAGAACAAGATATATCGATCTCCCGCCTGGCATCACGCTGTCGACGGTCGATCAGTTGCAGGTGAAACTCTCAAAGTCTTTTTAAAACTTTCTTTTCGTTTAACATATTATTTGGTTTGTGCAGGCACAAAAGAAGTTACCATATATTGAAGGAAGTTATAGATCACAAACGCAACCAAGTACAAAGTTCTATTCATCAGAAATGGAACAAAATCATTCGATACAATCGACATCCCATCAACTTCTTCCAATGAATGAAGTACCACTCGCCTCGTTAGTTCTTTTAAATTTAACAATTGTAAAATTTAAGGGCACATTAAGGGTATAACAATTTTGCAAGTAAAGTTTATTTTTATTCTAGTCTGTTATTTTCTATTTTAAATAGGTTGGGATTTACAAATGAGCAACCGATCAATTGGAATAATATAATTCTTCCTGAAAAGACTGACTTGTATCAAGAATTAGCTAGGCGTATCACAAACTATAAGTAAGAAATAAAGAATCTTAAGTAATAAAGTTTATCATATTCTTAAATGTCTTCTTTTAACTAAATAATTAATAAGTAGGGAATAATTTGTGTATAATACTGTGTTGCTATACTATGTTTTACTAGCAACAGTGTATTAAGAATTAAATTATATTAAAGCAAACGTTTCTTTACTTATTCTGCCAAGGAATGCTGACTGTGTCGTTCGAATTGATCACGATGAGTTTCATTGTCATCTTCTTGTTCTACAAAGTTACAGCATATTTTTTGACGAGAAAAATTGCAAGGATATCAACTTGTCTAGTGTAAGATATATTGCACACATATATTTGATTAGATATTAAAATAGTTAGTATTAGTATAATAATATTAGTAAAATGAATATTTTTAGAAAATATTTTTAAAATTTAAAAAGATTGATTATCTTAAACAAATTTTTCTATTAAAACACTTTTTATGAGCTTTACATTAAAATAAGAACCAATCTAATTAAAAAATCTAAAAATGTAGTTTGTTATGCACAAAATGTAGAACAGCGTGACTTCCAAGGCTTTCTCTATTATCTATGATTGGATGATAAGTCCAATCAATGAAAGTTACCAGGTGTTACGAAGAGATAATATATTAGAAATTTTCATGGCTGCACAGTATCTAGGTATCAAAGGTGCGATTTTATTTCATCTCAAATCATCTCAAATTTTTACCTTGAAATAGAAAAATAGAATAAATTTTTATTTTTGAAACATAGAAGTAAAAATTTAACTAAACATTCGAATAAAATGTATAAAAAATATGATAAGATTTATTTCTTATTTCTCTAAAATATACATTGTTTATTATGTAAAGAATTAGAAGAGCAATGTTGGGCATTCATTGACAATGATGAGCTCTTCTCCGAAGATACTGCTTTTTTATTATATTTGGAAGCAAAGAAAATGGGAAATACTGCTGTAATGGAATTGATGGTGCCGAGAATAATGAAATTTTTCTTGATGCTCGTTAGTACAAAGGATTTTTTGGAATTGTCAACGGACGAATTGTGCTTATTATTGAAATCTAATTATATTTGCGTCAATAGGTATAATCACGATTTCGTTGAATTTCAAATATATTTTATGTATAGGAAAATTTTGCTGAAAATTATATAGTCTAGTTATTTTTAAAATGTTGATATACTTTGAATTTTTTATTGATAAAATTATTATTGATATGAAGAGATTGTTAAAATATATATTATGTAATTAATAATATAAATTATAATAATAAATAATATAATACTGTAATAATATAATGCATAATAATATCACATAACTATCTTTTTTGCCTCACAGTGAAATGGAAGTTTTAATGTCTGCCGTAAGATGGTTAATGCACGATTGGAACGAAAGAAAACAACATATGTTAGAAATACTGAAATGTGTTAGATTTGGACTCATTGCTCCATGGCAATTAGTAGACATCAAAAGAAATCCTGAAAATCCAGAATTTATGGAATTGATGTCTTATCCTGAAGTGCAAAAAATGGTGGATGATGGGCTCGCGTATGAATTTTATATACAATTTAAAAAATTTTAAATTAATGCATGTAAAATAATATATACTAATATACTACTATAATACAAGTAAGCCGTAAATAATATGAAAATTTACAGGTTTGTTATTATAAAATATTGGTACGGTAATCAAACTGAAGATTACTATCATTGGATCGATTTGCTTGGACTTAGCGAACCAACTAATCGCAACTGGGCGGGAGAAGATAAAGTAATTTAAGTTTTATTAATTCAATGAGCATCTACATATTCTTTATGTAATATGCATTACTTTTCAACAATTATTACAAACTTAAAATAACTAAAAATGTAAAATTCGTATAATTCGTTATCTGTTAATCATATTTCTTGTTTCAGAACTATGTTACATATCGTGAATTTCTGTTATATCTCGAAGAGTATCAGAAAACAAATATCTCGGAGATAAAAATAAGGAAGATTCAAACAAAACCTACACCTCCTAATTCTCCTCCCAAAGATAGCTCACTATTGTCTCTAGAGAGAACACATGCAGATTGCAATAAAAATTATTGCTGCACAGATTCACATGTTTTAGGTAATAATTTAATGTAAATATATTAATATTATAAATGTTAATACATATATGTATATAAAGTAAGATTTACCCCTATGAGTGTAGACGACCTTCGTAACGAAAGGTCTTAAAATGTACGGGGTCAATTGATCCCAAGTGGTTTAAAATATCTCAAAAGCTATACACAAAAGTTATTCAACTTTAAGGCTGCACAGTTAAGTTTTTGAAAACAACAATTTTTAGTTATCAAAAAACGCTTGAAGTCTAAGCTGCACAAAAACGCTATTCTAAGTAGAAGATTTTGGGATCAAAATAACCCCGTGTGCACTCGAAACGTTATTATTATAAAGTTTGATTAACGTTTAATTAATAACGATATAGTGAGAAACGATGGTTGAAAAGATGCCGATTTGATGTCAAATCTACATTAATATGTCGAATAGATGTCGATTTAATGTCAATCGACAACTTTCCGACCAATTATTTCTTACTGGATTATGATACTTTTTTTATTGAAATTTATTCTATGTTTATATTTGTTTTTAGGGCAATATACAATGCAAACTAGTGAACCAAAAAAATATGTATCAAAAATTGCAACTTCATCCGGTATGGTCATGTCACCTGAAATTTTAACCAATTGTCTTAGTAATAATCTAAGAGCGGTGAGTGAGAAACTTGAAAATAATTTAATTTTAAATAAAGACAAAGAATTTTATCATAACTAACACAGTTGTTAACTTTATTTTTATATTATTTTTTCACACACACACACACACACACACACACACACACACACACACACACACACACACACACACACACACACACACACACACACACACACACACACACAAAAATACGTATTGTTTTAAACAATATGATTTTTATAACTACAAGTACTGGTTATATGAATTAAATTTAACTTTACATTATTTAATTAATTTTTATCAGAAATAAAAATTATTTAACAAATAAGTTTATCAAATTAGGTTTTATATTACATTTTACAATTTTATAACGCGTTTGACCTCTATTTTATCATGTCTACCTTATTTTTTACCATTGTGACCGGTGTCGAGATGTTTGTCGTTTCCAACCATGTTTTATTTTTATTTTTATGTTATTTATTTATTTATTAAAGTCATGTAACGTATATATATTTTAAACAAAGACGGTTTGGTTTAATGCGTCTATTACACATTGTTTCAAAAGGCTGATGAAGACTCAGTGTAGTCGAAACGTTCCAATATATATTTTTTTACTTTGAATAAAGTCTAGTTAAATTTCGATGAAATTTTAAAACGTCATCTTTGTATTTGCTCGATTGCGAAACCTATACGGCCTTCTTATCTCCTTCCAATTAATTTTTGATCTACATCGAGCGGTATTATTATTCTAAATATTTAATTTTATAATTTTAAGTATTTTCATGTAATGCTATATTTCAATTTTATAGAACAAAGTGCAGTACGATGGAAATAAAAATAAATCTATCATTCATGATACGAAATATTGCGAACGAGGTGAATTACCACAAAAATCTTTGGATTTTTTGAAGAATGCGAAATGTATATACGAACATCAGCGTGAGATTCCGATGGTATGTCTTTTTTAAGTCTTACAAAAATACATATAAGAAATATACAAATTGAGGATTAATGAAAGAAAAATGTGAGAAGTAAAAAAAAGAAAGAATTTGAATTTTACTTGTTATTTAAAATCTTTAAAAGACGATATATGGTATGTATAATGTACTAAATATATAGTTGATAAAAATATTTAAAAAAGAAAATACTAGATGTATAAAATATGAATGAGACATAGTGAGATAAGTATTTAATTCAAAAATTTATGCTTTACTTCCATTGTTTTATTATATTCAGTCATAAGTTGTACATTATTATTGTTTCAACATAGAGTTCATCAGAGACATGACTTTAAATGCATGTTACATCTCTTTTTGATATGTAGAGGAATATACATAGAAAAATGAGAAGGTATTATATGTAATCCATTGTTGTACATAAGCAAATGAGCAAATAACTTTATTATTGCATATATATCCTATTTATATGTTGCATTTTATATGTTGCTTATACAGCTAATTATGTGACTGTATCTAAATTTTATAATAAAATAGTGTATTCACACACATAGGTTACTGATAAATTGACGTATGAAGGCCGACGAGAAAGAAATGTTTATAATCGCAAGCACTGGGAACAAAATGTTATATTTCCCATAAAAAAACAACAGAAAGTGATCAAAAAATCAAGATATTCGAAAGATAATCCTGATTCAGCTAAATCTGAAGAAGAAGCAGCCACTATGATACAAGCTACATATAGAGGATATAAAGTCAGAAGAAAATTTGATGAAGTGAGTGAATATTAAACTTATGATTTGTATATGCTTTGAGAATAGAAAAAAAAGTTTATTTTATATATATATATATATATATATATATATATATATATATATATATAATAAGAATAACAAATAAAATTAATTATTTTAGATCTAGTAATATAAAAGTGATAACATTTGATTAAACTATATGATTAAAATTTGTAAAAAACCGATATAATATTAAAAAAAGATTATATACAAATAATTTACATTAATTTTTCACAAATATAGTTATCTCTTCTCTCTCTCTCTCTCTCTCTCTCTCACACACACACACACACACACACGCACGCGCCAAGCACGCACGCGCGCACGCACACGCACATCTTTTTTAAATTTTATTGAAGTATTACTATCGTAAGCAAAAGTTTGAAACATGATATAATTATAATAATAGTTGTTTATTACATCATAGATTAAGAAATCATCCTTGGAAGGAAAACAAAATGCTCAAAAAGTAGCTGAGCTGTTATCTATGTCGACAAGTCAATGCGGAAGGTCACTTCAGAAATCATTAAATTCAATCAAAGCATCCAACAATATTGCGAATCATACAAAAAATATATTACATTATATCTGAAAAAAAAAAATGAAAATTAGTTGTGTAATGTAACAAATGTTTAGTAATAAATACATATATAGAAATAACTCTTTTTCTCTATTCTCTAAAAGAATACATTTTCTTTATAGTTTTATACAGGATGTCTGTAATTACCGGACTATCTTTCGTGAGCAGATAAAATAGGTTAAACTGAAAACAGAAAAATTCTTTACTTGGGGAATCCCATCGTCGCGCACCTAGCAACCATAAACTCTAGGCAATAAACTTTACTGTTGCTTACTGTTGCTTCTTCTCGTCGAATTGCACAGATGCATACTGATTCAGATCTTTATTAATTAATTTCTCATTAGTTATTGGAAAACTTACAAAATAGTGAGACTTTTCTATTCAATTTAACCCATTCTACTTGTCTACGAGAAGTGATTCGATAATTACCGATAATTATGTCCTGTATAATTGTCAATCAATCTATATGCAGTAATGAAACATATACAATGTAATGTACATTTGTTTTTGATTATTTATAAAATTTAGATAGCAGTATATATGATTATGATAGCAATATTTACGCAGATATAATAATGGATCTACGAGTAAAAAAAGTACATGATGATAAATCATTAATTAATGATAAACGACAGCTTGTAAAATAACAAGTACTGTTTAAGATATAAGATAACATATTCGTCAACAATTCAAGAAGGTTTGAATATCGAAATATACAATTTTTAAAGTAACTTTAAAACGAGTTGTAACATTTTCAAACATTAAGTTTGATTCATTTAAATTATTAAATTATTGATGTGTAGATAATGTATGTATATGTTACAAGTATGACATAAATATTTATGATATATCGTTAACGATCTCTTATCATTATCTGCGTTATTATCAAAGTTAAATATATAAACACTGTAGTCTGTTCAAGGATAGCAGTATCTCTAGAAACGACTACATATCTACAGTATAAAGTACGCAGTTCATGTATGAAGTAACAGTTCTTGTTTCACTATGGATAGACCGATTGTGACTGTGAAACAAGGAAAACTGCGAGGAATCTTTGAAGAAAATGTCCTCGGTTCTCGTTATCTCTCTTTCAAAGGCATACCTTTTGCTGCTCCACCAGTGGGCGAGTTGAGATTTAAGGTTAATTAACTTATTTATCGTCGAGTCTAAATAATTTGCGATTTATTTGTATTAATTGTCTCTGTTTAACAATATTTTACAGTTATTCTAACGCTTTCGCAATTATTTTATTTGTACATCAAGAAAAGAAAAATAATAAATCACGCAATTGTAATTGATTATCTTGTGATTATTGCGGTGTAAAATGTTATTTCACTCAATATTAAATCATACTTTGTTGTTATTTAAAATCAGGATCCTGAACCTCCTACTTCCTGGGAAGGTATTCGAGACGCTTCCAAAAATGGTGATGTTTGTGCACAGTTGGAACAATTGCTAGCTGAAAAAGTTGTCGGCAGCGAAGACTGCCTTTATCTTAATATTTGCGTACCGTACAATGTCTATCGAACAACAGGGAATCCAGTTATGGTTTGGATTCATGGTGGTGCCTATCTTGTTGGTTCCGGCAACGATACTCACAAACGATTTGATTACCTTATGGCAAAAGATGTCATTCTAGTATCCATAAACTATAGACTTGGTGCTTTGGGTAAGATAGATGCTTTCAAGAAAGCGTATCTCTTAAAGATGTTTAAAGATGAAAAATTGTTATCACATATCCGCGGAAAATGTAGAACAACGTAGAAAAAAAGTACAATGTACAATGTAGAAAAAAGTACACACTTCTATCGTTACTGTTTATACATTCTAAGTGTTCTATTGTATCTGTTCTATGGTACTGATATACATGTAAGTGTTTTATTTTTCAAGGTTTCTTCAATCTTGGTCACGAAGTAGCAAGCGGAAATCAAGGTTTGAAGGATCAAGTTGTCGCACTGAAATGGATCAAAGAAAATATCGAAGTTTTTGGCGGAGATCCAAATAACATCACTGTTTTTGGCGTCAGTGCGGGTAGTGCTTGCGCGCACTTATTAATGTTGTCACCGTTATCTAAAGGTATGTAATGCATTCTTAATAAAAAATAATAACAATAAAATAAAAATCTAATCCGTTTAAAAATAAAATATTAATATTATCATCATCTTTCTTTCTCTCTTTCTCTTTCTCACACATACTACACGAATACTTCTAGGTCTTTTCCACAAAGCTATTCTTCAGAGTGGTATAATTACATCTGATTGGGCGATGATAAGAAATCAACCAGAAGCCAATTCTTTTAGACTTGCGTCGGTACTTGGCAATGATTCTAAGGATCCTGAAAAAGTTATTGAGTTTCTTCGAACAATACCCACTGCTAAAATCGTCGAGGCACAATATAAAGTTCTCACTCCAGAGGTGAAGAATTATGTTTTATATTATATATTTTATATTTTTCTTATTATACATTCAAAGATTGAATTATCTTAATGTAGCATTAAATATAAGGATTTATTTATTTTAAATAATAAATGTTACGGACATAACACTGTTGCTAACCATCCAAGAGAGATGTTTCATAGGAAGCACGCGTTCTTAATGTCCCATTTGGACCTACAATCGACGATAAAGCAAAAAAATCTTTTCTTCCGTATCCTATCTCTCAGTTACTTGACGACAATGATCTACCAATCATGATTGGTTACACTTCTCACGAATATATCATGTTTCTTAAAGGTATTAAAAATTAGTAAATTTATTTATACTAAATTATACTACATTATTTATACTAAATACATATTACATCATGTATTATATTATATTTATTATTATATTATATTATTATAGTATTATATTATTATTATATTATATATTATATTATATTATATTATATATATTAAAATATATTTTTGTATGTGATGATTTTTAGTATGGCTTTGCATCATTTTAAACTCACACTTTATCTATTAATAGATACCAGCGAAAAGACTTTAGAGACGATGTATGCAGATTTACCACGATATGTAGAAAATTTTACAAATTCGCAAAATCCGAAGAAGATAATGCAACTGACAGAACAAATTAAACAGAGATATTTTCATAATAAACCATTTACTGAAGAGAGTATCCCATCTATTATACGATGTCTGAGTGATATGCATTTTAATATTCCCATTGAAGATTTTGTGGATAAACGAAGAAAAAAGAAGCAAATGCCGACTTATTTCTATAGATTTTCCTATATCGGAAATCAAATGACTGAAACGAAACTTAGTGGAAATAAATTTACTACAATTGGTATGCGCGTTATATAAAAGATGTCAAAAAAATTGATAAAATTAACTTTCTTAAAAGTTAATTTTGTTTATTTTTTTAAATAATATAATAATTTTAATGTAATTTTTTAAGGAGCTTCTCATACTGATGATATGCCATACCTTTTTTACATACCTAAATGTAAAATTAATGATCCTGAACCGCCGGCAATAGGTACAAAGGATCGAGAAATATTAGAAATTCTTACGAAAATGTGGACCAATTTTGCAAAGACAGGGTAATTATTAGAAGCAATATGACACAAAGATTATTAGAAAAAAATCATAATAAAGTAAAATAAAAACATTTTTGTTTTCAGAAATCCTACACCTGTCTTAGATGATTATATAAGTACTATGTGGTTACCAGCAACAGCGGATACTTTTAATTACTTAGACATCGGCAATACTCTTCAACTTTTAACCGTTACTGATTATGATAGCATGTTGCAATAGTCGAAATTATATAAAACTCCTGTAAATTAGTATAAAAGTTACGAGTCTTTGAGATATATTATCCTATACATTTAACTATACATTTAATGTGTGTATATGTGTGTGTATATAAATAGAAAATATTTCTGTGTAGGTACTTATTAATACAACTGGTATATATAGATATAGATATATACTTTATTTTTCTACGTAAATAACTTATAGTAATAATACAGATGTTCATTTTATCTTTGCGATATAATTGCAGGGATATGTTCGCAAATAACAATCTCAAATTCAAAATAAATTTATGCATCCTGCATCCATAATACTGGATATAATAAATATCATCAATTGCTCATGAAATTCAATTATGTACATTTACATATACATATCGTTAATATATTAAAAAATATATTTATCAAAAGTGCCAATTTTATATATCTATACAGCAATAACGTATACTTTTTAAGTTATTTGTGAAATTATTTTGAAATGACAGAATATAGTTTTTGATATATAAAAGTATTCTTTCAACTTGTGAATACAATTACAATTAACGTTTAGATTTAAAAAACATTAAAAAGAAAGGATTAATTTAATATAAAAATTTTGAAAAATTTTGAATTTTTAGATTTTCCGCTGACTGTGACACAATAAAAATAGTAAAAATTATTGTTTGCATTTTCCATGGGAATGATCGTTCATTCTAACAATAAGTGCATATCTCCAGCAGATCAGATTTTTATTAATATTGATATAATTAATATAATTGGTAAAACAATTCAAATTTATTTTTCAATGTTAGAAACGTACAAGAATTAGAATCTTAATTTAATGAATTGTACATTACACCTCTATACATGTCTAATGTACAATCTTTCTACACATTCGTGATTTCTTGTAAACAATATATTTCTATTTTACTTGAAAATGATACAACGATCTACTTTGATTGTATATTATTCAATGTGTATTTCTTAAAAGATATCTTTATTTGTTCCAGAATGCGAAAGCTTTCTGTATTCTCTCATTGTGTGGCTTTCCTGTGATCATAGTGGCAGGATACGCACGTTGTACTGTCGAAATTTGCGAATTATTCGAATTTGATCTTTCACTTTCTCTTTCGAATATCCTGGCCGTACGACTTACGTTTCCGGTTAGAAGAAATTTATCGTGATTATGTCTGCTTAATATCCTTGTGTCCGTATTCTCATCGATAACTGTGAAATTGTAATATATTAATAATGTCATCTTATTTTTTGTCCATGATAAATAATTGTAAGTATTATAAGCAAATTTAATAACATTTACACACACCTTTCTGTACAGGATTAGTTTCACACGAAGCTTTAGTCATGTCACTCTTTGTAGCTACCTTGTCATCGTCCAAAGTAATTTTCGTGTCGCTAAGAAAAATTTTCTTGTCTTGCACTAAGCTAACTAAGAGTCCTCCCGTTGAACTTCGCCGATTTTCTTCTTTTTTTAACGTTCGTTTGTTTTCTCGGTTGTGAGTTTCATGATCTATTTCTTCTTCGATAGTGGACACCATTCCCAGTTCGTCTACTTGTAATGAAGAAGTCATCAGGCTCGAACTGCAATCACCTATTCCAGAATCACGCGAATCGCCTCGAAACACTTTACGCAATGTTTGCGATTTTAGAATCATATGTTGCTCTATTCCAGAAAATTTATCGATCATTTCTTTATTTTCCTGATTTTCATTCGGTACCGAAATGTCTAAATGCGTCGTGACATTTTGTGGAATATCTTCTACCTTTGATATTAATTCTAACCTAGGCATCTCTTTTTCAATATTTATCTGTTTTGAAAGATCATTCAAGCTACTCTCCTCCTTCTTCGAGGTTTCTTGTATTGTTACATTTGCTTCCGTCACACATATAGAATGCAAATTTGTCTGCAAGTTCGCTTCAGCAGAGTTTTCTTCCGTATTTGCCTCATCGTGTTTCGTATCTTTATCAATAGTAGCATGAATTGATTTAACTCCATCAAAATATTGTATCTCAGTGCTATTGAATCGTTGTTCAAACGTAGGAGATGATTCTGCTGCTGTGGGACTACGTCTACTATGTGCCGAAAGAATTGCCATTCTTCCCAATGCGCGAATGGCATTTCCTGTTTTCTATTAAAATAAATGGCACAACGCATGCACGCTTAAACACATGCTAAGATTACTTGAAAAACAAAATGTTTAAACTACAAAACGTTATACTTATTGGATTAATAAAGGAAATCTAGTCATCAACGTAAAACTCATTTTTCATTTTTAGTGTGAAAAACATGCTGTCCCAAATACTTTTTTATTTAAAAAATAATATTTGTCTACTTTAAATTTTGGTGTTATATTTTTGATAACATAATTTTTGAACAAAGTCCATAATACATACCTGCCACTTTCTCCGTATGATGAATTTCTTTAGTTTTTCTGTCGGCAAGACTATTCTACTCATAGCTGTAGCATGTTGTACCATCCACGGATGTTCCAAGCACTGTGCGGCCGACATACGTAATCTGTACGAAGGAATACAAGAAAATTCAAGTTTATGTATGACTAGTTTAAATAATTATTTAATAAGTGAAAGATATAAGAACTTACTCTTTTCGTTTGATTAGTAAACCACTGATAAAGTTCTTAGCATCATTTGAAATAGCATCGAAAGCTTCGTCTTCTAAATCGTAATCGGCTCGTGTGATGTTGGCGAAAGTTTCAGCGTCATTGTCTCCCATGAATGGCGATAAGCCGGTCAATCTATACATCAGAATCGATTACAATCAATTGAATATATTACTTGAAAATATAATTATTTAAAAATAATCTCAATACTTACAAAACATAACAAATTACACCGACACTCCACATATCCGACTCAGTACTGATAGGCTCGTAACTTATAATTTCCGGTGGAATAAATTCCGGTGTGCCAAAGAGTACTCTAATCGGTGTATCAGATTTTAAAACCTGAGCCAATCCAAAATCAATCAGTTTAATCTGATAAGAAGTTCGCGTACGACACATTATATTTTCTGGCTATAAAATGAAACG
Organism: Crematogaster levior; assembly: GCA_901521435.1. Classification (NCBI taxonomy): domain Eukaryota; kingdom Metazoa; phylum Arthropoda; class Insecta; order Hymenoptera; family Formicidae; genus Crematogaster; species Crematogaster levior. The sequence continues at coordinate 485,745 of CABEGB010000180.1, forward strand.
AAAACATCATTTAGTTTGCATATCAAATTAACAATTATTATCCACGAAAAACGTACTTTCAAATCTAGATGTACGATTTTATTTTGATGCATATATTCGACTCCCTGGCAAATTTGCCTCATGAAGAGAATACTGTCCCTTTCGGTTAAAGTAAAGTCATCGGCCACTACTCTTTCAAATAATTCCCCACCTGAAATACTAAAAAAGAATATAAATATCATTGAAATTGAATAATTAACTTACTAACGATATACTAAATGTATGATACTTACTATTCCGTAACCAGCACTGTTTCACGAGAAGTTTCGTAGGCAGCAGCCAGTAGTAGAAGCTTAGGATGCCTTAATGCGTTCATAATTTTAATTTCTTCGCGCACTTGCTCGCGATCTTTCGCTTTGATCGTTTTAATAAATTTTGCAGCAAAATTCATGCCTGTCGATCGTTCGATAATTTTTTTCACTACACCATATCGGCCCTTTCCTAATTCCTCGAGAACATCATATTTTTCGCCAAAGAATTTGCCTTCTTCTGGTACTACTAAACGAGCTTCAAAGCTGGACTCGAATTCGTCTGGAAAAGTAAGAAAGGTCATTTTATAATAATTATATTTTAATTATAATTAAATTTTTAATTTTTTATGATAATGTTTTAGATACTTTCTAGAAAAATAGATAAAGTAAAATATTGAAATTATAATAAGAATAATTTTAAGGTCCTTAAAAATATAAATTATCACCTTCTTCTTCTTGAAGCATCGTTTCTTCTTGTCTTGGGATTCTGACAGGATCAGACTCCATGCTAGGATCACTGAGTCCGTGCATATTTTCAGCTCGGATACGAAAACAGTAACTCTCACCCGGTGTCACGAAATTCCTTTCAGTCGTTGCCGTGTGACTCAGCGAATGACAGGATTTAGTAATTACCTTCCACGTGCTTTCACCGACACGTTTTGCTTCTACAGTATATCCGATCACGATGCGACCTCCGTCATAAGCTGGAGATCGCCAAATGATCGTGATCTGACCAGCGTTGAAGTTTACACTCGGTTTATCCGCGAGTGCTTCGGGAGGACCTAAGTAGAGAAATCAAAATCATCCTTAATGAGAATAAGACATTTAAGCACTATATGTTCCTATTCATATAAATATTCTTCTTGCACCGAAAGTCACTTTTAGTAAACTGTTTATGGCACATGCTACTATCTTATCTACAGTTCGTGCGGTTAATTTAAATTTTATTGTGATAATGCTGCGGAGCGATCGCGCGTGTTTTGAAAGAATTCACACGTCATCGAGACGATGTTACGTCGTTGAGATGAGTCGCGACACGAATATTTCTTTTCATAATACATACGTCTTCTGATTCTTAGGCATACGGCGGTTCAAGGAAAGAGGAAGAAGAGGTGGAACTGATGTTAGTAGAGGGAGGGCGGAAAGAAGGAATTATTGCGCGATGTCACGTGAGACTGTCGTCTGCCTTGTACGCAAGAAAAGGAACTGGACCATGCAACACGCACTACGCACATGGAACAATGGATGATGTCTCTTCTTTATGAATATGTGGAACAGTCAATCGTAAAAATATATTTCTATTGAGTGTCGTCGATTAACTGCGCTGATATTCTCTCCATGTTAATGGAGAGAAATTAAGTTTAATTAAGTCAAGGTTGAGTATCGCGTCGAGTCAGTCTATCAGCTATTAGTATCATAAATTTTTGTGTGTGTGACAGAGTCTTACGAAAGCAAACAATATAAATAGATAATTTACCTTCCACAGCTAAGCTAAAGAATCTTCGATCTTTTCCTAATGGATTTTCCACCGAGACCTCGTATTTTCCAGCGTGATCGTATGTCACATCGTCCAACGTCAGATAAGATACACCATTCCTGCTGACTATCTCAATTTTTTCATCTGGTCGCAATTCTCGATTCTTAAATTAAAATAAAAATATTTTTCACCATACGTCATATCATATAATGTCCCGAAATATGTCAGAAGTACTGTCAATATCTAGGAATCAATAACACACAATAAAGTTGATCCAGCTGCGTACGTGGCTGAATGACGGGGAATAAATGATATGACGACTGATCTACGTATTTCGATTGGCTTTCCTAAAGTTTAAAAGTCTGTCACGTTTCTGGTGGGGATTTTACATGTATTATATAGTAAGAAATATTATTTTGGTATTCGGTAATTTCCAAGGCCAAAGATAAGCAAACGATCATCCTGAATGATTAATTTCTGTGTACAGATAGTGCACAAAATTTCGCGTTTTTTCATGATGTGTACTTAAATCTTAGTTTAAATGTGATTGTGTTGCATATTGATATCGTGTCGTATTTATATACATTAATCATGAAACAGCACACATAGAATGCCTATTGAGAATTTTTTACAAACAAAAATTAATTTAAAAAATCTATTTGTTGAATTAAAACCAATATTTTTTTACTAATTAATAAAATTTATATTAGCAAAAAAATTAAACCTACCACTTGAAGCCACTTAACCGTTGGTTCGGGACATCCTTGATAAGTTACTTTGAGTACTGTCCTGCTTCCTCTAAATACGCTAATATCAGTTGGTTCTTCTATTATCGTGGCTTTTATCAACTCCTCTAGATGCGAATCCACATATTTTTCGCTTGGTATAGAGTCAATATTCTGGCAGAGTCGTTCCGTTTTCTTTGGCGATAACAACTTTACGGAAGTATCAGTTATATCTTTCTTTAATGATAATCTTTGTTCTTTCAAATGTTCGAAAAGATTATTGTCTAAATTTTTCTTTATAATTCTTTGTACCGATAAATCGTCTGCAAATCGTGAGTTTTGGATACCAGTTGACACATTATTAGAAATGCGTTTTCTTATTAGCAAAGGAGAAATATGTTTAGTTTTCGATGCAGTACATCGAGGAAACGAAGATGATCTGGTACGCGTTAGCTTTTCGTGATATTGTTGACATTTTAATGACGATGGCTTTGCCATTTTTTCTGACATGCCTGCAAGATTAGCGTTTGTTAATGATAGTTCACCTTCTACATAAGATTGAATATCTTCAGGTTCCGTTACAAAGTCATTGGAATCGTATGACGAATTTTGTAACTGCAGCTTGACAATGTAACTGATGGACGGACCGTTTCCGTTCACAGAAGCTACGCATCGAATCTCTCCCGTGTCGCGTAATGTTATGTCACGTATTTTCAAGATGCTGACATTACCATCTTTTTCAATCTTTAAACATATAAGTACGATTACAATCATATCAATTGTACTTAAACTATAATTACAATCAATAATAAAGATACCATAAAAATGTTATTACAAACAATAAAATAAAATGTACATATGGTATATATACATATATATATTTTTTCATTTTACGTACTTTACATTTTGTATTTTCTCGAACATCTTTTCCATTAATTGTCCAAGTAATTTCCATGGTTTTCCCACATTGCGCTCTAGCACAGAAACAAGCGGTAGTGCCTTTAGCGGCAATAACTGATAGTGGAGTTTTTGTAAAGTGAAGTGGCAATTTGAAAACGTTTCTGTAATCTGTTTGAAAACGTTCAGAGAGGTAAAGTGATAATACTAAATAAAAAAACAATTTGATTAAAATAATAATTTAAAGATAAATCAGACCTTGCACAGCAAAAAGACCACTACAGGACGCAATACCAAAATCGTTCCGTATAATACAGGAATATTCACCAGCATCTTGTGGATGAACTTCCGATATTCTGAGAGCAATACCTCCATCTCCATATACAATATATTTATAATAATCATTGTCAGGTAATTCGCGACCATCTTTGAACCAAGTAATCGCGAAAGGAGGTGTACCTGAAACAATAGTAAAAAAAGAAGATTTTATTTTAAAAGATTCACTTAGCTCACACATATTAGCTAAACAAAAATTAAAAAAATAAATTAATAAGTTTTACCTGTGACTCCTATTTGAAATTCGTGACAATAATTTTCCATAACAATTGACTCTTTTGGCAATAATTGCAGAAAACGCGGTGGATTCTTATCCGCGATAGACGAGTCGTGAGGATTTAATATAGTTACCTATGAATATTATATATTTTAAATTATAGAAATAATGTAATAGAAGATCTTAGAAAAAAATTATTAAAAAATTGACGACAAATTATTAATTTGTGTTTTATGTAGCTTTTACTCACCTGGCAACTATTTCTCATTGATCCAAGAATATTGGTTGCTACGCAGGTATATTCACCCGCATCACTGGCTTTCACTTTTGATATTTCGATTCTGGCAGTTGCGCCATCAAAATGTCTTTTTATTCTAGAGGATCGCTCCAATGGTCGTCCATTTCTAAACAAAAAGTCGTTTATAAATGATTACAACTTTGCAAATGATTGCAACTTTGTTGCAGACTTCTTCAGATATGTCAAAAAAATCTCTGCATTTTTACTTATGCCATGTTGATGTTACGCTCGGCGTTCCTCTTACGCGGCATTCCAACTGTAGACGACTGTTTATTCTACTGGTAGTCGGAAGAAGACTTCGGTCAAACGAAGGATATGTTCTAGGTGAGGCACTTCTAGTCCTGATAGTTCGACTTGTCGATTCGTACCGATCTTTTTTACAATTAATATGTTTATATATGTTAATAAGAGAGTATTTGTAAGATAAAAAGGAAATATCTTTTGTGAGTTATAACACGTATAAACGTACTTATTACTTCAAGACGAGCACTGGCCTCAATTCGTCCAAAATCGTTTTCTGCTGTCACTCTGTAGAGAGCAGCATCTTCTTTCATTACGTCGATGATTTCAAGTATCTTAACGTCATCCCGTTCTTTGATGGAGATCCTCGTGCTCGGTGTTACAATGGTACCATTCTTGTCCCATCTTATCCAGGGCACGGGATGACCAACTACGGCACATTGGAAGCGCACAGTTTCGCCTTCCTGAACCAGACGATTATGTGGCACTGCATAAAATTTAGGCGGACAAACTTTCGGTCTCTTTGATTTGTCGCCTCGCAGCGGAACTTGCGGTGATCTGAATTCGCGCCCGTCTGAAAATAATTTAGTTATTTTCGACTGTTACTTAATTTTTCTATTTCCTTCCTTAACTTTACACATTCTTCTATAAAATTGAATTTTCTATTTTTATCTTAGACTTACGTGGAACTGCTGGTGACAAGCTTCTAATAGGTGTCGATCTCGGTGTTGATCTCGGAGTCGATCCTGCTGATAGCAGACCCATTGGCCTCGTCAATCTTTGGCTCAATATATTTTCTTTTCCCTCAGGGACTATGGCATTAATTTAAATATTATACGATTTTAGAACATTTTCAGGTTTTTCAATAAATATACATATGTTATTGATATATGCACGTTTTATATAAAATTATGATACACTCATGTTCATTAATCATGTCATCACGCAACTTTAAAAAAATGACATAATACATATGAATGTGATTGAAAGAGATATTCATAATTTGAGAGAGAGAAAGAGAGAGTTATATCAAATTACCATCTACAACTAAACAGGCTGATGTATATGCTTTCCCAAGATCGTTGTAAGCCACACACGTGTATTCTCCTTCATCCTCAGGGTAGACATGTTGGATATTTAATCGTGCCGTTTCACCGTCAAATTCGGCAGCAAAATCGTCTACCATAGCCATAATCTGACGAAAAATACTTTAATGTTATATTTTATCAGCTGTGCGGCATTACTAAACATTTAAATCTCTTATTACTTTGCCTCCACGTTCCCAACGAATCAAAGGTGGTTCTGGTGTGGCATAAACCTTACACTCCAAGGAGACAGCGTCGCCGTCGCAACACCGAAGATCTCGCAATTCTCTCTTTACAATCGGCAGTGTCAATACTTTTCTATAGAATTTAATATTTTATTGATGATACAAAGCAAACATACGTATATGTGTATTATTAAATTTTTATAATCGCTTACCCATGAAGAGATTTCTGCGTTTGTTCCTCTTTGCCTTGTCCTGAAAAAAATTGTTTATGAGATTTACTCAACGTAAAGCAAATTTTGTTCGTGTCTCGAAGTTTACCTTTGGCATAGATCTGCAAGGAAATCACAGCTTTAGCTTCCCCATGGCAGTTGCGAGCTATCACGGAATATGTTCCAGTAAAGTCAAGCTTAGCATAGGGTATTTCCAACCGATATTGTGGCCCTGCACCCACCAGTCGGAAATGAGGTGCGTCCCTATAGTAATCGGGCTGCAAAACAGAATTATAATGTATGAACATGCAGGACTCAAGATCACAAGTATTGCAAGTAGTAAATTCAACTAAACCGAATGCTGTATCGTGTTTACTGTTTCTTATCAACATATTCATTTCGTCCTCGTTTGCTTCATACACGTGAATTTCATCACTAACTGCATACATATTTGGCTACAAGTCTTAAATTATTGCGAAAGTGAGATTTAAAGCAACTAACACTATAAGTAACGCAAAAACTATTCGAAAGTTCCCACAATAGCGACTTTATTTAGTTTGGCAGCATTTAACTAATAAAACCTAACTAATAAATAACAAAGACCAATTTCGATGATACAGTTCGTGTCCTCGATCGACCATTAATGCGAGGTTGCGTTGGATATATGTTTTGTAGCGAATGTATTCAAATTGCGTCTCTTGTACTTTAGATGTTAGTTCTTACGCAAGATTATATGAGACGGGGTTAAAACTCAGCATGTGGCGTTGGAAACGAAAAAGACAGTGAGAAAAGAGAGGTCTTCGTTTCTAGCCCATATAGGGAGCGAAAGTCGAACAGATGGTTGAAGCCTGATCTGGTTGAACACATTATATGAGTACCATTGTATATTATTGTTCTTCATTATACTATTTCTCATGAATTTAATGATTTGATGTACTTTAATAGCGCTTAGAAATAGAAAACTTTAAATACAATCTTTAATTCTTGAATTCGAATCGTGACATAATAAACTCTCCGAAATGTATCTATCTTACACTTGTCACATTACAATTCACCGCTAAAATTTATGCGGAGGATACTTCCCAAGAAGATAGATGCTATAAATTCTTACAGAAACAGTCTGCGCAAGGATTCTTGGCTTCATCGTATAATATTTGTACATATATATTGTATATAATACATATAATATATTATATATGTATGTATATGCACTGTATGTGTATATTGTATATATAATAGCTTTTATATATATATATAGTGTGTACACACTATACACATTACTGTTTACATGTACATATACGTATTGTACGATGAAGCCAAGAATCCTTGAGCGGACTGTCTCTGTAAGAATTTATAGCACCTATCTTCTTAATAGCATCTTATATCTTCTTCTAATTAAAAAGTATCCTCCCAAGTATAATTACATATATACATAGTAATAATGTATTATATACATAAAATATATGTATATATATATATATATATATCATTGTATAGATATAATTTTATCTATATAATCTTGATGTAATTTGATTTAGGATTTTATTTTTTTTCTCAGATTTGAACAAATAATAATTATTAAATTAATAATTTGATAATACACTTACACTATCGTATTCCACATTGAATTAAATCTAATTTTGAATAATAGAATAATTAAATAAAACTCGTTCGTTTGTTAATAGCTAAAAATTGTAAATTTAACCAAAACAAACTAAATATGCGTTTCGTAATCGTTAGTTGAATCGAAATAGTAATTCACGTTTCACACTAGACACAGAACGATGATTTCATGTTAAATAAGTGATCGAATGTTGAAACGGTTGTTCGTTCGCTAAAGTTATACGATGACTGTTTTGCTGCTCGTATGTTACAGTACCGATTCATCGTCAAAGAAAGCCGAGTTGGTCTCAACGACAAGTGGGGATACTGTTCTGTACGCATTTTACGCTTATGCAGATATTTTGAAGTGACGTAAATGCGCACGTTTTTTAGTCACTGTAACATTTCCGTTTCCAATCTTGGATTCGTACATTGTCAATTGACAGTATGAATCCCTTTTTCGAATGCGTATATGTATTGAATCTCATTCCTTCGTCCGTATTAAAACTGTAATATGACGTAATGCATTGTTACCATATAAAAAGCTATCCAATGTCAATGTCATTTTCTTCGGCGCATATAATGTCTTGCCCACTTATGGTTACAATATGTTCTCTATTACGCTTTGCTACGCAGTCATTTTTTGTTACCTTGACCCACACAACGCAGATCAAGTAGCATTAGATATACGTCATTTCACCATTTGCACACTGTTCATCTCTCAAGCGTGTCCATAATTTTTAAATAATTATTTAAATAAATTGCAAATAATTAACAAAAATATAACAAAGGTTCAATTTTTCAAGTTTAATTTTTTTCATTTTTTTAAATTGCATTACCATCTTATTAAATCATATTTGTATTTAAGAAAAAGCAAAGAGTTGCGAATGAAATAAGTTACAAAACTTTAGGAAAATATTCAAAAATGTAGTTTACCTTGAGAAAATCACGCAACCATATTACTTCCGGCTTAGGATCTCCAACCACTTCGCAAAGAATGATAACCGTATCGCCTTCAATCGCTTCAGTTGATAAAGGTTTCGTGACAAAAAGAGGCTCCTTTGAATATCTAAAAGCAGAACAATTTTATTACAAGTTTGTTGCTGTATGCTAAAACAAGCTGTAATGATCGCACTCACGGTACATCTGGGCATGTACTCATAACATTGGATGATTCATCGATGGATGACTGATCCTGAATCGCGGCCATAACAGCTACCCTGGTAGATGTCTCAGTTTGACCGACTACATTCGTTGCGGTACAACTGTAAACTCCTGCATCTCGCATAGTAACATTAGCCAGAAAGAATTGGACGGTGCCATCGTGACTCAATGTCATTGTCGCTCTTCTACTGGGTCGCAAGCGAATGCCATCGCGATGCCTACGTGAAGAATGTGATCATAAAAAGAAAAAAAAATACATATCCTGAATTGTATTGTCATAAATGTGAATATCGTTAATTGTAATCATCGCTTACCAGACGACACCAACACTCGGATAAGCTTCAAGTTGTGCCGACATTCGTAGTTCCCCGCCTGAATGAATCGTGTAAGCCGCATTGAGATCGCGAAGAAATTCCGGTGCGATGTAGGCTCGAATTCCTTTATCTACCACGAGGGTACATCGACAAGACACTGAGCCGTTTATATTCTTCGCTGTCACCATGTAACATCCAGAGTCTTCGAGAGCGGAATGAACAATTTCGAGAGTATGAAAATTTGAGTCATCATCCCAAAAGATATGGCGATCTAGAGAAAAAAATATACAACGAAAAGATATGGGAAATTTTATATCGGACATTATCAATGAATAAGCTAATTACCATCTTGACAGATTTCCATTTCGTTCATGTACCAAGTAATCTCTGGAACAGGATGTCCGATAACCTGACAAGTAAGCCTCACCGGATAAGTCGTTTGCACTCGCCTATCCCGTATCCTCATGGTGAAATGCGGCGGTCTGTCTTTCGGTTCGATGCTCAAACTTTTAACACAATTATTATTATAATCTTTGTTGTATTAAAATGGTATATTTACTTACCTAGTTTTTAGTTTAGCATCAGCCTCGATAATTCTTGGATCGGTAACAACGAGGATTCTAGCGAACGATGACACTTTACCGATCCTATTGTTTGCTTCGCAAATATATCTTCCGGAATCGTCCTTTTTAATATTTGCAATTGTCAAATAACATTTGGAACCATTATAATATACTGTAAATCTTGGATCATTATATGGATTAATTTCCGTTGTTTCCCGATACCATCGTACTTCCATTTTGGAATCACCGCGAATCTATAATAAAAGAAATCATTTAAATAAACAAACACACACATACATATAAAAGATTATAGGATAGGAAACATTAGTTTAAAAAGACAATATATTATTTATAATCTTGTGCATAAACTTGCCTCACATTCTAATTTTATTGGCGCTCCTTCAAGAGCCTTCAATTGACCTGGTAGAATTTTTGTGAATTCTGGAAGATCGGTACTTTCAATCACCAGCACTGAATTCGTCATTGTAACTGGTTCGCCCCATCCGTAACGATTTCGCGGTGTTACACGAAATTTGTATTCTCCACCTGGTCGCAAATTAAATGCGTCGAATGCGTTGATCGGTGTAACTCCCAACTGACAAAAATGGATAATTTGATTTAGGAAAAGATATGTATTATTACGCTAGAAATCATTTTCTTTTTAGTTTACCTCTACCCATCGTGCACCTCCGTCACCACCTAACAGCCAAGCTTCGACTTTATAAGCGATCACTGGTGCAGGTCCTCTTCTTTCTGCTTTACCCCAACTCAACGATAGCCAATTTTTTCCTCCATCAATAACAACAGGTTCGCTACTAATCGGGCCCGGCACGTCTGATACAAATCACAAAATACAAAAAATATAGAAATTTCAAATATTTAATCGTGTCTGTTACATTTATTATTTTTAAAGAAATTATTGTTTAAGAAAATTTATATATTACAGAAATTATTGCCATCATTTGCTAACCTCGATGCCCATACAAATATTCTAAAAAGTCAGTGATTAAACAGTTCTTAGTCCAAAAACATCTTAAACGTGAAATAGTGATATTTTCATTTTCGGCATTGATAATGATTCCATGATCATGTGGCATTATGATGAATTTTATTTACTTTGGCGATATATATTTATTAATGTACACAAATCAAACGTGTTTTTGATATTACAAAGAAAGAAAAAACATATATTATGCAAGGAGAAAAAATATTATAAAACTAATGATATACATTTGCAGTGGAGATTTAGAATTCATAAAAACATATTGATGAAACAAATAAACAATTCTTCATTTTGCGAGATTATTTCTTATCAACACAAAATTTCATCACAAAACTGAAGGTTTTGAAAAATAGGATATGAAGTGATTCGCGTTTAGATGACGACTGAATTTTGAATTTGTGAAATTCGTGAGATGTTGGTAGGAGATGAGTAAAGAACGCAAACTAAAATAAACTATCTCAAAATATTTCTCGAATGAAGGAACTTAGATATTCTCCTGTCGCGTTTATTTTACATTATGAGTACAAAACTTTGCGAATGTGCCAATTCGATTGAAAGTGTCTTACATCTCAGGATACTGGCTCACTTATTCTAAAGATTATATATATATATATATATATATATATATATATATATATTTAAAGAGATCTTCGATCAACATAACAATTCGATAAATAGTCAAACTAAATATTAATGTCAGTTTGTGCGATCGTTTACAATTAGTTCAGGCGTCAATTGGCATTTAGCCATTAAAATTTAAGCCAAGTATACGATGTTGCAGTTGGTATAGATTGTTCATTCTAATTTTAATGTGTTATACAATAATATTGTGACATTTTGGTTAGTGTTTATTACTAAATAATTCACTTGTTTATTCGAATTCATACAAGTAACACTATAAAATCTTATGATCTTCCTTGAGCATTCTCTTTTGCAGCTAATTACATAAAAATAATCGCAAGACCACTTACTTCTTACGTAGGACATATCGTTGTCGTATTCTTCTGCGTCACATTCAGTAATCGTTGTCATTCTTCTGCGTCACATTCAGTAACAGAATTCCAATCTGATAATGGAGTCAATGACCTAGCACGTTGCTTAACCTGTTTGAATGTGTTATGTGATTATATGTTTCTTTTATTTCAATTATATTTACGCGAAGATTTTTACCTTGATTGAAAAGAAGCTTCTGTCACAGCCATATCTATTTTTAACCAAAATGCAATAGGTACCTTCATCAGAAAGTATAACTCTTTTTAATGTTAATCTGACATAATCATCAATACTCTCCTTATACGATCTTGGTCCATCCGTAATGTCTGTTAATCCCTTCATCCATATTACTAAAATAGACGAAAAATAAAGAAGAAAGAAGATATATAAAGAAAAGAATAAACTAATAGTACGATAATTTGTGAATACGAGAAATTAAGAGTCGCTTCGTCGAGTCTTACTTCGAGGCTTAGGGATACCGCTGACTCGGAAAGATATACTAATGTCTTCGCCAACGATCACATCGATCGATTTCTTGGAAGGTCTCGAGACGAACACTGCCGGTTTTCCCCCATCGATAGTGCTCGATGATATTACATCCACCGTCGCGCTTGTATCCACTTGTCCATAAACATTGGTCGCTCTACACACATATGTACCTCTTTCTGACTCTGTCACTTCGGGCACAATTAACGTGTGAAGTCCGCTTTCTACTAAAGTTCTCGCTTTTGGTATCGTAATTGGCTCCTTTCGATCGCCACGTAGCCATTTTACTTCCGGAGGTGGCACGCCTACAATAAATTAAAGAGGATTTGATATGTAATTTATTTCTTTGACAAGTGTCTTATTTACCTTTGACTTCTACTTGAAGAGCGATAGTTCCGCCAGTGGGAACGCTATAATTCTTTAGTGAGTTGGAGAAATGTGGTCTTCGTGTGAATTCCGTTCTAACTTGGTTGTCCAAACGTAGATCGGTTCGATTTATCCAATCTAAAGTTATATTATTACATAATATTCAGGCGCATCCCCCATATCAATTTATAACATATAATATCCTAATCACCTTCAATATGAACAATATGCGATGTTTCCTCAGTATGTAACTCGTTTACCGCGCGACACGTATATTGCCCATTATCTGTGACATCAGAATTTGCTATTTCCAATCGATAGACATCATCATCGAGATAGCTCTGTTTGTAACGTTCGCTTTGAAGAATTATTCCATCTTTTAGCCAGGAAATCATAGGAACAGGATGTGCTCGTACACGACATTCCAGGATTAGCTTACGATCAAAATATCGATAAGAATCTATGAGAAAAAGTGATTTATCACTAAAATAACTCATGTAAATTAATAAAGCGTTAAAATGCATATCATACTTGTGCATGTATACCTTTAATTGATTTTATAAAAGTTGGAGGTGAATGCGTGGGTTTATAATCGGAATAAACTTTTAAAATAGATTCAGTAGTCGAAGTGCCATGTGTATTCTCAGCAACGCATGTGTATACTCCAGCGTCTTCGGGAAGGACGTCGTGAAATTCTAAATAAGCCATACCATTTTCATATTGCATTCTACAGCGATTGTCCGATGCATCTAGCTTTTCATCGTCTTTCATCCAATAAACACGTGGTTCTGGATTACCAAGAACGGTACAGGTAAGTCTTATCCTCATTCCAACTCCTACGACTCTGTTGGTCAATCTTGTACAAAACGAAGGTTTCTTTGGTTTATTCCACAAAAAACTCTGTAATAATTATGTTATTTTTAAAATTGAGATTCTCCTTCCTTTTAAAATGTGCTTAGTCAGCAGTAGTTCAATATTAAATAATTACCTCACTTTGACGGAGATCAGTGTAGCTAGACGGATTGGACTTAACATAAGTGTCGAAATCGATACGTGAAGTAGCGTCCACTTTTATGCGTCGGAGAGGTCGAATGCGCGTACTAGGTACAATAGTAGCATCGCTATCCCCGGTTGAATAGTCTTCATATTTCAGTAAACTGATCGACCTCGTGCGAATCATGTTTCTCTTTTTCTACGCCTCCTGTATGACCCCGTATCGAAATAATATTTATCCATATGCGATTTTCTCTTTTTCTACGCCTCCTGTATGACCCCGTATCGAAATAATATTTATCCATAGAAGGACTATGTAATTTATAATCCCAATAATCGTCGAGCCTTCTCCCGCTTAGTGATGCTAAAGAATCTCTCCAGCTGTATGATCTGGAAGTGCTAGAAAGCATTGGGATGCTTGAATCAAATCGAGAAGTATAATTTCGAGAATAATCGAAAAACATTAAAGTCGATTTGTCGGGCTTGCATGTGGTCTCTAACATATTTCTAAGAAAGCGATCTGATTCATTTTCGCGTTTTCTGGACCATTCACTTTCTTTTATTTGCTCTTTTTTTCTCTGTTTATTTCTGAATCTTTCCTCTTCTTGTTTTTTTCGTAATCTTCGTTCTTCTTCCCATAATAATCTAGCAGTCTCATCTCTCCTAATTCTCTTTTCCTCACTTCTTTTTTGGCGCCTTTCCTCGTCTACTGCAGATACATAATCAGCTACTTCTTTAGCCCTTACAGTTCTTTTCTTTTCAAAACATTCCGTTTCCATTCGATGCAGCCTTTTATCATCATCTCTTTCCTGATAATCGTATTTCTCTTTCTGTACTTTACCATCTCTATTAATGTGTTCTTCTCTTATATATAATCGTTTTTCACTTTGTAGCTTTTGCTGTTTCCATTCCTCTTCTTCTTTCACTTTCTCCAGTTTTTCAAATTCCGTTTTGCTCTCTTCTTGCTGTTTTTGAAACATTCTCTCATCTTTTTGTTTTTTCAGATCTTCATCTATTCGAATACATAAATTTTTATCTTTTCTTAATGCTAATTCCCGAGTTTCTTCATTTACTTTTTCTTTCTGTTTCTGTTTTTGTTCTTGATCTTGATTTATTTCTTTATATTTTCTTCTGTTTTCACTTGTATCATCTTCTTCCTTTATGTCACTTATACATCTATATTGTGTCTGTTGTATTATTTCCTCTGTTTTAACAATTTCATCTTTTTCTATTGACTTCTTTTTTGTCTTTTCTACTTTTTTATTTTCCATTTTATCTCTTTCCTGCGTAGCTATTTTCTTATCCTCTTGTACATTTTTTCTTATCTTTACTTGTTCATTTTCTGCAGTTTTTATTTTTTCAACCTTAATTTCTTTCCGTTCCTCATCCTCTTTCTTCATTGTTTTAACTTCATCCTTTCTCTTTTTTACTATTTTATTAATTTTATCGTCTTTTTCAACGGCTATCTCAATTTCAGATGTTTTAATTTCTTTCTTTACAGATTCCTTTGGAAGAGCTGTTTTGTGTTTATCTATTATTAAAATTGTTTCTTCCAAAGACTGGTTATATATAATGTTCATCGCAGCTTGCAGTTTACAAATTGATTTCTCAAGAATCACTAATCCTTCTAGTACTGTCTCTTCATGCCATAATGTTTTTGTTGCTTCTATTGATTCTTGTAATTCGTATAAACACGGTATTAAACTTTTTGAAAGAACACCGAAGTTCGTATGCTGTGGTTCTGCCAATGGTTTATCGGCTGATTGCTCTCGCATTACAGCTATAGATCTTTCGAGTCTCTGAAGAGCACTAGACATTGAATTGACAATATTCGGTTTATCTTGCATCCCTATAATACATTGTTTAATATTCTGTAAAGATTTTGTCAATATTTCAAGTGCTTCGTATTCGATATAAATTTCAACGGCCAATACCTGCTGTTGCTTTAGTTTACTTTCGATAGATTCGACTGATTTGCTAATATCTGATATACTATTTATTATCTTTGCTGATAATTCTGAGAGCTTTTTATCTCGTTGTATAGATACAATTGTTTCGAAGGCATTTTGCACAAGTACCAATGATCTTTCCAAATTGTTTAGATTTATACTTGGCGATTTCTTTATAGTCACAATAGAACATATTAATTCAGTTAATGGTATATTGAGAGCGGCGGATATCGTAGCATCAATTTTCATCATATCTGATCGTTTAGACGCTACTTTGTCAACAATTTCTTCCTTGATAAATGAAATACATTTCTCAAAATTGGAAAGAGATTCGATAAAGGCATCGATATTATCCTTAACACCTAAATTATTTCTTAGTAACATTAAATTCTCTTGTACATTAGCAAGTGGTACTTCCATCGTTTTGAGAATTTCAATTTCAATAGAGTCATTTTCCATACGTAATATTGCTGATTTAATATTTTCCATTGGTTTTGCTAATGTTTCAATAATGGACCAGTTTGGTATTAAAGTTCTTGTTTGTTCTTCCACGATTATAGTCTCAGGCTCCATTATGTTACATTGTCGAATATCAGCATTCGATCTCTCTATTTCATGCAGAGGAGTCGCTAAACATTCCGTAATCCAGTTATTGCCTATATCTTCAGGCATTGATTCAACATCCGGCGACATTACTCGTGTTTCTAAAACAGATATAGCACGTTGGAGATCGAAAAGAGGTTCGGCCAATGTACCTAATATGACGTCGTTCTTCGATCGATCTGTTGCTGTTTCAATTAATATTTGATCCTGTATTATCGCAATAGAATGACGCAATTCTTCAAGTGGTTCTATCAAAGGATGAAGAATTAATTCATTTTTACCATCGATGGCAAATGAATGCTCATTAGCACGTTCAATAGTCATTTGTTCTTGAATAATTATTGCAGCTGCATGTTTTAACTCTAATAAAGGCTGTATTATTGTTTTCATCAAGGAAATATTTTCTTTTTCTGGTAAAGAACAGATCGTATCATGTGGCGGAACTGTTTTTTGTTCTTGGACGATCAAAGCTAGACATTCTCGTAATTCAGTTAGTGGCTTTGCTAACGTTTTCAACGTGGAGATTTCATCTTCCGACACCGACATTGTGATTTCGACTGGAGATTCGATTGCGCCTTGATTGATTACCATTGGACGCGTAATTTTTGAAGAAGATCCATCGATTACATTTGCCCACGTATTCAAGGATGAAACATCTTCGGAAATGGTGTCAGCCGCAGGCTCTATAATTATCTGTTGATGATTGCACGTTGCTATATGTTCCGTCAGATTATGAAGAGTTTCGGCAAAAGTTTCCAATGCCGAAACATTTTGTTCTTGTACTAGTTCATTTAAACACTCAGGTGCAATTGCGGTTATTTGTTGAATAGATGCGATAGAAGCTTTTAAATCTATTAAAGGCTGCGCTATCGATTTCAATAAAGTTTCAGCTTCTACTTCCGATGTAATTTGACTTCCTGTCTCTAATATCATGTGTTCTTGTACAGTAGCAATGGATTTTTGGACTTCCTCGAGAATAGGTTGTAGCGCAAGCTTTTCTGGACTCACAGAGGGTGATTTAGTTGTTAGATTGTGTCCATCATTTTCGATAACATGTTCCTTTTGCACCGTTGCAACAAAAGATTTTTCAAGTTGTTGTAAGGGACCTACAAGACTGCTTAATACAGTAACTGGATTCCTTATTTCCGTAACATCCAAAATTTCAGATTCTTGCATTTTAGTTTCTTCAATAGTTAAAATTTGTTCCTGTAATATTCGCAAAGGTGCAATAATATTTTTAATAAGATACGTATCTATTTTATTTGATTGTTTCAATTCTATATTTGTCGTAAAAGCTTCGATAATTCTCGGTCTTTCAACAATAACAGAGCAACATTTTTTGAATTCCTCAATAGATTTGGCGAATGTTTGCAATGCGGACGCATTTTCGATTTCTACAATCTGTTGACCAGCGTTTTCTATCGCATTCAATTGTTGTAAAACAACCATCGATGTTCTTAAGTCACCAAGTGATCTCGCGAAATCTTTTAATGTTATCAAATCATCTGTATTTATGTTTACAAGTAAATTATCCTGAATGATCTTAACTTGATCTTGAATCACTGCTATGGATTTATTTAAGTTATCCAATGTCGATTTGATTGGCAATCGTTGCAAGGCTAGAACAGTTTCTTGATAAGATGCAGTTAAAAATGATCGCTGTAACTCTTGCAATGGTTGTATCATACATTCTAAAGTAACAAGTTTTTTTGAACTTTCATCCTTTGTTTCCAAAGTTTGAGATACTCGAGCTTCGAGTTTTAGCATTGTACTTTGCAATTCTTCAATTGGAATAATTATTGTTTTTAACAAAGAACCAATTGCTTGTTTTGTATCTTCTTTAGCTATAACTATTAGTTGATTTGTTGTTTCTTCTACCGATTTTGCAAACGATAGTAAGGTTGATACTTCTTCAATTTCAGTTACGTTATCAATATGATCGACGACTTCTTCAACTGTTGTCAATGACACTTTTAAGTTTTCTAGAGCTTCATTCAATGTTTCTAATATAGGAATATCTTTATTAAAAATTGTTTGCTCCTGAACTATAATGAGCGAGTTTTTAAGTTCTTCCAACACAGGTTTTAAATTCGCACTTGCCAATAAACTTTGATTTTTGCTAACTTTTGATTCTTTTATAACTTTCTCCTGCGCGATTGTAATTTGCTGCGTACCTATAACTAATGAGTGTTCTAATTTTTCCAAAGAATCTATCACTGCACCCAACTGAACAATATTTCTTTTCTGTTCCGGCATTTGTAATAATTCGGCTTCATAACTATTAAAATGTTCAATTTGAGAGAGTCTTTCTCGTAAAATATGAATTGGTTCAACAATCTTATGTAAAATTTCTAGTTGTTGATCTTTTTGTTTAATGATTTGCAATGGTGATGCTGTTTTTACTTGATTAATAATAGACATAAATCTTTCTCCAAATTCCACCACTGATTTAGTAAGATTTTGCAAGATCATAACCTGTTCAACATTCAATAATTCTGTTTCTTGCTGGATAAATTGACTAATTGTTGGGTCAGATTGAATGCAAGCAATTGATATCCTCAAATTTTCTAATGGTTCCACGACAACTTGTGCTAAAAACATCTTAGACGTACTCGAACTGTCTTCAGTCACAGTATTAAGCTGGACTTGTTCCTGAACTGTAACAATTGACCTTTGTAATTCTTCCAAAACATTTACGATAGATAACTTCAGTAGTGTTACTGTATTTTGTTTGATATCTTCGGTAACTTTGGACGATAATGCAACTTGTAAATTTAATAAGGGTTCCACCAAAGCCGAAAATGCGACCGTTTTCTTATCGGAAGATTCTAAAACTTCCATTTCCCCGATTTCATCAAATGACTTACACAACGCTTGAAGAGAAGAGATAATTGTTTGCAGAGTTTTAACTTTTATTTGTTCTTCCTGAATCATACTATTTTCAGATATTTCAGTTAATTTTATCTCTTGTTGCTCAATTGTCACTAAGTTTTCTTTAATTTCTTCTAAAGGTTCTACTATCGATTTTATTACTCTTATGTTTTCAATATGTAGTTCTTCGATTTGACGAAGACTAGATTCTGAAGATGTCTGCTGTAGTGTCTCTATTGCATCTTGTTTCATTGAATCATCTATTTCTTTAACAAGTGTTTCATTTAATTCTACTTTGGATTTTAAATTATCGATACTTTTCGTCTCAATTATGTCCGAGGAAGGCGAACTAGATTCTAATGGCAAAGTTCTATCACACTTTACTTGTTCCTGAGACTCCATAATGGCTTCTATAAGTTCTTCGAGAGGTCGTGCAGTTGTTTTTTCAATATCTTTTGTTTCTTCCTTTACTTTCGATATTTCCGTTTCTCTTTCGTCAGTGATACTAATATGTTTTGATATTTGCATTTCATTTAGAGATTTAATCGTAACATTAATACATGACATTAAGGCTTTTGCGATTGCAGATAATGATTCTTCGTCTTTGTCAATATATCTGTCTTCACAGATTGTCTGACATATAGATGCCAACACATTTTCAAGAGCACTTAAAGGTTTGGATATAAATGATAAGGATGTCATGATATTTTCCTTTAATTCTGGTTTCACTCCTTCATGAGTTAAGGAAATAACTGTATTGACAGTCTCTTCAAAATCAGCAAGAACATTTTCCATGTGAGAAAATTGACTTAATAGTAAAATAGGTGAGGAAGCTATTACTGTTTTAATAGAAGTATTTGTAGCTTGTAGATCATTAAGAATTTGTATTAATGCTGTTAATTCTTGTATTTTCCGTTTGTTTTCCTCGGATTTTGAAATCAGAGATTCTTGTTTAGTAGATTTCAAAAAATTATTCAATTCTTTTAACGGTTGTATTAAGTTATTTATTGCAGAATTAAACTTTGATATCTCAGTCGTTAAATGTTTGTGTCTCTCGTTTTCTTTCTGATTTTCTTTGCATTTTTTCATATCCGCTAAATCATCTTTTGTATGTTCAATAGGAATTATTGCTTCTAGATTTTCTAAAACTGGTGCTTGTATCATTGTAGGTGTATCTTCAATTTCAGATTGAACAATTTCTTGAACTATTGTTTTAGACGATGGTATTTCCGTGATCACCATTATGCTCTCAATTTGTTCTTGCGATACCTCTATAATTTCATCAATGACATTTTCTACTTTCGTAATAATCATGCTCGCTGTCTGTTCAACGTCAACTGTCTGCTTTATGGCATTTATAGAATCTTTCACGTGATCTAAAACATCTATGACGGCAGAAAAAGTCTCTACGATCGGTGCTCTTTCAGAAGCACCTCCTTGGACAAGTCCTGTTTTATGAGTTGATAGAGAAGAACTTAATTCTGAAATAGAGTCGGCTAACTCTTGAAGCTGAACTATCAAATTATGTGAAATTGCTGAAGGTATTTCTTGCGTACTCTTTTTCAGAATATTTAATGCCGACAAAAGTTGATTAGTCGGATAAAGGAAACCTTCTACGATTGCTTCTTCGTCAATTAATTCACTACCGATTTGACTAAATTGTGTTTGCGCGAAAGAGATTTGTTTCTGTAGTGCTTCCAGACATTTGGACACTATTCCATGTGTATCTTTATCAGCGTGTTCTTTTAGAGCTATTATAGCGTTATCTAAGCGATTCAATGTGCCAGTAAGACGATGTTGAAGAGAAATGTTGGTACTACTGGATCGACGCGAGTAATCGGTCTTACCAATTTGTTTTTGTACCTGTAGAATTGCAGAATTAAGCAACGTCAAAGATTCATTAAATAAAAAGGCTTCTTCCATATTCGCGATCACTTCGACAATGTGACAAACTTGTTTTTGTAAACCATCTACCGCTCGCAGAATAACACTTCTCCTCTCGTCTAATAAAGAAGCTTCAGGAACCAAACTTCTTCGACTGCTCTGTACCATTGAAAGACAACTATGAAATTCTAATAAGGGTTCAAGAAGATTTCGTAACTCGAGAATCAATGATTCTCGTCGATCTAACATATCTACTTCTTGAATAGTAATCTTGATATTTTCTAAAAGAGCAGCGATTGGTTTTCCTAAAATATTCGCGACATCAGTTTCAAGAGTTTCTTCCGTAGCTTTCTCTAGATCATTCATGCGTTCTAAAATACTTTCCAGAGGTTTCGAGATGTCCCGGAGATATTCCAAAATTTTTCGTTTTAATGATATTTCTCGAATTACAATTGGAATTTCTGTTTTGATATTTTCTAGCACGCATAGAAGAAATTCAAATTCCTTTTCTACATTTTTATCTGTACCGACGAAATCGATTATCTGTCTTATCACGTTATTTTCTATTATATTCAACAATGGAGTAAATCGATTCAGTATTATAAGTTCTGAAACGTCATGTTCGTGCGACTTAGAAAGAAGTTCTCGTATATTTGTCAGCGGCTGTATTAAGTTAGTCAGCACCAAAGTTGTTTGATTAAGCTTTTCTTCGAGTGAACCAGTTTCTTCACCGTAGGTGGTCATTACACGTATTGTGGAAATGGTCCTTCTTAATTCTTCGATGGAATTAGCTAATTTCGATTGAGGAATTGTAGTAGTTGGTGCTGTTGATTCTTCGAAATCCTCTAGAATACTAGTTATCTCCAATTGAAGTTTCTCCAAAGTTTCTGATACAATCATGATTAATTTACTTGTACTCTCTTCTTTTTCCTGCTTTTCATTTTTTGTGGTTTGTAGAACAATATCATGGGTTATACTTTTGGAATTGTTTTCTGTTATAGCTTGCTCAGTAAGCAATGCGAAAGATTCGGCTTCAAGCGTTGAAGCAACTTCCGTAAGAGTACCTGGAATTGTTCGAGAAGCTGTAATAGCGCTTTCTTCTTCTTCTTCTTCTTCTTCCGTTTCTACATTAATAGTTTTAACATTTTGTTTCAATTTTTGTTGGTAAAGACTTTCTTTGATTGAAACCGATATTTGATTTTTAATTTGTTCCATGATATCTATTATCGGTCGTAGAGATTTTTCTTCTGCATGTTCATGAAGAACATTCATGATAATTTGTAAAAGGTATTTCATGGGATAATCCAAGTTTTCTAAAATTGAAAGATCTTCCGGTTCGTGATATGTAGAAATAGCGTTTTTAAGCCTCACTAGTGGTTCTTGAAGCTCAATCAGAGCATTTATCAAACTTTCATCACTTGGTGATTCAGAATATGATGTTTGAATGGCAATCTGATTTACATCTCTCTTCAATTCCTCAATTGTTGAACTCAGTGCAGATTCCATTTCGTCTTTATACTGCTTTATACTGTCTTCAGACGTAGCGGATAACCAATTTTTGATAGGATCCAAAGAACGGCATATTTGACTAGCCAAATTAGATTTCGAATTACTTTTTTCTTCTATATTTTCTCTCTGAGATTGTGTAATACTTTCTTCTTGATATTTTTTATTTGATATTTCTTTCGTTATAAGAGCTGCATCCTTTTCTATATCTTTCAACAATTCCAATATGGGTATCATTAATTCGCTCGAAGAGCTGCTTTCAATTACATTATAAACTACTTCTTTCAATATACTAATAGGATTCATTAATTCATTAAGAATTTGCTCTTCTCGTGGTTCATGCTTTTCGATTAATAAATCTCTCTGTAGATTTAATAATAATTCATTTAGTTTACTAATTTCTTGAGTTATCTCATCATCGATTGGATTTTTCAAGCTGGCGATCGTAACAGCCGAAGAACCGATTGACTGACGTAATGCTCCGATACTTGTAATTAAATGTCCTGATGAGGCTATATGCTTTTCTTGCTTTTCTAAAACTGATGATAGAGCAAAATGCACATTACTTAAACTTTGGTCAATATTTAAGTTTCTTAATCTATGTTTTTGAATCGCTTCCGTTTCTGATAATTGTTCTACTAATATTGATATTTGTTTATCAGTATCTTCCAATATCTTGAGAATTGTTTCTAAACGAGAAATTATCTCGTGATCTTCAGAATTTTTCAATATAATTATAACAACATTCTTTAATTTAAAAATGGCAAGATTTATTTCTTTTATTATTGGAAGTTCGCGAAAAGTACATTTCTGTAATGTTAAAATTGACTGAAGATCCAATAAAGGGCTTCTAAATTCCATCAAACTGTTTAATGTCTCATTCTCTCTCAACGTCATCGCAGTATGTGCTGCGTGAGATACGCATTCTCTCAATTTTACTAAACATGCAACAAGACTTGCTGATGCTGTTGCAATTTGTTGCAGACCACTTGTTGTGGTAGACCCATTTACCATAAATTTCGATCGTTCAATATAATTTAAAATCCCATTAAACATCGATTGAATATCGATTAATGGATCTACAATTTCCTCCGATATATTTTGAGATTCGTTGAAGAGTGACTTTGTCAAAGCTAATTCTTTTGTTTCGCTGGAAATGTTACAAATAGGCTCGCTGAATTTTTTCAAAATTACGAGTGTCGGTTGCAAAGATAGCAATCCGAGATTTTCAATAACATGCGACAACTGAACGATGGATGGTTCGAGAATATTGCGAATGATTTCTACATGCTCCATTGATGTAATTTCATTAATTTCCTTTAATAATGCACTCAAAGGTATTTCCAGATTGGTCAAAGTTTCAATGTCATCTCCTCCTGAAATCTCCAATAATTGATGTATGTCGTCAACTCGCTCATAAATACTAGAAAATTGCGGTGCTGTATCGGTTACTTTTTCATAAAAATTCTCCAAAGCCTTGCGTAGAACTGTTTTTGATTCTGAAAGAAAATCTTTTGTCAATTCTTGAATCTTTTCGCTGTTAACTTCTTTCGTGCTTTTTAACCTATTTAACAATTTTTCTTCGCTAAATAATTCCTTTACCACTTCAGTCCCGTTTCTGTAATCCATTTCTGTTTTTTCAACTGATTCTATAAGCTGAAGTTTTATCTTTGTATCAGTTTTATCTTCCGATTCACTTTTCCTTCTCCGCTCGCTAGGAGAATCAGAATACTCTTCAAAACTATTTTTGTCCTTCTGTTGTTTCTTTTTACGTTGCTTTTTTTTAGGAACACCGATTATTAAATCGAAAGAGAAATCACCATCGATTCCATCGTCTAGACTGGAACCGGATGATTTTCCTGCGCTTAAACTGCGTTTTCTACTGTCTGCTGTTTCATGTTCCGATGTTGTGTGTTTCTGGATAAGATTCTCTGCAATGGAAAGATGTGCGGAGGATAAAGCGTCTGCAAAAGTGTCGCTGTCATCCTGTTTGAAAGATGAAAGCGGGGACAACGGCGGCTCGTCTTTTTGTGCGCTATGGAAACTCTCAGATTCTATTCGTTGGCTTTTTTCGCTTTTCGATGATGATAAACTCATTGATTTTTTCCGAGGTGGTCTATTAGGAACTTTTTCGTCCTCGTCCACATTGTGTCGAGCTGATCTTTTCAAAGAACGGGAATCGCGTTCAGGCGACGAAAAGATATGCGTAACATCGTCCATAATGGAGACATCTTCGAAATCAGCTTCTGTCCGTAAATCATCACCATCTTCCGCGCTAACAAAATAATCAGGAGATACATCGATCACTACAGCTTCCATTAACAAATTACCGGTCGTAGACGTCTCTTTGACAAATCTCATTGGTGGTAGTTCAATCACATTGTGTTCTATATAAAAACGCAATCTTTTAATATATAATTATTCTTAATATTATATTTTGCTTATAATTATTTTTAATATTATATTTTGCTAAATTAACAAAAATTAAATCAATCTTTTTTTACCTGTTACATGCTCAGACAGCTGGTCGGCATACATTTCAACAATCTGTAACGCCTCTTCTTCAGTCAGATCAGGCGTTTCGTATAGACTGACTGATACTTCCTTGCCATCAAAGCTAAAGGATACTTCGCCCCGTTCGTCCAAAGTAACAGAATGATCTGTTTGCGGTGTGTCATACAATTGAGATGTTCGCTCCTCATGTATTGTCGACAATGATAAATTTCTCGCTAGTTCGTGATCATTTGACGACTGAATTTCTTTTGCATCTTTTCTGTCTGTAAAACAATATTAAATTAGCTCGCTTGGAATATTAGCGTCATAACACGTGAAAATAATGGAATCACTAAAAAAAGATTTTTGTACTTTTCATACAAATGAATTATTATCATATAAGAATCGTACACAATTAATATGCAATATACCACCTTCAAATCCTAATAAAGACGCGGAACTACTGGCTGTTCCCATGCAATTGGTAGCTTCACAAGTATATATTCCTAAGCAGCAAGTGCCATCCTGTCCGGAAATGATTCGATGTATATCACCAGGCTTGAGCTCAACGTTGTCTTTATACCATTTTAAAACTGGTTGTGGAACACCGATAACCTTGCACTCTAAATTTACAGCGCCTTCTTCTGACAGGATTGCGCGTAAATTTTCGAGAAATTTCGGTTTTTTATAATGTTTGGGAATGATTAGCTTCAAAAAGCAAGAAGTGATGCTGTGGCCAAAATCATTTGCCGCTACGCACTTCCACTCGGCCTAAAGAAATGCAAAAAACCATTCATCAAATGTTTTTTATCACAATAAATACGATTATAAATATGTACATATATTTCATGAATATTTACTTGATCAACAAATTCGAGCTTTCGCACTTCAAAATGGCATGTACCAAGATTCTCTTTTGACAAGTGATATTTCTCAGATGCATCCGTTAACGCATCATCTCTATACCAAGAAAGAGTCGGTTCTGGTGCTATGCTTACTAAAGAAAAAAGTACATTTATCACAATGTGATGTAAAACCGCATGGGATAGGATAACATGAGTTATTTAACAACTTGTTTATTGAAAAGAGTAAGGAAAATATAATTGTACTGTACCTTGTACCGTAAAGCGAAAGTCTTCATTTATCCGTGCCTCACAACTTCTGAGACCTTTTATAAACTTTGGTGGTTGATTAGTACTCAAAAGCTGGAAACGTTCTTCTTCATTTAATTGATTTTGTATGTCTTCGATGGTTAATTCAGCTGTACTCTTGGCTTCGCCCATGCAATTTCTTGCGATACAGCAATAAGAACCTAAATATTTTCTAATGAATGAATCTATGACCTAATGGAGACTAGAGAAAAAAAGAATGTATAATGAATTTATTGGATGTGTACCTAATGAATTAGTCCCAGTTAATTGATAGACGTCCCCTGGTTTAAGTTCTTGACCGTCTTTGAACCATCTCAGTAATGGTGTTGGAAAACCTACGACTTTGCATTCGAACGAGACAAGACCTTCTTCCGTCAAGACCGCTTTCAAATTTTCCATGAAACGTGGTTTTCTGTAGTTTCTTGGAACTAAGATAAATGTAGGAAATAAGATAAATGTTGATAGAGGATTATATCTTTTGTTATAAATTAGCTCTGTCTATTACTATAACACGTACTAGACATTGCTACGTAGCAGCTCGTAAATTGCTTCATATTGTTTTCGCTGGTAGCAACGCATTTCCATTCACCTTCGTCCGTGGCTTCTACTTGTTTTACTTCGATTGAATATCCTCCGATACCATCCTCCATTACGTGATACTTTTCATCGGGCTCAATGCGGCCTTCCTTGTTGTACCAGGTGATCGCTTTCGGCCAGGGTGGTACTTGAACTATTATTATTAATGTTTCATATATATATATATATATAAGCATATAAAATAAATGTTAAAGTAAAAACAAAGAGAGTAATTATTAATTATTAATTAGTTTACCGCGACAAGACAATACGATGGTGTCTCCAATTCGACAACACTCATCTTGAAGTATCTGCTTAAATATCGGAAGTGGTCCAGATGATTCCAAAGCATCTGCCGGTTTCAATGAACCTTCTCGGCTTCCTCTTCCAACTACGTGAACCTGAGATAAAATAACGACGTGTTTACGTTGCAGTGAAATTGATGTTGGAAAATATAGGAGAATCGTTACAATTGTTATTGTACAATCGTACAATAGAAAGTGCATTTACTTTTGAGGAAGAATAAGTCGTTCCCATGCAATTGACTGCTTCGCAGGTGTAAACACCGAGAGATGTTGGATCATCGGGATTAGCAGTCAAAGCAAAAACATCACCAGCTTTGATTTCCTTGTTGTCTTTAAACCACCTCAACACCGGCGTAGGCACACCGATTACTTTGCATTCCAAAGATACAGTACCTGTCTCAGTGAGCAGCGCACGAAGTTCTTCAACAAATTCTGGCTTTTTGTAAGCTTTGGGAACTAAAGATTTATCAAATTTGTAATTAATCTAAAACGCGCGAGTAAAGTTAAAAATGGTCAAGTAAATAGAGCCAATGATTGATTACCAATGACGGTGAGAGTGGATGTACATGAAGATCTTCCACTATGATTCTCTGCCATACAGGTCCAGCATCCTTGATCCTCAACTGTGACGGGGGCGACATCAACACAATGAAAATTTCCTTCGTGAACGAGAGAAAACCTAGGCCCATCATGAATAGGCAAGTCATCTTTATACCAAATTATCTGAAATTTAGTGAATTTAACTTTATCATAAGAAAAAAATTGTTGCTTAACAAATCTCTTCTTTTGATCACTTTATATATATATATACACGCAATCTGCTAATCACATTTTGGCAACAGAACGGAAAGGAAACATCGCTTTTCACATCAGCTTCAATGGTCAGATCGTCAGAATCGCCATTTGGATCCGTTCAGATTCGTTCGACCATGTTGTCCGTCAAAAGAGTACGATCGCTATTTACGACTGAAAGATCCTTCACACAAGAAACCCATACATACGAGCGTACATGACGCAGAACCTCAACAAAAGCTAATTAACGATATATCGCTCCGCGCCATGTCAGGTTGAGACACCCACGCCGCTTGCTCGGGTTCTCTCGAAGGAAGACCCGGGTTTGTCTACGACTCGAGCGAGATGGAGCGAAAGAGAGAAAAGAGAAGGGGAAGAACCAGGGAGAAAGAGGAAGAAGGAGAAACGAGCCACAGAATACAATGGTTGACACTGTGAACCCCCGGTTGTCGGTTTGATTTTATTGCAGCCTTAACTCCGGGCAATGCGGTGTCCCCGGTCGAGTCGTCCGAGTTCGTCCGCGGGATTTTAGCTGCACCTCTCATAGCGTTTACCCCTCTTATATGGCTGCGTTATCGTCTTATCTTGTTGGATTTTATTTTTCGCCGGGTAAACAAGCAAGCCACGCGTTGAGCGTAACCGCGTTACATCCCGCGATCATGTTTTTCCTTCCGCGCTTTGCCCGGAGCATTTTTATTAGTTTTATTTTATCTTCTTTGAAGGGAAACAAGTTGTTTCGCGTAATCATAACCATGCCATATTATGCGGACGAAGCGCACAGATATAGTGCTTTTCTCGCATCTTTATAACCTTTTTTTTTCTTATTTCATTCTATATTTACTTCTGTGTTAACGCGAAGCAAGTTATGCAACCGAATTTACTTATTTGCACACGTATACTCTTTTTTATTTTTATTTTTTTTGTGTAAAATATAGATCGTTGATATTATTTTATTTTTTTCAAATAAATAAGCAAGAACGATGGCAGCAATGTGTCGCATTGGAGCATATTTATCGAATTGCATTACATACAAACACTCGGAAAGCAATACTCGCCGATATTATCGGTTTCATTTATTAACGTAATTATTTTTGCTTCCGCTATTTGCATTATAAATTTAATATTGCGATTTAATGTGATCAGCCATGCTCATTACGTGCATATTCATTTACATAAAACGCCACATACGCATGCATTCGAAAATTTAATATTACCACATGCGTCAATCATTCGCAAGTATAACGGTCAAAAATTAAAATCAATTCCTTTGGTCACATTGTTGGAAAAACCACCGAGCTTAAAATAAAGAGAAAATATAAAATTCTCTTATCTATCTGCAGAATTATATATTCGATAAAAACCACGCTGATTTCTATTTCAGTTGCATTTGGGAGCTCTAGGGTAGTAGCACGGACGGTCGTATCTACTCACGGTTTTCATTCGCAGCCGGTCAATGACATCATCGTGCACTTATCGCGCGTTCTGCCCGAATAAAAGCGCGCGCGTACGCGACGGGGGCGCAATAATAAAAACTAATATTCCCTTTAGAGCGGGGCTATTGTTCGACGTTCCCGACGGCGCCGCGTCGCGTCTTTCGCTCGCGAAAAACGGAAGAGACCGAGGCTCGTTCCAGGCGTGTACGACGGTACATGCAGATCTTAGATAGAGGATGAGGCTGTTGCCAGCAAATGCACTGCGCCTCTTCACGGTTCTCCAGCACTCGTTGCCTTAAGGCGAATTCACACGGTGCATTGTCAGCCGCAGAGGCACGAGTGAGTCGTTAAAAAGTGGAAGAAGGTGAGGAAGGAAAATAGAGAAGGAAAAATCGAGAACGAAGTTATCTCACTAATCTATGTAACAATTTAATTATGAATTTTAAAAATTTGAAAAAAGATATAAGCAATAAAATATATATTTTGAAAGAGAAAACTCTGTGTAATAAAAAATATATATTTTAAATACGGAAATAAAAAGGGTAACAATAAATACTTTTGCAATTTGGATTTATCAATTATTCTTTATAATCGATAGAGATACACATCAATCTATCTCTTCAACATACATCTGTAAAAGAAAAATTTGTAACAATTCCAGAAAAATTACTCAACGTAATTAAATGTGGTTTTGCAAAAATATAATTTATGATCTACTTTTCCTTCTCTTTAAACAATACATCTAGGAGTAATCGTGGAACGGCAAGCGGCCGTGAGTTCGCCTTTATGCAGATTGCTCGACCACTCTGGTTGCTCGAAAGTTTCTGATAAATACGCCAAGATGTTCGCGAAAGCCACGGCCACTGCGACGTAAATGGCATCAACGAGTGGCGGCGAGGGTGGCGAGGAAGAGGGTGAGGAAGAAGAGAAGAGCGGTAACCTGGCATCGGCGAACCACGGGGGGTTATTGTTCCAGGAGTACACACAAGGAAAGTACACGGCAGGATTCGCCGTTTCGCGAAACACACAGTACGGTTCGTTATTAATTTCCGCGCGCGGCACTCTCTCGTTAAGTATTCTTGGTCCGCGCTACCCGCAAGCGACCCTCCGGGACGTTTAACGCCCGGAAAGGTGATTTTCCCTCGCGTCGCGCGATGCTTTTACGTCGCGGAAAAGATAAAACTCGGTAATCCCGGAGGTAAGGAGGGTGAGCTTTTGTAAGATTTTGCTTTCTATATAATCTTGTTAATTCGAACGTGGCGGCAATAAAGACGATGCTGAAATGAATAACGCGGCGAACATTATAAATACTTTTGAAACTTCGAATCAAATGATAATTATTTCAGGGGTATCAGAAAGAATCTGTCTTCAAAATTATGACTACAATCATAAAATTTAAAATTATGACTGTAAATCATACAATCTCTATGCTACTGCATTTAATTTGTTTTAAAATATGTCATGTAATCAGGAAACAATTTATTTCAAGATTTTTTCTCATAAATTTCAAATTTGTTTCTTCAAAAATTTAGATACTTTTAATAAAGATTTTTTATATAATTCTTCTTTTTTGTATCTCAAACAGAAATTTATGCTTTTTAAATTCATATCTCTTGTGCTCTCTGTATTTGAAGAAATGAGTTCGTAAACAATATATAAGAAATGAGATCAATTGAACGTCAGTACTACGAATAAATGACAGTAAATACGTTAAAGGCGTGTGCGCCGAAGCGAATGATATGTCAATATGAATGCCTAAAACTAAATGACTGTCTTCGGGAATGAGTCACGTTTCTCTGATGCCGAGAAGAACAGCTTTGTCGGAGTCGCCGAACTTTGAACTTTGTGGTTATTAATTTCCACGTCTACCCTTGAAGCGCACTCTCGCGTATATTTGCTCATAGACGACATTCAACGTCGTTCCGGTAAGGATGAATTTCCTTTTCAAGAGCACTTGCTACTCTCAAACGAGAGTACAATTTTCCGACTTCTCGTTTCGTCGGGTACGATTGCCATTTGGAGTCGATTTTCTATATTAGACGAATTCTCTTTCCTCACATAAACATGATTTCGAAAATGTATATAGACGCATGTATGTAGAAATCAGCTTGTATTTGAGATTTTTTACAGATTTTTTTGAATACTTTGGATTTTTTAAATGAAATACATATAATGAGTTCAAGATACGCTGTAATGTCAAATTTGTATATATCTAAATAATGAGTTTATTTATTATTTATTTTA